>JARHVA010000862.1:0-90000 GCA_037957365.1 Torreya grandis
CATCAATTAGTCTAATTACTTCATAGTCTTATCAAGAGTCTTATTATATCATGTATTGGAGATTTATGCATCATATTAAGGATTTATGCATTATATTGAGCCTTATTGGAACGTATGATAGCATAATTACATCATCTTGAGCCTTACTACATCATATGATAGCCTAAATGCATCATACTCTATATTTATTATGTATGATAGTCTTATTGCATCACATGATAGTCTTATTGCATCACATGATAGTCTTATTGCATTGTATGATAGTCTTATTGCATCATATTGAGCCTTATTGCATGATATGATATCGTTATTACAACATCTGATAGTCTTATTACTTCATATTAGGGATTTATTTATCATATTTTAGTTTTATTAAGTGTTATTGCATCATATTATGGTATTATAATGGAAAACATTGTTGAATATGAGCCTTTTTTCTTGTTTGTATTGTATACGCCTATACTTCAAGGAATGCATATGAATTTATATAATGCATATGTGTTCCTTAAAATAAAAATAAAAACTCACTTTTCAATGTCTATTGTTATCCCTAATCGAGATTGATGTCTCCACAGACATTCCCTATGTACTCTACATACTTTCTTGGTTGTAGTTTTTTTTGGAACCCACATTTGAAGTAATTTATTGGTTGATTTTATCAAAATGGGCTCCGATTTGCACTTAGGGAGGAGAAAAAAGTTGAAGAATAAAACATTTAATCAATTAAAAAATTTGAGAGAAAAAAACAAGGTACAAATGCAAGAAATCCATTTCTAACAAGGTACAAACACTAACCTTAATGAGCCAAATGCCTTAGATAATGAGGCAATTGAGAATAATCAATTGAATAATAATGAAATTTATAATAAATGATGAAATTCACATTAATGAATTTAATTATGATGAAATTGAGAATGAAAAAAAGAGAATGTTGAAAATTCACATTCAAAGTTTAAAGTTTTTTATTATGTTGATGAAGAGCCTATGCATGATACTTTACCCACAAATAATGAAAAAAATTTAATGGACTCAAATAATGAAAAAATTAACAATGAAGAAAATTTCATGGAAACACAATGAAGAAACAAACACATTTAAAGAAAATTTTGTGGAAACATATAATGATTTTAAAACACCCTCTAAACATATTCCATCAATAACAACACCTCCAAGAATTGTGCATAGAAAATATAATTACTCAATTGAGGTTGATGAAAATATTTTGAAATCAATGCATAAAAAAATGTCTGACCGCCATTCAAGAATATTGGCTAAAGAAATTTGGGATAATTTATTTTATAAATTGGATTATGATAGTCAAATATGTCAATTCATTGATGAAATTGCTTAAAATGAAACCTATAATGTACACATTAGGACTAATAACATCTGACATGGATAATGAAAATGATGAAAATAATAAAATTATTGAAAATATACATTATGCATATCATATTGTAGTATGCAACAAAGATTATAATGTTTCCTGACGTATAATGACAACTTGTGCAGTAAGTGGTAAAATAGGTAAAAAAATGACTGATTTCAAAAACAAGTCAAAAACTTGATATAAATAGAAAAACATTAATAAAAGCAATTACAAAATGTAAAAAACTTAATGAACCCAATATGAAAGAGCTCTGGTCATTCTCTAGTAGACTTTTATGAAAGGACAATGTTATAGACGATGCTTTGAAAGAGTTACTTGCACAATTTTGGAAAGATAATATAAGAGTTTTGCCCAATGCCAGAGACTTAGTGAAAAGAAGAATTGGTTCTCATAATCGTGAATCAAATCCAAAATATTTCTTGGATATGACTCAAACATAATTGTACTCTAAGTTTTAAGAAAAATATCCATAAATTTCTATTAGTCAAAGACTTTTTGAGATGGCCAAACATTTTTATGTAAAAATAAATCACACACACACCATTTATTGTTGTAGGCAACATGTTGAATTTTCAATGCACTATGATATTTTTCACCATATTCATTATACTTTGCATACTACTAATATTTTATAGGAGTGTGCCATATAAGTTGTATGAAATTAAGCTAGCGAATTTATTTCAAAAAAAATTTGTAAAAGCCCAGATAGATAGTTATTTTATAAGAAATCATATTTGGATGGAAATTGTAACATTTATGGTGGATTGTAAAAATTGAAAAAATGTATCCATGAGGAGTGTACAAGTGCAATTAGATAATAAATAGTTGGTTTGATCAAATACAAATCTATGACTTAGCAAGTAAAAGATGGCAAATATTCTAAAAGGTGTGAGCTTGTTACGTAATAGATACCGATTTCAGGGTTTATGGTCAAATTCATGGAAAAAAATATTTATGAGTATGCAAGGCACACACATAGGGATAAATGGTTGGATGAACATTTAAAGCTAAGCAAAGACACATTCCCACTTGATTATATTATTTTAGTAGTTGATTTTACAAAAAATTATACATTCAAGCCACAAATAAAAGTTAAGTCATAGTATTATAACTCACCATAAATTTCTATATTCATGCATATAGCATTCATGCATACACCTGATAGTATAGAGGAACATTAAAAAGAATTAAAAGAGTACCATTTATATATCAGTGATGACCGATCACATTATACAAAGTATGTGTAAGGTTGTTTTTATAAGTTCTATGGATAGTTGACTCAAAAAAACATTAATATCAAATGGAATTACATTTAGTCAGAAAATTTCACATCACAATTTAAGAATACATGGATGTTTTAGTAGTTGAGCAAGATGCACTTTACCACTAGTGTAGAACATATTTAGAGTTTTACTGAGGTTGGCCATGGAAAATGGGAGCATGATGGTGGTGGAGCATGTATAAAAAGAGCCTTTGCAATGGAAGAGTTAAAATATGACAATGTTGCTAACTCGATTAATGCAAAAATTGTGATTGACTAGTGTAATGAGAACATATGTCATGGTGCTCAACCAAATTTTACTATTCATAAACATTTTTATTTAATAGAGGAAAAAAGACTTGGCAAAATATGAGGATTGTATGAGTCTAACAGGTTCAAGTGAGCTCCACTCATTTTGTAGGTCAAATGCAGGTTCTTAAACTATTCATACACAACATTTAGCATGTTTTTATTATACATGCATGGACTTTGTTTGGAATGAGTGTGAGTCACAAGAGTGGGTGGATGGTTGGGGTTCCAAACCTCTAATTCTAATCAAAACATAATAGGTTCCATCAACATTGTAACTTACTGGCATGACATCCTCACATGACTTTAACCATATATTTGATCTAGTATAGCCAAGTAGAAGATTCATCTTTATGGACTATTTATTCTCATAATCTATCTTCATAATGTTATTAAAAATTAATTTTTATGATGTAGGTCATGTTTTTACAATTATTGAATACAAGAAAAATGAAGAGGGAACATATTACTACTTATGTCAGTGTGTAGATGGAAATAAAAAATTAACTTCATGGGTTGTAGATGGAGAAAACATTGATTATCCCACTGGATCTATGGTAGTCACTGGAACTTGGCTTCGATGATATCCTATAAAAATTCAAATGTATGGTTGTTTGAAGACTTTGAAACTCACAGGAAGATTCTACACTATTCAAATTTGGTTCTTGTAATGAATATTCAATTGTAAAAATATCATGGGAGGCCAAGAAACAAGAATCTATAGAAAGTTTGTGAGTCAGACCATGAAGATATTCTTGATACTATCAAGATTAAAGCAAATCTAAGTGGTTTATTGGATTAAAATGCATAGGTATGTTGACTTGTAAAATGTATATGTAATCAATTTTACCAAATTTTTTGATTTTGTAGGTAGTACATGCATAAATTTCATTTTTAATTACTTATTAATATTTTTTTGTAGGTTAGTGGTGCCAAATCACCACCTTCACATGGTTGGCATTGTTAGTAAAAAATTTCATATTCTTGTAGCTAAGTTAAGCTTATTAAAAGTACGTAGCATTTTTTCACTCTTGAAAAATTGCTCGTGATAAGTTTATTTCTCCTTATAGGCTTCCAAACACATTTATTATTAGTGTTTCCATGATCTAGAATAGTAGTGAAAATTCACTTACGAGTGGAAGTGGGTGTCAATATTCTTGGAAAATATGTAGTTTTCATATATATATGTGCTCAAAGTGGTGGATTTTCCCAGGCTAATTCTGGAGTTAAAGTTACTAGTTGGGGGTCATGAAGTTGCCTCTTCATTGCCAAAAATTTGCATTTTAGGACCCTTTACTACAACATCTGGCATAGATTTCTCTTAAATTTGATTCAGACTAGATTCAAGATGTAATTATAGAACTTTTCCAAGCACATGAAGGATCTTATGGTTCCTCTATACAATATTACAGTTTTAGTTCTATGTATGCCTAAAGTTAGGCTAAAAATCAGCCTCCTTGTATTGGGAAGGGTGTTCTTGAGCCCAGAATGGGTGGTGGGTTTGTCATCTGGGCCAAATGGGAGGTCAAGAACCTAGTATTAGATTTTATTCACCCCTTTGAACATGTTGTTAGTGCCAGTTTTCAACCAAAAAGCACCAGAAATTGAGTTCTTAGGCCATAGCTTCAACTTTGACAACATTTATTGTGAGTGTTTCTGTGCTTCAAAACAATAGTGAAAATTTATTTGGGGGTGGAAGTGGGTGTCAAGGTTCTTGTAACATATTTAATTTTCATATATAGATGTACTATAAGTAATGGATTTGCACCTGCAAGTTCCATAGGTAAAGGTGCTAGTTGTAGGTCAAGAAGTTGTCTCTTCACGACCAAAAATTTGCATTTTAGGACCCTTTAATGCAACTTCTAACATAGATTACTCTTAGAGTTTATTTAGACTATATTTAAGGTATACTTATAATAATTTTTTATGCACATAAAATATTTAATGGTTCCCTCATATGAATTACATTTTTGGTTTTATGCATGCCTGAAGTTAGGCTAAAAACCAACTTCTTTCTTGTATTGGGAAGGGTGTTCTTGAGCCCAGAATGGGTGGTGGGTTTGTTTTATGAGATATATGGGAGGAAAATAACCTATGAATAAATGTTATTCACCATTTAGGATATTTTGGAATTTCCATTTTTCATCCAAAAAGCACCAAAAATTGAGTTCTCAGATCGTAGCTTCAACTTTGACAACATTTGTTGTCAGTGTTTACGTGCTTCAAAACAGTAGTGAAAACTCATTCGGGGATGGAAGTGGGTGTCAAATTTATTATTAAAAATTTAATTTACCTATATATATGTTCTAAAATTTGTGTATTTTTACCTACCAATTTTGAAGGCAAAGTTACTAGTTGTAGGTCGAGAAGTTGTCTCTTCACTAGCAAAAACTTACATTTTAGGACCCTTTACTGCAACTTCTGGCACATATTGCTTTTAGAAGTGGTTCAGACTAGATTCAAAGTGAAATTAGAGAAATTTTTCATACACATGAAATATCTTATGGTTCCTCCATATGACTTACAGTTTTGGTTTTATGCATGCCTGCAATTAGGCTAAAAATCAGCGTCTTTCTTGTATTGGGAAGGCCATTCTTGAGCCCAAAATGGGTGGTGGGTTTGTCATTTGGACCAGATGAGAGGTCAAAAACTAGGTTCTAGTTTTTATTCTCCCTTTTGGACATGTTGGTAGAGTCAATTTTTATCCAACAACACAGAAAATTAAGTTCTCAGACTATAGCTTTAACTTTGACAATATTTGTTATCAATATTTTTGTGCTCTAAAATAATAGTGAAAATTCATTTGGGAGTGGAAGTGGTGTCAAATTTATTGAAACATGTGTAATTTACCTATATCGATGTGCTTAAAGTGGTGGATTTTCACCTACCGGTTCTAAAGGTAAAGTTTCTATTTTTAGGTCAAAAAGTTGTCTCTTCACTACAAAAATTTTATATTTTAGGACCCTTTACTGCCACTTCTAGCATATATTTCTCTTATAGGTGATTTAAAATAGATTTAGGGTATAATTAAAAGAATTTTCCATGCATACAAGAAATCTTATGGTTTCTTCATATGACTTACAATTTTGGTTTTATGCATGCCTGAAGTTAGGCTAAAAATCAGCCTCTTTCTTGTATGTTTTAGATGTAATGAGTATGTTTTCAACAAAATAATATCAGTAGGATGGTCAAATTGGTCCTTTGAAAAGCATGTACAAGGCATGGAAAATCCTAGATTAGCGAGCTTCAAGTATTTTTGAGAGATTTAACCATGGAAATTTAATAAAAAAATTTAGTATTTATCTCCTATACATTTACAAGGTGAATCAAAAGTTTTTAACTTGAGATTGTATGGATGTGTATGGATTCTAGGACCGAGGGTTTGGAATAGGCCTAATTAGGCCTAAATGAGGGTAGGCCAATGAAGTGATAGTTAGAGGTGGATTTAGGCTATGAAATTTGACATAGACATGAAAAAGAATAGAGTGTACCTATAAATGCCCTTATAATCTATTGAGAAATCATAACATTTTTGTACAATGAAAAATACATTAAAAAAAGGATACAAGCCTTGAGAGAGCATGTGTCTAGAAGGTGTGGAATGAGAGCATGTTATTGTTTGAGTACTTGAAGGGGGTTATACCAGGTATGTTATGATCATCTAAAACCATATGTGATAACAGGTTGAGGGCTTGTAACATAGACCAAGATTTGGTCCTTGAGACCCAAAGAAGGTGCCTAAGAAGAAACTAGAAAGAGATTGAGATGAAATTTGTGAATGAGACATGAATGGAATAAGGTAAAAGATGTATGGACAGAGATCAATTCCACAAAATAGTTGATACTAAGATTACAAGGAATAAGTACTAGGTATAAGAAGTTAAATTAAGTCCAAAGAGTCAAAAGAGGAGGTAGCTTATGAAATAAGAGTCAAATCAAATCATAGCAAGTGAATGTCTAATTTACAAAATTATTGTAATAAACCATAGCATAGCAAACCATAGAAAGTGAATTTCAGTTGGGTCTTAATTTCTTATAAGGGTCTAATTTGTAACATTATCCAAACAAGTTATTCTCAATCTCATAGAATTTATAATCTTTAAGAATACTTCAAAACCAATCATTTATAATAATCTTAACACAAATCATTTAAACAAGATTTACTTCATTGGTTTTCTAAAATATTTATGTAAAAAATAAGAATGCCATGTAAAAATTCCATATATAGGCATACAATATCAATAATACATGCATTGCCATATAGGAATACAAAAAATTACATCATATCTAACAACATAGTATCTAATGTTAGGTGAATACATCATATACATATATACAATGTCAAAAATACGTACATTGCCATATAGGCATACAAAAAAGTACATCATATACAACATCCTAATCATCAAATAGTCTCCATATTTTTGCCTTATTTTAAGAAGACTCTCCTTGGGATACCCTATTTATATATGGAGATATCTTGAATTCCTTAGATTGCTCCAAGGTTTGATTGTGGGTACTATGCTCATAGCTCGCTTAGAGCTGAACCTGTTCAAATACAAAAATTATTATAAATTTAATAAGGATACATGAAACTAAGTTAAGAAACTCATGTTTTAAACTATAATAAAAATAATAATTTAAACATGCACTTACTGTAATCTCATGGCCCTCCTTAATTTGTTGTTGATGCTCAACTTGATCAATGCTAGGTTCAACTACATGAACAGGTGTGTCAAATGATGAAGAAATATGAGGACCAATCATAGTAATTATTTAAATTAGGCTATAAAATGTCCTATGACAACCCTACATACACAATAAATTTGTGGATATAAGTTATATTTTTCAAAGTATATACTAAAATTATTAAAACAAAAGTACTAAATTATAATTCAAAATTACAAATGAATATACATACCTTGATGAGTGCCTGTGTAGATGACATTGCAGTAGAACTTATTTAGTCTATATTGAATAGTAATTATGGATGAGTGTCCACCCTAATAATTATCTAAACAAAAAACCTCAGTAATCTATTGATTAAACAAGTTGCTAACAAACTTAGTCTTGCATACAGTCTAAGATTCAACTATAGTCCAAACATTTTATTCTTTTGGTATAAAGTTCTATGGAATGTTAACTAAGGAATGTGCATAAGATTGTTGAGAATAATATTTTTAGGAATCTAATTGGTCAAGATGTGGTAAAATCCTATTTGTCCATAGTCCTTGTTCTTGGAAAACATATAGTTTGTAAACTAAGAAATTATGTGCCTTTTGTTTAGTCTTGTAACTTGTTATGGATTCTAAATAATTTAAAGAAGGATGTTGAATGATCATAAAAATTGGGAGATCATCTTGATATAGGTTTATAGTGCTTTGACATTGAAAGAGGAAATAATCCCTGAGTACCCTATTTGTTAAAGGGCAACATATAGTCAAAGGATTGAGTTATATTATGTTGAAACTAGTTTGGGATTCCATTTAGATTTTAAGGGGTATAAGATAGTAAATGGAAGTGTATAGAATCCAATATTAGGTTTTAAAGATATTGGGAGTTGAAGGAAAGGCAAAGTAACCTTGTAGCTTATTTTCTTGTGTGCATAGGCAGGGTTGTAAACTGAGAGTTTTGAGTTTTCAATTGATTGTGGGCTCCCAAAACTTGTTGTCTAAATGATAAATTTGTATACGGTTAGTACAGACCCAATGAAAAAGTTTTGGGATTTTGAAACCAACTAACATAAAAGTTATCCTCTTTAGTGTGTTGTTGACCCTGGTAATGGCTTAGAAACCCTGATATTAGGGTTTAGTGTATAAAATGAGATTTGACCATTGAAACTTTTCAAAAACTTGTAATCTTAAATTATTTTATCTCTATTTTTGACAAATGACAAGTGTTCGTAAGGTTTTGAGGCCCTTTGGACTCAATGGCATAGGGTAGAAGTCATGAAAATGTACCAAAAAATAGTTGACTTAAGAAAATGGCTCAAATGGGTATGGTGGATTTACAATAAGAAATTTTTGAAACTGAACAATGGTTGTTGTAGGGTAGTTCTAGCACCATAAAAGAGTTATCAAAACAATGGTTGTTGTAGGGTAGTTCTAGCACCATAAAAGAGTTATTAAAACAATGGTTGTAGTAGGGTAGTTCTAGCACCATAAAAGAGTTATCAAAACTCTTCAGCAAAAATCTCTCCAATGGCTCATTATCACATCAATTGATACTTCAACATAGACAAGAGAATAAACCAATTGAACATAGAGTAATTGTTATTCACACAAAAAATGATTACAAAAGCATAATGAAACATATATATTATAATGAATAGCACTTGCTTATATAGGCAAGACAAAACAAAATATAAGTTAAACTAGTCAATGTGGGACTAAACCTCACATAAGACAAAACTAGGTAAACACAAATACCTAGACCCTAGCAAGCATAAGTAAAAGATACTCTAATAGCTCAAACATAAAATATATGACCAAAATATTGTTTGTTTTTTGACAGCCCATGCATAAAAAATTTAATTGATTTTTATTAAAAAAATAAAAAACTTATCAAGATTTGCCTCAGGTTTTGGATCACAAACTATGAACAATGTTTGTGATCATTTTTGAAAAATCTAACAATTTTAAATAGAATGGTGGTAATTTAAACTTATCGTGCATGGTAGCTTGTCTTACTAGTAAAGAAAGTGCGAGACCTACAATTAATTAAATTTTGACTTAAGGTTTCTCATGTTCAAGGTGGGTGTACTACTTGTAACAAGAGCGTAAAAGCACATGATAGACTCTACTTTGAATTAGTAGATTTTTTGGATTTGTTACACTTCTCGAGTTTGTTGTGTTGATAGGCATTATTCATTAGGGCAAACATAACTGTCAAGAATTGATTGACAACAAATGATTGCCCCATGTGATGGCAAGACCATTAGACTGATTACAATGGTTGATGCCCTACAAAATGGATTTAACTCTGCAAGTTCCTATTGGCGTAATTACTATGCTTATTACATTATTTAATTTGCTAGACAATTCGGTAGTTTTTAGTTGTGCTTAGGTGTCACCTATTGACAGTTTTATAACTATTTTTTATTTGTATATATTCGCGCTACTATGCTTTGGAATCATGAATCAAAGTTTCAATCAATTATTTCTACATACTGCTATCAGAGTGAACGAATCCATAGAAGCCTAGAAAACACAAGACCAAAAACACTTCGACGCATGCCTGAGAAGCATGGTGAAGCCTGGAGAAAAAGCCCAATCGCCAGCCATAAAAAAAGTGCAAGAAGTAAGTCAACGCTTGCCTGCAGAAGCACACCACGTTGAAAGAAGAGTTCGATGTAGCAGTTCAGGCAAAGCTTGAAGCAAAAGCCTATAGAAGAGAGAGAGCCATGAAAAGTTGTAAAGAACATCTATAGATTGGATGATCTAAAAGAGAAGCGTGATAGTAAAAGTGGAAGATACCACAAATCCAAGGAAAACAGGAGCTTGTGATAGGTGGCAACCAATAAATAAGGTACATTTCAAAGTTTTTGAAATTTCAAAACAAGACGTTTTAATGAATCCCACAGGATTCTATTTTGCCTTACAAGCTTCCCTCAAAGACATCGACAATCTTCAACTTGATGAACTAGAATGTCAAGGCCTCCTCAACTATTTCCTATTCGACGTGAAGTGTCAGGCTCAGATGATTGGCAAAAATCTTGAAGAAGGTTATAATGTAGATGATGAACATGAATAAGAATGCCCCAACAAGTGTCCATGTTTGACTGCACAAGCATACCAAGCCCATCATTCAATGACATACCATTGTTGATGAAAATAGTGTCAAACCTTTAAAAAAGTTACACTTCTTTGTAAATAAATAAAAATACAAATTTTTTGAAACTTTTTTAGTAATAAATATTATTTTGCTTGTAATTACTTTACAAAAGTAAAGTAAGGAAACACATAAATATGCCTGCACCCAAGTTGCTATTGTCAGATACCCAGCTCTTGAAAGGGCCAAATTTTGCTGCCTGGAAAACAAAAATGTGAACTATTCTTCAATTTGAAGAATTATGGGGCACCATCACTAGAACAGTGACCTGACCTATCGGACTAGATGAGCAAAAGAAGTTTGACAAGTTGGATGTGAAAATAGTCATACTGATAACTCTCAGTATTACTAATGAAGTACAATCACATGTTCACAATGCATAGACATTAAAGGAGGCATGGGACATTTTATCCAAAATTTATGAGACAAAGAACCAGACCAAAATTTTACATTTACAATCGCTTCTTCAGACACTTAGTATGAAATCAACCAAAAATATTGAAGATTTCTTACATCAGGTTGTAGAACTGTGAGCAAAACTTGTTGTACTTGGAGAAAAGATTGAGCGTAAGATGCTAGTTTTGATCATGTTGAGAGCTCTCCCATCTCAGTTTCACATGTTCATTACAACACTCAACATTACCAAACAAGTGGTATCATTCAAAGAATTGGTCAATTTGCTTCAACAAGAGGAAACAATTCAGTTCGTGCATGAAGAATTTGAGGACAAATCCCTAATCTCCAAGCAACAAGGTCCAAAATTCAAGAAAGGACCTCAAAAGCAACCACAACCACATCAACAATAGCAAAAGACTAAAAAGCCAAAGTGGTGGTGTTACATTTACAAAACCCACATGCATGATACTGATCATTGCTGGTATAATGCCTTGGCTCAAGACCAATCCAGTCAAGAGGGCTCTTCCAATAAAGAAGATTCAAAGAAATCTAAGAGACATCCTTGATAATAGAAGCAAAAGGGCATGTAGTAGCACAAAAGCAAGAGAAGAATGTATCTAATGATGAAGCAGTAGAAGAAACAACATATGGATCCCATGATGATCTTGTACTAGTCTCCCAAACCTTGATAGAAGCAAACAAAGTTTGGTTAATAGACTCTGGTACCAGCAAGCACATGACTGGATGTAAGGAACTCTTTGATTCACTAACAACTTATCCAACTAGAGATCAAGTTTGAATTTCTGATGATAAAGAGTACATTGTAGAAGGAATTGGATGTGTCACCATTCCTCTCTTGAAAAGACGGTGTGTTCTCACAAAGGTACTCTATGTCCATGGTTTGATAACAAATCTCTTATCTATCAATCAACTATTGAATCATAAGATAAAATCAAAGTTTTTAGTCCAGGAAGGCATCAAATCATGTCTCATTTCTTGAGAAGGTTAGGTTCTTGCTAAAGCCTTCTTGAAGGATCGATTATTTACCTTAGATGTAATTTTAAGTAGTGAAGTTGCACTTAATGCCTCTACGATAGAATCCACTGCACTTTGGCACTATCGATATGGGCATCTATCTACTGGTTCCTTCTTCTAGCTTAGTTTTAAGGTAATGGTACGTGTAATTCCTCAGCTTTCCCATTCTTTGTCGATATGTTCTGGTTGTCCTGTGGGCAAATAACGTTGAGTTCCATTTGGGCCAAGTTCCTCACATTCCAAGGAATGATTTATTGTGGTGCATATTGATCTGTGTGGACACATGCCAACATCCCATCGAGGATTCAAGTACTTTCAATTATTTGTTGATGACTTTTCTTGCAAGACTTGGGTGTTCTTTCTCAAAAAGAAGAGTGAAGCTCTTGCACATTTCAAGACCTTCTATCAACATGTTGTTACACAGTCCAAGAAGAAACTTTAACTCCTCCACTGATATCGAGGGGGAGAATTCACATCAAAAGAGTTTTTAGCATTCTTAAAGCAACACAACATCAAGTAGCACCTTATTGCTCCTTACATGCCTCAATAGAACAAAATAACAGAATGATGCAATCGCTCAGTCATGGAGATGTTCATTACATGTTATCCACTACAAAGTTGATGACATAATTATGGGAAAAAGTAGTACAAATGACTTTCTATCCTCTCAATAAAGCACCAAGAAAGATCTTGCTAGATAAGACACCAAAAGAGGTATGGAATGGTTATAAACCATCTATTTATCATCTTCAAGTATTTGGTTATACTTCTTATATGCATGTTCTATGTCATGTCCCCTTCTAGTTGACATCTTTTCGAGTAGATGATTAACCTATTATGCGACCCTCGTAGGCTGATGGGATGGATAGAGGGTCTTGATGGAGCTTGGCTTGGCTTCGAGTAGCAAAATTGTTCCAGTGGGTTTTCGTTCAAGCTCTTTTGGACATGTATTAAGGGAGATATTAATATTTGATTGATTTAATCAAATATTAATTATTTGGTCTAATTTTAATTAAATATTAATTATTAATTATTTTTGTCTAATTTTAAAACCCTAATTCTAATTTAAGAAGCCCTAATTCTAATTTAAGTAAATCTAATTATAGCAAGCACACCTTTTGGGGGTATAAGGGTTTCTCATGGGAGAGAGTGGAGAATTATGAATTGATATTGATTGTTGCTAAGAATTCTTCTGAGAAGACTGAGCCAAGGGTTCTAAGATTCCATTTGCATTGAAGAATGTCAACTCTTCATTGTGTGCGATTCAGAGGTTGTGAGAGATCAGCCGATCTATTGCCAAATTGAGAGATAACTTCATACAGAAGTTATCTCAGGGGTTTACAAGTTTGAGAGATAACTTCATACAAAAGCTATCACAGGGGTTCACAGGTATTTCTTTATTTAGGTATTTGATTCAATAATTATCCAAATATAGATCTTTTGTATTAGAACCATATATCTTGAGATCAGGTTGTTCAACAATCAGGTTATGCTATATTATATTGTCGACCGTATGAAGTCTGTATAGATCCGTATAAATTTGTACGCAGCATCAAAAAGCACAGAGACCAACATCGGTAGTCAGAGACCTACAAAGACCGACATCGGCAGGCAGAGACCGACATCGGCCGACACCTCACCGACGTCGACAGGTTAACGACACCAGGAAACTGACAGCGGCAGTATAACCGACGTCGATGACTTTGTTTTTGACACAACAGGCCAAAACGGACCAGATCCAGATTTTATTCCCAGTTTATGAAATACTCAGGTTATTAAGACCGTATTTTAATATTCTTTCTATGCAAGACAGAGGACATCTATTGTAATCATCTGAGTGAATAAATAAAAGTTTATACTATGGTTTTATTTATCTATTTGAAGATATTTTGTAAAAATAAAGAGAAGCAATTCAATAATATTCAATTTCAGATTTCAAGGGAAACAGGGGATATTATAGTGGTATCAGAGCTAAATCCTGCCATCTTGAGGGTTTGATAATCTTATGCAGCCACAAGAGTTGGGACCACACAAGTATAACACACGCAGTAGAGCCTTGCTTGAAGGTACCCAGGTGTTAGAACAACAGCCAATTATCATGAGTGACAGACATGAGGGTAGCCCACCTAGGTTCCACCGACATAATGATGATCAAGGTACCAGAGAAGTCTACCGTGAGATGACACAGGCACTACAGGCACTTACTACTATGGTAAGGAGGATGAACCCACCTGATAGACAGAATGGGGAACAAGGAGATAACAGGAGTGCTACTGTTAATCAGAGACCCCAGCGGGCCCACTTCAAAATAGTTGATAAACCTACACATCCTACGTTCGTTCAAGAGGAACCAGAGGTTCTAGCAGAGGAGGCAGAAGATTCCTTATTTGTAGATGTTCTCATGGTTGCAAGTGATGAGTGGGACTTATTAGCTCCTCAGGTTCAGGAGAAGATGACCTTTGATCATTTTGTTAATCAGAGGAGAGAAAACTATAGATTGGTTAGACAAGATAGGAGACCTAGACACCAGAACAATGATTTGAAACATGCTATGAGCAAGCTCACACTAGCGATGTTTGATGGTAGTGGCAAGGTCACAGCACAGGCCTAGATTAGTAAGCTAGACACCTTTCTCACATTGTGTCTGATGGCTGAGGAAGATGCTATCAGATATGCGACACTGCATCTTGAGGGAGTAGCTCATGATTGGTGGCACCACGGGATGGTGACACTCCATCATGATCAGATCACATCTTATCAGGAGTTTGTGGATAGGTTGGTGGAGCATTTTGATAGGAAGGATCTGGAATCCTATTTTAGGGAGTTAGCTCAGTTGCGCCAGAGTGGGAGTCTAGAGGTATACATTAGTGACTTCTAGAAGTTATCAGTAATGGTTCTTGACATTTTAGAGAGGTGACTTGTAGTGCTCTTCATGGAGGGATTGACAGAGCCATTGAGAGGTTGGATCAAAGGCTTTGATCCTCCTTCATTACAGGAAGCTATGAAGAAGGCACGTAGTATGGAGATGGCAGCCCCATCAAGTAAATTTAACTCCAAAGGTACTTCTTCATCTAGGGACAGTAAGGGCTTCAACAGGAATAGAGAAAGATCAGGTTTCAACATAGATAAATTAGGTGTTAAAAATGAATCAAAGGCCAACCCAACAACACCACATTTGGATAGAGAGGCTCTTAATGATCTACGCAGGAAGAAGCTTTGTTTCTACTGCAAAGGTCCTTATGATGCAAATCACAATTGTCCTTTGAGGCCTAAGGGCAAGGCAAATCGAGTGATGTGGGCTTATTATGAGGATGCGAAATCAGAAGATTTCGAACATCAGGAGAGTTTTGAGGAGCCAGAGGCTGAGGCTTCAGAGCCCAAGGTAGAGGCAGAGTTAGAGCTCCAGATTCAGGAGGCACGCCTATCTATCATCTAGCAGGAGGGCTCATTCAGACTCCATGGAGCTTTGGCAAGACAAAAGGTCATCACCCTTCTTGACACGAGATCCACACATAATTTTATTGATACTAGATTTGTAGAGAAGCATGGACTCACCACAGAAGAATTTGAGGGCATTAGAGTTAAGGTGGTTGATGGTTACACCCTTAGGTGTGAGTGGATGATTAGAGATCTCCCATTGTGCTTGAACAACTATGAGTTCAAGGCTGATTATTATGTGGTGAACATGGGGGATATAGATTTGGTCTTGGGCATGAAGTGGCTTCATTCCCTTTAGGTAGACACTCTTTGTCTTAAGGATATGGAGATCCATTTTGATGTTGATGGGAAGACACACATTCTTAAGGCAATACGAGACGGCAACATCAAAACTATTTATTTTCATCGGATGGAGAGGCTCATGAGACACGACATGGTAGAGTGGGCTACTGAGTGCACATTGGCACCAATATAGGAGGGACAGCAGAAGACTGAGTATCATCCTGACATTCAGCAGTTGAGAGTCAAGCATGATAAGGTATTTAGTGATATTCCACCAGGGAGACCTCTAGACAGGGGCATTGAGCACATTATTGAGCTTGAGGAGGGTGCTAAGCCCATTATGATTACTCCTTATCAACATCCTAAGCGATTGAAGGATGAGATCGAAAAAACAATTAAGGAGTCACTAGCTATGGGTCACATTCGGCCTAGCAAATCACCGTTTGTTTCTTTAGTTGTTCTAGTGAAGAAGAAGGATGGCACCCTATGCATGCGCATTGACTACAGAGCCCTGAATAAGAGAACTATTAAGAACAGGTATCCAATACCTTGTATCGACAAGCTTATTGATGAGCTCTATGGTGCACACTACTTCACGAAGATAGACTTAAGGTCAGGATATCACCAGATCAGGGTTCGTGAGCAGGACGTTGAGAAGACAGCTTTCCATTGCCATTGTGGACACTATGAGTTTGTAGTGATGCCATTTGGGCTCACTAATGTGCCAGTGACATTTTATTCCACCATGAATAGAGTCTTCCATTCACTGCTGAGGGGGTTTGTACTTGTTTTTTTATGACATTCTTATATACAACAAAACTTGGCAGGAACATTTGGCTCATCTGGAGACTATACTCAGCATCTTAGAGAGGGAGTCCGTGTATGCCAAGGAGTCCAAATGTGACTTGGGGATGACTGAATTGTTATATTTGGGTCATATTATCAGTGCAGGGGGAGTGCGGATGGATCCTGAAAAATTCTACGCTATCATAGACTAGCCTATTCTGGCAAACCTAACATAGCTATGGGGATTTCTAGGTTTGTGTGGGTTTTATCATAGATTCATGAATGGTTATTCACGACATGCAGCCCCTATGATAGATTTGATGAAAAAGGGTGCTTTTTGTTGGACACCTGAAGCACATGAGTGTTTCATGAGGTTTAAGGAGTTGATGACTACATGCCCAGTATTGGCACTACCTGATTTATTGAAGCCTTTTGAGCTTCAATGAGATGATTCAGGTGAGGGCATTGGAGTGGTGCTTATGCAAGACAAGCACCCCATAGTATATGAGATCTGTAAGCTCAGGGGACCAGAGAGACTGTACATCATTTATGATAAGGAGATGCTTGCTATCATGCATGCCTTGGCAAAATTTAGGCAATATCTCATGGGCAGCAAATGTTGCATCAAAACAGACCACAACAGTTTGAGAAATTTCTTGGGGTAGCGAGACCTCAATGATCATCATCAGAAGTGGGTGAGCAAATTACAGGCATATGACTTTGACATCTCTTTCATCAAGGGCACCCAGAATGTTGTGGCCGACGCTCTTTCACGCAGGCCATATTTGAGTACTATGGTCCACATTACAGAGGATTGGCGACATATGATTGTGGTAGAGTATGCCAAGGATACATGGGCATCCAGTATTGTTGAGGGATCGACGCTTGACACCAGATATACTCTTGTGAATGACTTGATCATTTACAAGAGTAGGGTTTATTTGATCCCAGGATCATCAGTGAAGAACATTCTCATGCGAGCCTTTCATGATGTACCTACTGCAGGACATCCCAGATATTTTAAGACTTATAGACAAATTAGGGAGAGATTCACATGGAAAGGACTCAAGGCAGATGTTCTTCAATATGTGCGTGAGTGCCCTGTTTGTCAGCAGAACAAGCAGGAGAACACGTACCCAGTAGGATTGTTGCAGCCACTTCCAATTCGTGACAGGAAGTGGGAGTGTTTGTCGATGGATTTCATTACAGGCTTGCCTAAAGCCCAAGGATGAGATTGCATATATGTAGTTATGAATCAGTTAACGAAGTATGCCCACTTCTTTCTGATTACCACCACATACACAAATACACAGGTAGCAAAGGTTTTCTTCTGAGAGATATTTCGACTGCATGGGTTGCCTCAGAGCATACTAAGCGATAGGGATAGTTGGTTCTTGAGTCATTTGTGGTAGGAGGTGTTCAGACTCTGTGGGACCGAGCTTACACTGAGTACCAATTATCACCCGCAAACTGATGGACAGACAGAGATAGTGAACAAATGGGTGGAGGGCTACCTCAGGAACTACATTGTAGGGCAGCAAAAAGCTTGGGTCGAGTGGATTCATTTGTGTGAGTATTGCTATAACACAACTTTCCACATGACCATTTAGATGTCTCCTTTTATGGCATTGTACAGGTATGAGGCACTGAGTTTTCTAGATTTGCTACTGAGCGATAGTAGAGTGCCGAGTACTGGAGACTTATTACAGGAGAGTCGGGATACTATGAGGACTCTCAAGGAAAATATTGCTAAGGCACAGAATCAGCATAAGCAGTATGCAGATTAGCAGAGGACAGAGAGATCTTTTGATGTGGGTGATATGGTCTATCTTATGCTGCAGCCTTATCGTCAGTCTACTCTTAGGAAGAGTGGAGCGGAGAAGCTGAAGCCACGTTATTACGGTCCTTTCAAGATCCTGAGGTGTGTTGGAGAGATGGCTTATGAGCTAGAGCTTTCAATAGAGAGCAAGGTATAGAATGTTTTTCATGTATCATGCCTCAAAAAGGCGTTAGGACATCGTGTGATACCTTCTATAGTTTTACCTCCCTTAGATGATGAGGGAAATTTGATTTTAGTACCTGAGTCTATCTTGGAGTATAGAGAGAGACAGTTGCGTAGGAGGACTATCAGGGAATATTTGGTGAATTGGAGAGATTTGCCAGTGGAGGATGCGACATGGGAAAGCGAGGATATTCTACAGCATCTGAAGTTAAGATTGCTTAAGGACAAGCAATTTCAGGAGGGGTGGACTGTCATGTCCCCTTCTAGTTGACATCTTTTCGAGTAGATGATTATCCTATTATGCGACCCTCGTAGGCTAATGGGATGGATAGAGGGTCTTGATGGAGCTTGGCTTGGCTTCGTGTAGCAAAATTGTTCCAGTGGGTTTTCGTTTGGGCTCTTTCAGACATGTATTAAGGGAGATATTAATATTTGATTGATTTAATCAAATATTAATTATTTGGTCTAATTTTAATTAAATATTAATTATTAATTATTAATTATTTTTGTCTACTTTTAAAACCCTAATTCTAATTTAAGAAACCCTAGTTCTAATTTAAGTAAATCTAATTATAGCAAGCACACCTTTTGGGGGTATAAGGGTTTCTCATGGGAGAGAGTGGAGAATTATGAATTGATATTGATTGTTGCTAAGAATTCTTCTGAGAAGACTGAGCCAAGGGTTTTAGGATTCCATTTGCATTGAAGAACGTCAACTCTTCATTGTGTGTGATTCAGAGGTTGTGAGAGATCAGCCAATCTATTGCCAAATTGAGAGATAACTTCATACAGAAGTTATCACAGGGGTTTACAAGTTTGAGAGATAATTTCATATAGAAGCTATCACAGGGGTTCACAGGTATTTCTTTATTTAGGCATTTGATTCAATAATTATCCAGATATAGATCTTCTATATTAGAACCATATATCTTGAGATCAAGTTGTTCAACAATCAGGTTGTTCAATAAATTTGTACCTTAATAATTTGTTGTATATGGAAGACAATTCTAAGATGAAGGATAAATTCAAAATTGTTATGATGAATGAATTTGAAATGAATGATTTAGGTCTACTGAAATACTTTTTTAGGATGGAGGTTTATCAATGTAAAGATGGCATTTTCATTTGTCAAACAAAGTAATATGTAAATGATATGTTGACTAAATGTACCATGGTTGATTGTAAACCAATATCCATTCTAATTGTTCATGGAGTTATGCTATGTAGATAAGATGGTGTTGAAAGATTTGATGAGACAACTTACATAAGTATTGTTGGAAGCTTAATGTTTTTAACTCACACAAAACCATATATTACTTATTCATTTTATCTTGTATTAAGATATATTTTTAAACCATCTAAAATTCATATGAAGGTAACCAAGATAATTTTGAGGTATGTGAAAAGTAATATTGGTTTTGGTATTTATTATTATACTACTAAAAAGTTTGAGATTTTTGGTTTTAGTGGCTCTGATTGGGGAGGTAGTTTGGATGATCGAAAGTCAACATCTGGGCATGGTTTTTCACTTGGTTTACGTGGAGCTCAAAGAAGTAAAGTTCAATTTATTTTTCATCTATATAAATAGAATATAGTGCAATCACTTCAGCAGGTACACAAGCATTATGGCTCCAAAAGGTTTTAGAAAAAAATGGAGGAAAATAACATCAACCTAAAATGGTTTTTTGTAATAATGTAAGTGCTATCAAATTAGTCAAGAATCTAGTGCATCACAATACGTCAAAGCATTTATATTTGAAGTATCACTTTATTCAAGATTTGGGTTAGAAGAAATATGTAGAAATGAATTATATAAATACACAAGAATAGGTTGCAGATATCTTTGCTAAAGCTATTACAAAATTTATAGTTTTTGAAACTCTGAGATCTAGTTGTTAATCCATTCAACATCAAGGGGGAGAATGTTGGTTAAAGTGTTGATGAGTTTGAGTTTTAAAGTAGTATATATCGTACTATTATTTAATAATTAGTTTGATTTTCAGTTAAACTATTTTTTAGAATAATGAAACCATAGAAAAGATGAAAATAAGTTTAGTTTATTTTCATGCAAATTGCTTTTATTTTTATTATTTAGATAATTTTTGAATGATATATTTATTTATTGGAAAAGTGTGTTCACATGAAATTTAATAAATATATTGTAATTAATCTTTATTATGAAATAAAATTATTTGAATAATTTGAAGAAGCAATTTTGTTTTAGTTCTTTATAATTTTTCTAGTTGTGCTATGAATTTCTTATTTTCTAATTAAGCAGTGGTTTTTTTTATATATTTAAAAATCATAATGAATCTAGTGGTTAGGACTTGGTTTAATATTATGCCTCCTCTTACCTCTACCCCAATAATATTATTCCTCATTGGAGGTACACCTAAATATATCATATTTGTATCTATATTAGTTTGTGATGTTATATTCAAGCTTCTAATGCATTGCATTTTGGTAGAAAATGATGAGTTCTACTAAATGCCAAAGATCATATAATTCTCTTTTTGCTCCATATAAATATTTCATATGGATGACATATGAAATGCCCATATATTTTTGATGGAGCATCCCAATGCACAAGGTGGCTACGTTTCTAATGCCGATACAAAAAGTCTCAAGTGGCTCAAAAAATGTATTTCTAAGAAGCTAAAGGATTCACACAAGTAAACAAACAATTTTTAGTTCATTATTTAATGTCATGTTGGTATAGAGAAGATATTTAATTATATAGATTTTATTGTTTCTAATTTTAATTTAGGTTGGATGAGGAGGATGGGGTGGATAGATATGTACTAGTTTCTTCTAAGAAATTATTGGATCTAAGCTTTTATTACATGTACTTTTTAGAAAAAAAAATCATGAGAGCATAGAATGTTGAGGAAGAATGGAATTTTGAGGTTGTAATATAAAATATAGATAATTTTTTAGGTTGGAATCGTAGGGATTAAATTGGTCTATTGACTTCAAGTTTTATGTAACATTTACTAGTGAATATTATATCAATGAGTAGGGACATATTACAATATTTCTAAGTAAATTTTACTTTGTTCATTTGTTTTCTTTATCCTAAAAAAGATAAGAAGTTTAATTAAATTTTTATAGTCCTCTACAAAAGCATGAGATTGTTCAATACAAATTGAAGAATTAATTTCAGTTATAAACATATTCACAATCCATCGAAGGCTTTTTGTATAGTTATATATGTCATCTAATTTATTATATTATCTTAAATTCAAATATTATACAATGTTATGTTTTAATTGGCTATGATCTTGCAACGTGTAGTTAGAGAGTTTGGAATGAGAACATAAAATCTTGAAAATTACTTTCTATATATATCCATATATACATAGAAAGGTGTAAATCATATAAATTTTATAATTTAAATATTTATATGTATTTTAGCATGAATGTTTGTAAAATCGGTAGTATACTCTAATATTAATCAACTACTGAAAGTTTCATACTTATGGTATTATTGACTCGAATGATGATTGAATAACTAGTATTTTTGAAGTGATTCACCATTGAGGAAGGGGATTCCTATTTTTTTCATGAATTCCTTGACTATGATTAATCTTACATTTATTATAGAAGCACAATTGAGGGTATTATCTTAAAGTTTCATTGTACGATCAGTTGTCTTTGATAAAGGATGTTTATTTTTAAGACACATAATCAATCCTATTTCCACTGCTTCTAGTGCCAGTGTTGCCAGGGTTTGAAAGAGATTACAATCAGCCAAAAATATTTGTACGATGTGCTTCTTCATCCCATTTTTTCATGTAATTCTATAATAATCCTCTTAGAAGAGGCTAAGTATTCTTCTGTATATCCATTCATAAGATTCCAAACATAAGATGTTAGAGTAGACAAGGGTAAGTGCACAAAGTTGGGGAACAAAAAGTGGTTTACCCATAGACATGATTTTTTTGAAATTTCATAAATCTGAACATTTGTAGATAATTTTAGATATCTACACTCCAAATTTGAAGATGGTGTAAGAACATGAAATGTATCATTTTGAGTCTAGTTTCTATAACACTATTTTATTTTTTTAAATGGTTAAGTATAACTAGGTCAAACATTTACAATTTGAAGAGTAACTCCTATTTTTTTAAGAAAACAAAGTAGATAAATGACCATGTGGTACACCTTTTTTTTAGCAAAGATTAATATTCTTTGAAACCGTTTGGAGAAAATATAGATAAGATCTTCTAGTTTTTTATTTATATTGTTTTACATTTTTTCAATGAATATTTTTTTTATGAATTTTGCAAGTAAATAGATCCTAAAATTTGGCAAAAAATGAACAACCATCTGTGTGACACACCTAACTACCTAGAAAAAATGAAAATCATTTTTTTTGAATGTGTGTAGAATTAGGCCTAGTTTGTGACCATATAACTTGTTTTTCACTTGGATTAATGAAAGCCAAATTACATGAAAATGTATAGGCATGTATGTTTGCAGGATGTAGTGGCCTAAAAAAGGTAGATTTAGAAA
Organism: Torreya grandis; assembly: GCA_037957365.1. Taxonomy (NCBI): domain Eukaryota; kingdom Viridiplantae; phylum Streptophyta; class Pinopsida; order Cupressales; family Taxaceae; genus Torreya; species Torreya grandis. The sequence continues at coordinate 23,245 of JARHVA010000862.1, forward strand.
TCAACATAGCTTGAAATCTCAAATTAGTCCAAATATTATAAAAAATATATTTTTTGGAAGGAGGATAGTGTGCTCATCATGATGGTATTAAGTTTTTGAATTTTCACATTGAAATTCGAAGTGTATTTGAAAATCAAAGTTGAATTTTTTTTATTTTTTTCATAACTCTCAGACTCGGCTGTAAATTGACAAGTCCAAGCCTTAGGCTTAGGACTCCAAGCCATTTCCAAGCCAAAAGGTATGAGATTGAAATTTAAATTCAAATAAAATTATCACATTAATAACATGATTTTGGTATTAATGTTATCACACTATTAATCATGTTAGTAATTTGATTATGTTACCTAATAACGTGATCACATTAATAATGTGATCACATTATATATTCCTAAAACCCAAATTTTCTCTTTACCTCACATTTTATATATGACCTTATATTTTCGTGAGCTCTCTAATAGTGGTGTTATCTCATATGATATGGTAAAGTTCCCTAACCTTGGATAATGAATTAAGGTGTCATGGTATCACATTAGACTTCAAAATATTTATAGGTATTTTAATATTTTGACTTCACCACTTATAGTTACTTGGTTTTAAGGTGTAACTCATTATAAATTTTATTATATAACTTATTTTATCACGAGATATCATAAAATGTATTTTTTAAACATATGGCAAAAACTTAGCCTTCAGAGTACCAATCTAGTTGTGCATTTGAAGTAAATTGGGGTTATTTTGAGCTCTTTCAACCTAATTGCATGAATATAAAATGTGATTTGGGGGTTGATCAACTATAGTTTCATTGTCTCTATTGAAGTAAAGAAACATAATTTATTTATATGCATGTTCTACATGTATAGAATGTGGTTTTGAGCTCAAAAACATGAAGTCATCAGCTTATAAATGCAAATGTCAATTAGTTTAATTATGGAGGTAGTTAGGGTCAAAATGAGCCACGTGAATGTATTTTAAATTATATATTCAATGTGATTTGGAGTGAAATTAACCCTAATTTCATGTCATATATAATTAACCAAAGAGTTGATTCGTTTAATCTAGGAGGTATTTGAGGCCAACTTGAACCCCTTCAAGAGCAAGATATGATTTGGGGAAAAATTAAGTTTGATTCTATCATGAATTGATCTAATTAGTCAAATTTTGAAATTATGGGCGTGATTTGGGCAAAATTGAGCCCTTAAACCAAATCTATGGTTCAATCAATTGTATAACATGTATGCAATGTGTATGTCTTAGCAAACCCTAATTTTATTAGAAATGCAAACATGAAGGTAATTATCACAAATAGGTGAAAAACACTTCAAAATTTCTTCAATTACCTTAGTGATTGGACCCTACATCTTATATATTAAACATGTACCATTTAACTTTAACCCTAAACCCTATACCATTTACCTTAAACCCTAAGCCATAAGCCTTAAACCCCAAACCATTTAAATTGTAGACCCTAAACCAATAAATTTAGCCTCAATTAACATCTTTTATATATACTAATAATTAGGTTCATAGGATTGAACTTGGTCAAATCGCATCACTCATTACCATAATTAACTTGATTGGCTCAATCTATGATGATGTGGGAGCTAATTGAGCCCAAAATCGCATTCTTTATTCATAGATATAGGTTCACAGGGCTCAAATTTACCCCAATTGCCATCACAATTTTACCTTATATACTCTAAAACCTAATTCCTAATCCCTAAACTCTAAACCATAAATATAAACTCTTTAAACCTTGAACCAGTCATTTTAGCCCAAATTAACATCATTTAGACTAATAATTAAGTTCACATGGATCATTTTGGTCTAAATCACATGACTGATTTCCCCATTTGACTAATTCACTCAATTTACATGATGACATGGGGTATAATTACAACCCAAAAACACATTCTATAGTCACAAATGGGTCCAATTGATTCAAATTATCCTCAATCATCTTTTTGATTGACTTTGTGTACCCTAAGCCATATATACATTAAAACCTAAGCCCTAAACCATAAACCCCAAACACTATACCCTAAATTGTAAACCATAAACTCTACCTATTTACTAATTAAGTTAGTCCCAATTAACATCCTTTGTAGTAAGAATTAGGTTCACATGGCATAGAGTGATTAGACATTATATATAGGTCCTTAAACCTAAACCCCATGCCCTAATCCCTAATCCATAAAATATAAATTGTAATCCCTATGCCCTAATGCCCACTACATGCTGCAAACATACATGCCTTACAATATAACTTATTTTTTCATGAGATGTCATAAAATGCATTTTTAAAACCTATGGCCAAAACTTAGCCTTTGGAGTACCAATCTAGTGCATCTGAAGTATATTGGGGCTATTTCGAGCCCATTCAACCTAATTGCAGGATTATGAAATGTGATTTGGGGGTTGATCAACTCCAATTTCATTATCTTGATTTAATCAAAGAAACATTATTTAATTATATATAATTTATATATGTATAGAATGTGGTTTTGAGCTCAATAAACTTGAAGTCATCAACTAATGAATGTAAAGATTGATTAGTTAAATTGTAATGGTAATTAGGGTCAAAATGAGCCACATGAACCTATTTTAAATTGTACATGATGTCATTTAGAGTGAAATAAAACTTAATGTCATGTCATATATAATTAACTAAAGAGTTTATTCATTTAATCGAGGAGGCATTTGAGGCCAATTTGAACCCCTTCAAAATCAAGATATGATTTTGGGGCAATATCAAAAGTTTGATTATATCATGAATTGATCCAATTAGTTAATTTATGAAAATTAGGGGAATTATTTGGGAAAAATTCAGCCCCTAAACCAAATTTATGTCTCAATTGATTGTATAACATGTATGCAACTTTTACATGGATTATCTGACTCCATTTTTATCATAAATGCAAATATGAAGGTAATTTTCATAAATAGGTGAATAAGTAGCTCAAATGTTCTTCAATTAGCTTAGTGATTGGACTTTATATCTGATATCTTAGAAACTAAACCCTGTACCATTTACCTTAAACCCTAAGCCACAAGCCCTAAACCCCAAACCCTTTAAAATATAGACAAAGGGTCTAAAAAATAAATTTATCCCCAATTAACATCCTTTATATATAGTAAGAATTAGGTTCATAGGAATTGACTTGGTCAAAATCACATCACTCATTAAACCATAATTGACTTAATTGTCTCAATTTGTAATGATGTGGGGGATAATTGATATCAAAATCACATTTTGTACTCGTATATATACGTTTAAGGAGCTCAAATTTACCCCAATTGCCTTCATGATTATACCTTATATACCATAAAACCTGTACCCTAAGCCCTAATCCTTAAAATTCCTAATCCCTAAACTCTAAATCATAAATATAAACTCTTTAAACCTTGAACCAATCATTTTAGCCCAAATTAACATCGTTTAGACTAAGAATTAAGTTCATAGGGCTTAGCTTGGCCTAAATCACACAACTAATTACCCCATTTGACTAATTCACTCAATCTGCATGATGACATGGGGTATAATTACAACCCAAAAACACATTCTATAGTCACAAGTACATCCAAGTGATTCAAATTATCCTCAATTATATTTACGTTTGACCATGTGTACCTTAAACCATATATACATTAAAACCTAAGCCCTAAACCATAAACCCTAAACACTATACCCTAAATTGTAAACCATAAAATTCCCCTATTTATCAATCAATTTAGTACCAATTAACATCTTTTATACTAAGAATTAGGTTCGCATGGCATAGAGAAATTAAACATTATATATAGGTCCTTAAACCTAAACCCCGCGTCCTAATCCCTAATGCCTAAAACATAAATTATAATCCCTATACCCTAATTCCCACTACATGCCACAAACATGCATGTCATATTATTTGATTTTATCATGAGATGTCATAAAATGCATTTTTAAAACCTATGGCCAAAACATAGCCTTTGGAGTACCAATCTAGCTATGCATATTAAGTAAATTAGGGCTATGTCAAGCCCCTTCAACCTAAATATATGACTCTAAAATGTGACATGGGTGTTGATCAGCTCTAATTTCCCCAATCACCTTCATGATTGTACCTTATATACCCTAAAACCTATACCCCAAGCCCTAATCCTTAAAGTTCCCAATCCATAAACTCTAAACCATAAATATAAACTCTTTAAACCTTCAACCAATAATTTTTAGCCCAAATTAACATCGTTTACACTAATAATTATCTTTTTAATTCACCTTGTGTACCCTAAACTTAATCCCTAAACCATAAACCCTAAACACTATACCCTAAATTATAAACCATAAACTTTCCCTATTTACCAATTGATTTAGTTCTAATTAAAATCCTTTTTAGTAACGATGAGGTTCACACATGACATATAGTGATTAGACCTTCTATACATCCTTAAACCTAAACCCTACATGCCCTAATTCCTAAACCCTAAAACATAGATTGTAATCCCTACTCCCTAGTCCATAATCCCTAAACCCTATGTTCTAATGCCTATATCCATAATCAATAATCCTTCGTCTATATTAAGTATAATGTGATCATGTTATTCTTAATATAAACAAAACTCGGTTCTCAATGTCTATGTTTAACCCCAACCAATTATTAATAATAACGTGATCATATTATTATATAATGTGATCGTGTTATTCTTAATATACACAAAACTTACTTCTCAATATGTATGTTGAAGTAGAACCTAGTATCAAGAATAACATGATCATGTTAGATAATGCAATCACATTGTTATTATTATAGACTAAGCTCACTTTTCAACATCTATTTTTTACACAAATCAAGAAGTTTGTCCCCATAAACATTCTCTACATACTTTTGTGGGACCTGCGGTACCTATGTACTTTTGACCCCACCTTTAAAATGTTTTCAATTGTCCTTGATGGGTGATAGATCATGTTCAAGAAAAAGGTAGATATTTAAGAACTAAACACTAGAGGAATTAGAATATTTAAGATATAAAAACAAGATATGAATGAAAAAACGTCATGGTAAACAAGGTAAAAACCTTAATCCTAATGCCCCAGATGCCATAGATATTGAGTGAATTGATAATGATTAATTAAATAATGATTAAATTGACCATAATGAATTGAATAATGATGAAATTGACCATAATGAAATGAATAATAATGTAATAGATAATGTTGGAAGTCTACATTCAAAGTTCTAAGTTTTTTATTTTTGTAATGATGAGTCTATGTATGATGCTTCACCCCCCATCAATGAAGAAAATTTTATGGAAAAAAATAATGATGAAATTAACCACCAAGATAATTTTATGGAAACATATAGTGAAGAAATAAACAATGAACAAAATTTCATCCCACCTCTAAACAATGAAATTAATAATGGTTTTGAAACACTCTCTCAATAAATTCCACCATTAACAACACCTTCAAGAATTGTGCGTAGAAAAGACAAGTACTTAATTGAAGTCGATGAAAATATTTTAGAACCAATGCATAAAAAAATGTCTGATTGCCATTCAAGAAGACTGACTCAACAAATTTTGGATACTTTTTTTCATAATTTGGATTATGATAGTCAAATATGTCAATTATTTGTTTCATTGATAGAATTGATTAAGATGAGACCTATAATGTACACATTAGGACTAAGAATATCTAACATGAATGAGGAAAAAATGAAATTGTTGAAAATCTACATGTTGCATATCATATTATAAGCCAAAAATCATGCACCCAAGATTTTAATACTACCTGACGTATACTTACAACTTGTGTAGTAAGTGACCAAATAGGAAAAAAAAAATGAATGGTTTCAAAAACAAGCCAAACACTTAATAGAAACAGAAAAACATTAATGAAAGTAATAGAAAGATGTGAAAGATTTAATGAACCTAATATCAATGATCTTTGGACATTCTTTGGTAGACTTCCATGAAAGGACAAGGTTATAGTCGATACTCGCAAAGAGTTACTTGCTCCATTTTGGAAAGACAATACAATATTTTTGCCTGATGCAAGAAATGTAATGAACCATAGTTCTGTAACCACAACTTAAAATTTGACAACATTTATTGTCAGTGTTTATGTGCTCTAGAACGGTAGTGAAAATGCATTTTTGGGTGGATTTAAACATTGTGGCAGTGTGATAACATGTAATTTTCCTACCTAGACATCATCAAAGTGATAGATTCTTAGGTGGAGGTTCTAGAGGCAAAAATGGCAGTTGGAACTCAAGAAGTTGCTTGTTCAATGCCAAAAAAGTACATTTTTGGACCCATCACTACAACTTGTCCAATGGATTGCTCTCAAAGGTTATACCTAGATTAAAGATGTAGGGGAGGGATATGATAATTCTCAAAAAAAGACTTATAGGTTTCATTTTACGTGTGTTTTCACTTAGGCTAAAAATTTGCATTTTTCTTGTATTGAGAAGGGCATTCTTGAGGCCAAAATGGGTGGTGGGTTTGTCAATTGGGCATGATGGGAGGGTAATAACCCAGTCCTAGATGTTAACCTTACCCTAAAATGTGTTGATAGTGTCATGTTTTGGTCAAGAAGCATCAAAATAATGATTCTACGAAGCTCTCATCTTGCAAAAATTCTAAGTAAATACGAAGTTAGGGTTTCATGAGTAAAATGCCGCTAAAACTCAAAAAATTGAACAATAAGGTATAAAACTTTGTGAGAAGATAGGTAATGTATATTATTACTTATTACAAGTATCATTGGTTTGAAAAGAGTTTTACAATTGTAGCTACAAAGGATTATTTTTGTGTACACCTATAAAAGACCATTTTTGAGAAAGTTGTGCATAAGGTAAGATGAGTTTTTGGTTGATTTGAGTTATATAAACTTGGTTAAGGGTAAAAACATGTTACAATTTACAAAATACTAATAAAAATATAATTTTTAATAGCTATAAACTATATTTTAATAAATTGACCTATTGGAGCAACAACTAGGTCTAGAGACCTAGAAACTTAAAAAGATAGAATTTGAGAATGAGAGCTCAATCTCTTAGAGACCTATATTTGGTTGATTTAATGTAATTTTTGACACCTACATATATCCTTGAGTTTTCCTAAGACCTATCCAAATTTTCTTAAAGAATATTATTCAAAATAAGGAGTTAAGATAAGATAAGATAGATATATTAACGTCCAAAAAATGACCATAAAAATAGGTCAAAGGAACTTTAGATAACAATGTGTGCAATTCAAAATTGGGAGAACCAAAATATTCTTGAGAAAGAAAAGAAAAAAAATCCGTATAAATTGGTAAAACCGAAGAGAGTAAATTTGAGAGATTGGTGACTAGTTAAGAGCAGACCTAATGAGTAATTGACTAGTTTAAAAGAAGATTGTTTGAGAGTGGATTTTGAATCAAGTAAAAAATAAGAGTGGATAAGTGAGGTTGGAATTATTTATGATCTTATATCTTATGAATAGGGCTTTCATAGTCTTATTAAACATAGAAGAGCAAACTATGCATTAGGTGTTATTAAGGGATGATAAAGGGTTTCGGCCAAAGATGGATCATTGTCTCATCAGTGAATATTTTATTTTAAGTCAGTAAGGTTACCTTTTATCAAACTAAAGACATTATAGTCAAGTTCAATAAAAACTTCATGTTGTAACTTTAGCAAAGATAAAGTTGTAAACATGAAGAAGTAGACCATGTACATGGTCACAAAAAGGAGTTGAGTACAGAAGAGGTATTGATAGAGATTGCTCGAGAGGTGAGGGAAAATATAAAGGAACAATAATCATATAGGCATACAAATAGTAGGCCTAGTTTCAATAAAAGCTAGTCAAAAAGGCATTAGATCCAGGTAAAGGTGAAAGATAAGGTAACTTATAGATATAGTTATTCGAGTGAGAAATTTGTAGGGATTTATGAATGATTTTATGTCTTTTCATTATACAAGTTTGAACATGATTAGGTATGGGTTTTAAGTGTAATCAAATTGTGTTAATGATCAATTAAAAATTGGTAAATGGGTGATGATAAATTCCAAATAGATAAGAGTGTCTTTATTCATTTCCACTACACACAATCAAATAAAATTTTTAATTTAAAAAAAATATAAGAGATCCAAGATTTATAGCATTGAAAATAAGAATTTTTTAATCCTTATTTGTGTACAACATTAAATACAAGATCTGATAGATAATAGTTTGGAAGATCAAAACAATACTATATAATAACATTTTAAATTAAAACTAAATATATATTAGATAGATTTCCATGATAGGTATATAATATAGTCACATGTGTAAAATGTCAGTAATACATAGATTGTTATGATATACACACACAAAATTACATCTACTAGCATAGTATCTAATGTTGTGTGAATGGCATATATTCATATATAGTGCCAAAACTGCATAAATTACCATATAGGCATACAAAAAAAGCACATTTCATGTAAGACATCTTATTCATCAAATAACCTCCCTCTTATTGACTTCCTCGAAGAAGACTCTCCCTGGGATGCTCTGCAAGTAGATGTAGATCCCTTTAATGCCTTTGATTACTTCAAGGTCTGACTACAGGTCCTACACCCATATCTCGCTTGCAGTTGAACCTATTCAAATACAAACATTATTACAAAAATAACATAAAATAAATTCAACAATTATTAAGAAATTAATTTTATACTAAAATAAAAAATCATTTAAACATGCAGTTAATACAATATTTTGGTTCTGCTCAATCTATTTTTGACACTCACACAAGTCCGTGGCAAGCTCAGCCATTTGAATAGGCATCTAATATATGGGAAAAACATGAGAAGTTGCCCTACTAATCATCTAACTAGGACTATCAGATGTCATAGGATAACCTTGTATACACAATACATTCACATGAGTTATATTTACCCCAAGTATGTATTAAAATTATTTTAGAAAGTCTACTTTTACAATTCAAAATTACAAGTTAATATATACCTCTGTTAGTGCCTATGCAAATGACATTGTAGTAATAATGCCTATGTCTGTCTCGGCTCACAGTGCTGGAGTAGTGTCTACTTGAGGCATCAAATGTTCATGTAAACAAGGTCTCACTTACTTATCTATAAAGTATCAAATATATATATATGGAATTTTTTTCTCAATATAAATCAAGATATATATGGCAACATATTTCAATGAAATGATATTGTATACCAAGAATCATAGAAATATAACTACCATGAAACATGCAATGGGAAATAATAACAAGTAGTTTTCATGTTGGAGGTAATATAAAAAATTTAATACATGTAGGAAGTGTGAGTGGAAGAGTAGGAGGTGGAAAGAATAGTATCACTTCGAGAAGGCAGAGTGAGGGAGAGAAAAGAAATAAGAGACATATCAAGAACTCTATCCTTAATTGTAAAGCTTCTTTGGATAGATTAAAGTGTAAATAAGTGTCTAGTGGTTTGTGATCAATCTTGTGGTGTTTATATCTCTAGTCAAAGAAGATTCAAGTTAGTAGTCTACAGGTTTAAAGTGGTGAAACCCAAGTTTCAATACCTTGTCTTTAGGCACAGTCATAAAGAGGAGAACATAATCAGTTTAAAGTGTCATTATAAATGATTTAAAGATGAGTAAGGAATATATGAGCTCTATGAAATAAATTTAAACACATTTAAAGTCTCAATAATATTGAGAAAATGCCAAATACATGGGAAGACTATATACAACCCAATTAGTAACAATTTTAAGTTTGCATATTGATAAAGAAATACCATATAGAGTTCTTGGAAATAGAGTTGAGGTTTTAAGGTATTATGAATGTTGTGGGGTATTATTTTTAAATGTGTATGATTCTTTTATTTTCTCTCAAATAAAGGGTCTTAAGGGTTTATTTTGTCTTATTTGTTGACATAGTCATGTTGGAGAGGTACAGAAATTCTATAAAACTACATGTTGGGAGTGATTTAGTATTGAGAAAGGAAAAGTAATAGTTTGAAAAGATGCATGAGGTAAGGTTAGATCCATTTTAATCCTTAAAATCTTTGATAAGGGTCAAAAGTTCATTCTAACTCATTTATTATCCTCTCAGGTAGGTGCAGGACTAAGACAACACAAGTTAGGGTTTGAAACTAGAAAATGAGATAACGAGTGATTTAACCAATGAAAAGTCATTAAAATTTGTGGACAAGTGTATTTATATAGTATGAATGGGATTTATAAGATAAATAATAAATTAAAAGATGAATGATCCATCCAAAGAATAAAATGTGGTGATAAGTAAATTATAAATTGTATACAACTTTTCTTTATGAATCCAATTTAATTATAAAATTAAAAAGAATAAAATATAAATCTATTTAATAACAGAATTATCTTTTAAAGAGGAGCAAAAAAATATTCAAAGTTTAAAAATATTTTTAAATGATAATTTAACAAATAAATTATATAATTTACATATTATTTTTGATTAAATAAAAATAACCTAATATAAAATTTATGACAAGTTAATATTTGAAAACATAATAACAACTAAATAAAATACCAAGCTAAAAAATTAAAATAAATGAAAACCCTAATAATATAAAGATTGAAATAAAGTAATCTGTAGATTAAAAGTAAAATAATGCATCTTTTCAATAAATTACAGAGTGAAATATTGTGATAAGTCAATTACAAGTAAGATATAATTTCTCCTTATAATTCTAATGTAATTATAAAATTAAAAAGAGTAAAATTTAAAACCTATTTAATAACAAAATTATCTTTTAAATAAATAAGCCTATTAAATTTTTTAAATAAATAAGCCTATTAAATTTATTATAAAGTTCAGTTAAAAAAATATTTTAAAATTATATTATTATATAAAAAATTATACAACACAAATCTCATAAATATTTTATTTTTATATTATATATATAAATTTTTACAACATAATTTTATGAATATTTTTTTCATTTTATATATTAATTAGTATACACTAAAATTTGACATCTTAATAGTAAAAACTAAATTGTTTAGAAGTAAAAGACAAAATAAATAAATATAATATAAATAAAGTTTTAAAAAATTAAAAAATGGAAATTTAATATTTTCATCGTTTATTTAATAGAACAGTAAATTTTTGGATGAGATTGTATTCTTATTTTAATCTACATATTTAAAATTACTATTTATGAATCAAACAATTTTCCTAAAATGAATCATGAATAATAATTCTAAAAACGTTAATAAAAAACAGGTACATAATCTCACCCAAAAATCTACTGCTCCAAAACAAACTGTTAAAACACTTATTAAAAAAAAAAAAAATTCCTTTTTCTAAAATATCATCACAGCCGTCCCTGCCCCCGAAAAAGTATGAACCAATAAAAAATTTACTACTAAAGTTACTGTAAAATTTTTAATGGGTGTTATGATTTTATTGATCCATTCAAGAAAAATACTGACCTTGACTCGCTGTGACTTGACCTGAATAATATTGTGTAAAAGTGTATACTGCTAGATTTTAATCTCAGAACAGCTATTTCGCTACTCATTGTAATTACAAATTTAAAATGACATTTCCTCGTCTTGTCTAAAACAAAAATAAATGCCACACATGCGCAGTTTTAGAAAACAGAATTTCATCATTCATGAGCTATCTCCCATAATACGTTTCATAGCTATACGTTTAAATTTTTCTAAGGAACTAGATTACTTGAATTGATGATTTCACAGAATATAATATATTCAGTACTTACATGTGGTATGATAGTCTGGTTCACATTTTTCTGCTACAACAATTCCATCTCCTTAACTGGGCAAATTTGGAATTCCAGAATTTGGACAACTTACATCAATCTCTTTGCAGGAGAGTCGAAACTCTTGCTATTAATTGCAAACACAACAAGAGTCGTGCTGCGAAGAGCGAGAGGTGAGTAACAATGATGTTGTCCTCCTAAATTATCCAGACTTATATGTTTTAGAAACAAATGTCAGACGAAATGGCTAATATAATTATTAGACTTATACTCACCCCTTCACTATCCAGGTCATAAATGATGTGATGCTTTGCCAAGAATATCAAACCAAACATATACCGTTGATTTCATGCCAGTTGTTTGTGATGATTTTTTTTGTTTTCTTCAAGTTTTATGTTTGACTGGTTCTTTTAAATTTTAAAAAATCATTAAAAAAAAATTGTGGCCGGCGTATGTCATTAGAAAAAACATCGTGGCCGGCGTTACCCTGATCCACAAGGATCCGGATCTAAAGTCATTGACATTTAAAAGCTGTCACTAGGATGTAATTCTCACGCGGCCTCCATTATCATTTAAAATAGAATTTCGTAGAAGCTGGCTTTTCGGAACACGAGAACCCCTTCCCTCCGCGTGTCCTTCTCAACTCTCCGTTGCGAGAGTCATTACAATGGATGAATATTATTGACGGCACGCGGAATAAGGCCAAACTTCTGAAACCAAGCAGTTGAGTGTGCTTTGAAAAGTTGATTTCGTATAGGTGAGCACTATTTTTGAACTCGTTGCAGATTGAATTATATAGTGTCGGTATCTCAGTTTATATTTTGGAAATAAACATATAGTAGATTACAATGATGAGTAAGCTTATACCTAAATTAGTGAGCTCTTTCAGTTAAGCAGTCACAAGTAAGGGGCATCCACGCCGTTAAAGTCACCTAGAGCACGATCTTGGACTTAATTGTTTGACTCTTTGTGTCGGATACCTAGAAGGATTTATACCCTAGTGGATGGATATAAGTGACCATCATCCTCACCATGTTTTAGATTAATCCCAGTTCAATATTGTTATTGGCACTAGTTCATTTGCACACAATAAAAAATTATCAAAAATCTATCAAACCATGTTAAAAATCTATCAAAAAGTGAGAGAACGTAGGTGAGCCTTCGTCAGGCCTAGGCAATAGCGAAGCCTACTACAAAGCCCAGTGCGGGCAGGCAAGAATACCTTCGAGCACGCTCAGGGCCATTTTTTGGACCCATGTGCACAACACTTGAGAAAGTGTCTCCTTGAAATAATTGTGGCATTTTTTATGACAATGAAACGACCACTCTTGGCAACCTTTGACATCATTTGCCACATGGACTATATTTGCACTGTACACAAACAGAATGGGTGAGTTGAGATTTAACTAGCCCACGCACATGTATTGAAGTTTGAACTTGTATGCAGGGACTAAATTTGATGGCTATATGACCATATTTGCATTATTTTTCCATAAAATATAATTATTATTTTTGAGATGACTCTTGGCAACCATTGATGTTGTTTACCATATGGACTATATTTGCATTGTAGGCAAACGGAATGGGTGGGTTGAGATTTGGCCACCCCACACACATGCATTGAACATTGACCTTGTATGCAGGGAATAAATTTGATGGCTATATGACCATATTTACATTTTTCCCCCATAAAATATAATTATTTTTTTGGTAGATTGGTTTTATCATACTTTGCATTTAGTTATTCAAACAAGTTAAATCCTTTGAATAATTTATATTTTATACAATATGTTTAAATTATGTAGATTTGCATGTAGAAGACAAAGTACAAATGATTTATTGCAATTATTATTTATAGAATGATAAATAAAATAGAGAACCTAGCTTCTCTTAGTTATGTTTTGTTATTTGGTAGTGTATAATTGTCAATAATGCCTTGAAATGGATCCCTAGTTACTCATATCAAGTGAGTGATTATAAAAAACTGCTTGGATAAATCTGATAATACCATAACGCTTATGGTAACATGAATCATTTATTTTGTATCTTATCTATTCCTAGGAAAGTGTCGAATTGTTCCATCATAAATCATTATCCCTACATATAAATATGTATTTTATACAATTTCAAAGCCTTGGTCTTATGCACATGTTCAAAGGCATCTTCCTTCAATTTGAAACATTATTGTTACTTTTAGCACTTGCTTCCCTTTTAAAAATGGGTTAGACAAGATGGATCAGGTAGCTTCAACCTCTTCAAATTATGTAATTGAGCATTTCCCATGTTTCAATATGCAAAAGAGGACTCAAACTGCATGGAGTTCTTCCACCTAACTATGTGTGTGCTAAATAATGAGATTATATATATGTATGTAATCTTGTGTGACTTTTGACACTTGGCAACCTTTGATTTGACCTTGAAATAATATTCAAATTTGGCTTAGTGATTGTTCCTTTGAAAATTATTCAAGTTGAGATGCTTTAGGGTGGTATCTTAAGTATGTGCAAATGCATTACTTACTGTGATAGTGGTTTTTCAAGTAGTGACAAACTGAATAAATTTTTAGGCTAGTCTTGTATATATAGCTAACTCTTTGGGTAATTTCCCTTTTAATTAACATGTGAAATATGTGGGCCAACCCAAGGGAAGTGTTTGATTTTTAAAATTAGTCATTAAGAATCACCATATACACCTTTGGTGAATATAACTGATTTTAGATACTATTTTAGGATTTTTTCAAGGAAGAGGAAACAATGATCTGGAGAATAGTTACATTCTGCATAGGATAATAAATTATTAGGCACATATTAGGGAGATCTCGTGTGGTTGAAAATAAATTAGGAAGGTGGGGTCCATAGGTAGATAAATGGATAGGAGAGAGTGTGAGCAAGATTCAATTGTTTGTGCACAAATCATGTATATTAAGCATTATTCAAAACTAACATTGTCAAGTGTATAATATCAAATTTGTGTGTCTACAAATGATCCCCTTTAGTTTATTATTAAAAGTTCTAGATCAAAAGAAAAAGATTAAGAAATTTGGTATCATAGCATAATTGCATTGGTGTCCTTAGGTATGTCCTGAGTATTGAGCTTTCTCCATGCAAAAATTGCAATAAAACATGTGGCAATTGGTGTCAACATATAATATTAAATATCAAGTAATGTGGATTATTGATATATTTTAAATTCAAAAACCAAGAAATGAATACACTTATAATTATGCAAACCAAGGTTCCCTCTAAATTCATTAGAAAAAGGAATGCTTATGCCCAAGGAGATGTCAATGTTAAAACCATGAGTTAAGAAGATAGATTCCCCAAACCTTATTAGAGATAGAGTAGTTCTTAAGAAATTGAGGTATGAATAACCTCAACTACACTCTGCATTATAATTTTCTGAAAATGGGACCCAAAATAAAATTCAATATAAATATAAATATATATGAGTAAATCTAAATCAAATGAAATAACCACAACAAACAAATTTTAAAATCCATAAGAGTATATATGAATAAAAATTATCTAAAACTAAGTATGTTTGAGTAAATATGAATAAGTTTGAGGAAATCTTAGTAAATACATGAGTATAGAATAATATAATTTACCACTCAATCTGATAACATGTGCATTCTGAGCCATATAACATGTATTCATGTTATAAAAATCTATCAACTATCACTTATAATCTTGTATAATGTCTCACATATGCCACCAATTTGATAACTTCTAAAATATGAGTTGTACAGCTTGTTTTAATTTATATCAATCTAAATCGATATGTGCTAATTTGAATCAACTATGTCAAAAATTTGAATTATCCATCTGCGAATGGCTATGTCTCTAAGACAAGCCCACTATGTATGCCTCCATTTTCATGGGAAGGATATAGCTTGTGAATCACTTATAACAAAATAAACGAGCTATTTTCATAATCCTATATATAAAATATGTAAGCATGTTAAATATGTGCTAACATGATTATATTATGTTGTCATATAAATATTATATCATTAGGGCATATATGAAACATGTATCCTAAGGTGTAAAAATGTCATTTCAAGTAGATGTAAAAATGAGGCACACAATAATAGCCACCATAGTAATGATCTTAGAAGAACTAAATAATAACCACATAAGATGCACAATATATACCATGACATCACACACAAGTATAAAAATGAATTATATGAATCAAGGCATCACAAGACTAGTAAATTCTTAGATGTATCCACACATTGCATAGTTTCATGGCCATGATTCACAAAATTAACAATAGAGACATGCATGATAACACACAATGTCACATAGATAAAGAGTAAAATATTAAAAACTCAATATCACACAAATTAAGAGTCAAACATAGAAAAATAAATGTTATACAGAGTAAGAATCATATGAATAAAGAGTCACATAGAGTCCTACATAGTCAAAGTGACAAAATGAAGAGTTAACAACGAACACATAATTTCACACAAAGTAAGAGTCATGCATATAAGAATCAATGTCACACATATTAAGACTAATGCATAGAAAGAGTCAAACAATGTGATAAAAAATCAATGATCACACAATGCAACAAACAACAACATTGAACATGCATAGATAAAAAAACTAGTATACATAATAAATTTATGTTAGCATTACACTGATATGTGGCCTAGAAGGAGAACCTAGTAGATAACCTAGTAAAATGGATTTAAGAGAGTTAAAATTGGAATATAATATAAGAATGACACATGATAATAAGGTGAAATGTATTAAAGAACAATTAAGGCAAAGAAGATGATGACAACCAATGTAGAACTATAATAGCCAAGTTAAATTATGCTAAGTTATTTAGAATATCTAAGAGATCAGAGGTATAATATCTATGTAATTTCTAACTTCAATTATCTTCTTGTAACTCACTACAAAGAATGTAAGTGTGTACTAATATACAATGGAGGGAGAGGAAGCATTAGTTTAATTTTTAAAAGAGTTGTTATCCACCACTTTGTAATTGATTAATGTTGTGACATCAATAATTTCCATTATTGATGAGTTGTTATCTACAATACTGATAATGCAATAACTATGCATTAATGTAGAAGTGTAATTTGATATTATATATTAGCACTTAGTTTTTGAACCCAATGTTGATGTTGATGATGTTAGTGTGAGGCTCAATATGCAGCATTAGTAAATCTTAGTAAGATGTAGTAACCAAATCTTCCTAGATCAGTTTCCCTTTTTGATTCACAACAGAGGGCCTAGGACAAAGTGTGCAAGGGATAACCAAGTTTTGGTTATGTTGAGTGAATGGGATAAGCTAATTCAAAAAGAAACAAATAAACATATTCAATGGATTGAAAGTCTCATTTTTATTATATGCAACTTCTATTGATTAACAAAGGATAGGGAAAATTGTTACAATGTGATATGGTGCATGTTATCTATGTTATGACAATATGGAAAATTTACCTTAGTCCATATATGTAGGTTACATACATATAAAATTAAAATATAAGAGCAGTTATAACTGTTGTCAATTACCAAGAATATGGTTGCATTAGTTCATAGTTCAGGTTAGATGACGGTTGGTGAACCCTTTGAAGCATGTGGTTAGGACTAGATGACACGTGGATGTGTTGTGGAGTCCAAGATTCAGCTAGGCATGTGGGTCTATGAGCTACATAGGGTGTGGAAGTCAGTGAGCTAGCATAGAACTTGTATGATGCATGAGTCTGTAAGGGTCATCACATAAAGTTTATGGTATGGTACTAAGATCTGTGCATATGATTTTGAATAAAATTTGGGAAAGGATTGTGCAAATTGGATGAGAAGTTCACACCCTACATAGGAGATCAAACAAGGAGTAATCTCAACTATGTGGGAGTTGCTCATGAATCATTCACCTTTTGTTGAAAAGAAATTATATCAATTACATCTATGCATAGTTTTATACAATACACCTAAAGTTGTTATGATGTATACCACTTGGATTGATCAACATATTTCCCAACCTTGATGAATTGAAAAAGTTGTTGTGTACAATGGTGGGTGCATGTGTTTATCACTTCGATGATCTGGCCCTTCTCTATGGGATGCAAGTGTTAAGGATCCAAATCAAAAGGATTTTATATCACTTCTAGCTCAAAAAATGGAGTATAAGTCTTGAGAAATTCTATGTTGAAGATTGGGTACATGACAAAGTATTAAGGTAGATCAAGAATGAAGGAGTTCTCACTAGTGATGTGTAAAATGGTGTAATGACCATATCACAAAGGCTTGATATTTTAGTGTGGCCCTTTGAAGTATTCCTTATAAAGTTGAAAAAAGACTTTATTGCCATTTTATAATGCATGAGGTATGTGATGTGCATCATGGAACTCCTTGTACTTAACTTGAGTGTGAAAAATAACCTATTGAACCTACCTTTGAATATATTGGATTTGGCACAAATAATTATTGGCTTTGTCCACTTGTTATTCCTATGCATGTGACTTATTGCCTAATGGTGCATGGTAGGAGATGTCTAGTGGTTCCTAAAGTTGAAGCCCAAGACATGTCTAGAATAGACTGGCTAGTAGAGCTGTGAATATCCCTATCATAGGCATGTTGAATTTATCAAATATTATCATACCAAGTGTGATCATGTGCATGGTTTTACATTTAAAAATATTAACAAGTATGCGATTGATCACTTTAGTTTACCCATCTATCTAAGGATGAAAGGTTATCAACTGATCTAGATGTGCACCCATCAATTCCCAAAGTTCTTGCCAAAAATGACTTACAAAGTGTCGATCATGGTCAGAGACAATGAATGTGGGTAACCCAAAATGAACCAAAACATATTTGAAAAATGCATACATAACGATAGCTATGTCAATGTATTTTTTGCATGTAATCATGATGGCCATATTGGAAAACTAATCCACTTTAATAAACACAACATCATGTTATCATCTCATCGTATACAATATTGTCATGAAATCCATGCCAATATATTCTCATGGTTTGGATGGAATTGGGAGAGGTGTATAAAGTCCCAACTTCCTTTGCATGGGCAATGCAAGACTTGTAGTGACACTCCATGTCTATGCACGTGTGTGGATAATATATGTGTGACTGTAATGTAGCTATATTCTTTGTCATACCAAAGTGTCCCAAGATCTTGGCATAGTGCTTCAAAGGGAAAACATAAATGTTAGATCTTGTAGAGAAGCTAATAAGGTAAGTATAAATCCTAAAGTTATGTATCGTGCATGAGGGTGGTGTAAGTTGCTTTTAAGTCTTAATCAGCTATGTAGAGAGGACCTTAATCTTTGAAATTATGTCCATGTGTGTCCAACACTATGATGATCACTTGAACTAGTGATTGACTGAGCTAATCCATGACCTTTTTGTTCTTCCATTTCTTTCACTTGATCATTAGATGGAACTATTATAGGTATGTCATCCATTTCATGTGGTGTACACTTTATAGGTTATTTTATGACTACAAGAACTAAAGTGGTTGATGGTATGAATGACTAACCATATCCTTCTATAAAATATAGAGTGGCCATTGCTTAATTTATTTCATAATAGCATACAGTTATTTATCATATGTAGAGTACCTTTGTATCACATTTTTGAATATCTCAGAGTGGTATGTGATCATATGTCCTTATTACACAATCACTACAATGAGTGTGTTGTCAAATGCATTAGTGTGTATTTTGATGAGCCTACAATAGAAGTTAATAAGTTGAATAAAACTCCTCAATTATGTGAGATTATGTGTAGTATAAAAATCTTGGATCACTTTGATCTTCACTAGATCTACTCTCATGCTATTGAAATCAATAATGTAGCCCATGTATTGGATCTGTATGATGCCAAATATACACTTTTCTAAGTTAGCTTGCAACTTTTATTGGTGTAAAGTGTCTAATACATGTGAGACATGATCCATATGCTCCTTTCAAGTCTTGTTAAATATGATAATGTCATCTAAGTAGATGATGAATAAGGAGTTCAAGAATTGCCTGATTAGATCATTCATAAAAGTACATGAAATTGGATGGTTCATTGATGAGGGAAAAAAATATGACCAACCATTCATACAATCCTTCTTGAGTCTTGAATGTTATCTTCCAAACATCTTTAGGAAGGACTAGAACCTAATGGTAACCTGAATTCAAGTTTATCTTAGTGAAGTATTGTGCACATCAAAGCTGGTCCAAAATTTCATAAATGTGTACTAGTGGATACCGATTCTTCACCATGATTTATTTGAGTGTATGATATTCTATGTAGATTCACCAAGACTAGTCCTTCTTAGGTGTAAGGACTATAAATCTCCCCTAAGGTGAAGATTTAGGCCTGATCTTTACCTAATCAATAAGTTCTTGAATCTAGCATCAAACTTTGTCATTCTCCTAGACTGATCTCAAATAAATGAGGCTATTCAAAAGAAGGGATTGATGAACCAAATTGGTGTAGTGCTTTACTGTGTAGTGTATTGGAAGGCCTTCACATTCTGAAAAGACTTCATTACTCTTCTCCAATAACTTATCAATCTATTGTTGTTATGATGATGTACAAGTGGTGTGCACTATAAGGGTGTGCTTCAATTTTGA
Source organism: Torreya grandis (assembly GCA_037957365.1). NCBI lineage: Eukaryota > Viridiplantae > Streptophyta > Pinopsida > Cupressales > Taxaceae > Torreya > Torreya grandis. The sequence goes on from JARHVA010000862.1 coordinate 43,576, forward strand.
CTACGTAAGTGTATGAGGGTAGACCATGTGTAACATGAACTTCTATGTGTGTGAGATGAGATTATGACATTGTTTGGTAAAGAGGTGACTTTGGTCATGGACGTTAACTTAAAAGGTTGTAGAAATAATATTATGCATAAAGAGTCCAACATTATGGGTTGACTTAATATATAGCTTCAGGATCATACATGTGTAGTCACCCTAATAGAATTTCATAGACCTCTAGAGATATGAAGTCAAAAGTGATGGTTTCCTCCATAGGCTTGACTTTGTACTAAAAAGTGCATTATGACCGAACTTGTATATCTTTCACCTTTTGAAGCAACCCTAAAGATTATGGATTTAGATGTGTAAAAATGGTAAGACTAAGGTGTTGCATGGATTGTATGATGATGTTCTTATAGATGCCATTGTTTATTATGACATTGAGAGATTGACCTTGCACTTAAAAACTAGTGTGGGAGAGATGTATATGCTCTTTAGAGGTGTCAATCATAGTGGTTTTGTGATCAAACAAGAGTCATCTATATTAGTGTAGTCCATATATATGGATCTTTATGCATATTTTGTGAGTAGGGATTATTGTGTGCAATATTTTGAATAATTATGAGTAGATAATGGAAATCACTAGTTATCATTGGACTTATTCTTCTTTTTGCCTTTATCTAAAGTAGAAGGAAATGGATCCTTTGAGGGTTGATAAGTCTTTTTTTGTTTCTCTCCTTTGAAATAAGTGTGATGTTGTTTTTGTTTATAAGGTTATGATGGGGATTTATGTGAAGGCTATCCCTTATGCACTGTGTTGGATGAAGAGGTGACACACTACTTCATCTTTGCCTTGGCTTTGATCTTTGAAATTTTTTGATATGCTTGCCCCAAAGTGTTAGAACTCAAAAACTCCATCTTTGTGTGGATATAATGTGAGATTTTATTGATGTACTAAAATAACTTATATTTTTTTCTCAAGTTATTGTGTAGGCATGCAGAGTAGTCATTCAAAATTTTGGTGTAGTATTCCACAAACTAATCTTTGTGTTGGCATATTTATAGTACTTGATGTATTCATCTTCAAAGTGGCACGGAGGATATTATTCCTCCTTCAATGCATCAAAAAAAGTCTTATGGTATTCAATTATAACATTCTCTTGATTTCATTATGCATTAAAGTTCTCCCATCAGTGAATGACTAGTATGGATATCTTTAGTATTGTGAAGGTGATATTCTCAACATCGATGAAATAATTTATTGAGACGTACACTTCAATTTTTTGAATCCAAACATCTAATTTTTTGGTATCGATCTTAATTTCAAATAGAGGGATGTCAATATTGATGTAAACATTGAAGGGGGTTCGTTACTAAAACCATTTTTTAGAGAACTATGTAGGTGTGGTAGAAGGCATCTAATTGAATCACATGGTTGAGGCAAGGAGACATGTGGATGTGTTTTGGAATCTAATATTCAGCTACGCATGTAGGGTTATGATATATGTAGCGTGTGGAAGTTGGTGAAATAACATGAAACTTGTGTGATGCATGAGTCTATGATTTGTGAAGTACACAGAGGTTAGTGCGTAGAAGTGTGTGATATTACATGGGAATTATGTCTATGACTATGAGTAAACTTTAAGCATAGTAGTACACAAGATTAGGTGAAAGATGCATGCCCTCCACGGTAGAGTGAATGAGGAGTAAGATGGGCTATGCAAGATTTGTGTATGGATCACTTTCTATAAGAGAAATGGTCCCTATTTCATGTAGTTACAGTAAAATATGAGAAATAAAAGTGGAAAACTATAATTTTGTAAACCATTTTCCATAATAAGGAACTTGACATACCTTAATGATCTATAGAAGAGAGATTTCTTTTTGATGTGTTCGTTTGACCTAAGCATCATTAATTTGATCCAATTTTAATAGGGTGCTAAAATTTATGTTGTTCTCTATCTTTTGAATACTCATTGAATTACTAGGCATATACAATCGAGGTGAAAAGTAATGGCATAATATTTCCACATTGAAGAATAGATGAAACCCAAGGCAAGAAGCAATATTGAGCTGAAAATCATTATCTCCTACTTGTTTGGTGATGGTATAAGGCACATAACATAGTGGATAGATCTTTTTATATGGTTCTATCAATATTTCCTTATATAAATATAACTAGAATCAATTGCCAACCTGAAAGGCATGCCATATTTGATGAATGTCATGCATGGCCTTGCTTTTTCTTAGCATTAGCATATTTTAGAATGGTTTTTGCTTTCTATTGAATGTATTCAATGAATTACAAAAAATTTAAACTTATTTTTTAACTAAAGGAGTTTTTAATGTAGATGGATAAATAGGATAATCAATGCCAATAGGTTCAAGAGGTTGAAAACCTATAAATATACAGAAATGGTGTTTGAAGTAGAGATATGTATAGTTCTTTTGTAGTTGTGGTGAATGAAAGACACACTTTAATCCCAAGTGATTTATTTCATTGAATTGTATAATCCTAGAATATGCATTGTCATCCTATTGACCAATTTCATTTGTCCATCACTCTATGGATGAAAGGCAGTAGATTTGTTCAGCTTTATGTCCAACATAGACCAATACACTTTTCAAAACTTGTTTAAGAACCTTGTATCTTGATCATATAGGATGGTTTATTGAATTACAAAGTGATCTAAGACATGTTGAAAGTATAATTATTCTTTTATTGTAGTTAATCTTTATTTATTATAAGATATGATAAATCCCAGATTTGAGAATCTATCAACTACTACATAACACAATGATTACCATGATTTATAATAGGTTATCTTGAGATAAAATCCATGGAAATAGATTCCCATGAACTTATTGGAATTGGCAAAGGTGTATACAAACCTTTCTTCTTGTTAACTAATTAAGCAACCACACATTTAGTTTAGTACTTTATGTATTTGGATAATTGGGCATAAAATGTGGTGAGAAGAATTAATTTTGCAACAATGGAAGAGTATTTCAGCTCCAAAATGTTCTAAAATCTTCATAAAATGAGCTTTCCATATTATTTTTTGTCTCTCTACCTTATGTAGAATGTAGAATTTCCTAAGGTGATATAGAAGTCCATCCTATAATTATAAGTCTAAAATTGAATTAAAATAACAAAAATTATGATATATATATCTAGAAAATCCTAGTTAGATGGATACAATTCTGACAATGTCTTTAATTAATCTCCATCTACGTTAATTACATAAAGGAGAGCTTGAACCATCATCTAACTCAAATAATTTGTGACTAAATTTTAAATTCCCTTTTTTTAATTTTTTTCAAGTGGAACTATTGAATATGAGAAGACCATTTATTATGTCTCTCTTGTTGTAACTTGTTATGGTTCTATAATAATTGAAGGGGTTTGTAATTTGTTTGGATCATAGTCTTCTTGTCCAAGAGATAATGCTTCTAATTCTTACATGCCTAAACAATTTCATAAAACTTGTGATCATAGGTTGGGTATTTTATTACTAGTGATATTAATGTTTTGTTATGGTAATCAATTGGGTGACCATGTTGAGTGGAGACTAATCCAAGTGAAAAAATCACAAGGTTGTATCTTGAGATCAAAACCCTCAAAGGAATAGTGATTAAACCAAGTTTTAATACTATTTTAATATCAAAATAAAAGGTTTTCAATTGTGTAAATCTGAAAGGATTGCATACATGATAGCATATCACTATTTAGCATAAACAAGTTTGGTGGGAGAACTACATGGGGTATGATCCCTCTTTAGAGTATTGAAATGTAGGCAATTCTCAACCACTCATTGAGGGATGTTTTTGGATATCAAACCAATATTTTTTAACCCCTTTTTGTAGGTGAAGTGTCAAAAATGGCTCTAGTATTTTAGGATTTCAAAGTGAATGAATATGAATATAAACTTATGCATAATATTGAGACTCCACAAAATACCTATGTACAGGTAGGCACAATAATCCATGATGGAATAGTCTGACACTTTTCATAAGGATGTGTATAATATATAATAGAGTATTATAGTTAAAACAAGCATACAAGCATTACCACATTTGTCAAATTGTGTTCTAACTGTCACTTTCTTGATCTGAGCAACCAAAGATCCATTATAGGGCATTGTTTGCAATTTTCCACTATCAAAGACCATGACAAAACTAAAAAAAATTATGTACCCTATCCTTTTGGTCATTTTTATAAATATAAAGTGTAATAAATAAATCTTACTCTTTATTTTACATTAAAATATGCATAATTTAGATATATTTTATACAATCTAAATTACTCAAAAAATAGATTATTTCGATAGCTAAATTTAAATTAAGATAAAATCAATCTACCAAAATTTTGATTACATTTTATATCAAAAAATTCAAATAGAACATACAACCATCAAATTTAGTCACTACATACAATTTCACCATTTAATGCATGTGCGTGAAGTGGTCTAAAATCCCAATGTTGGTAGTCACATTGTCACTTTTAGTAGTGTGGACACCCATTTTAGTAAAATTACACATATTTCTAATCTTCTTATATGTATATATCTTTTAACTAAGGATTGGACATATATTGATGTATTCTATCATGGACATGTTTGGTTCCAACTTATTTAACTTGGTTTACCTGCCCCTCAAACCTGTGTGTTGTGCTTGTTTATCTTTATCCAATGTTGCTAGGAATCCCTACATATTGTGCCTATTTTATGTATGTTTTTATCCCCTGGACACTAGTGTCAACATTAATGTCCATCTTTGACATAATTTTATAGGCTTATATTTTTATCCATTTCCGTATAGTTTTATTTAGTACCATTTTGTTAGCCCTCTTTGCCCATTATATGGTCAGTTTTTTGCACATCACTAGGTTCTAATTCAAAGTTGAAAGGTTCTTATATATATAAAGGACATCATATAATCATGAGGCCTACCATTTTAATAAGGAAACATTCTAATTAGAAATTACTATTTATTTCAAGTTATAAAATTACACTACAATGCTAAATCAAATATTGAAACATTCAAAAGGTCAAATATATTATTGCATCACTGTTACCAAAGGTTACTATGAGAAAGAACATATAGTTACACTATTCAAATTATAGACACATGCATAAGAGGGAAGCATACATGCAATTTTATATCCCTCTTAGGAGTATTAGTTATGTAGGCAACACTTACCAATAAATAGGGTTGTTAGGGCTACCTCAACTTATGTTACTAACCCTTTTTACTAGGTTGTAATAGGTGTAATGCAAAATTAACTAGGGATACTTATTATTTGAATTTGAAACAAATGAAAACATAAATTGAGGCATATAACAATTACATAAGGGGGTCCAAATTTGAAGTCACTATTGTGTATATCTCTCACTAGACACATGGCATCATACAAGTGGTTTTACACCCACTTCCTTGGGTTTTGCCCTCTAAAAGTCATATACCTCAGTGCAAAGTTATCTTCCACTCATTCTAGCTAGCACAAGATGTTCTTGAGGGTGAGTTAGAGCATTATCTGGTGCACCATTGCAACAACAAAATTTAATAGGTCCTAGCAATAGAACCAAAATGTTTTAGAAAAGTAGGCTTTCTAGTTATAGGCCTAGTCACGCACCTACCTAGCTCTCCAAGTCAAATTTAGGCATGTTCTAGGGGGTATAGGCCCTGACGATTCCTATGGTGATCAACATTTTGCCTAGTAGAGAGAGAGAGAGAGAGAGAGAGAGAGAGAGAGAGAGAGAGAGAGAGAGAGAGCCTAGTAGTGTAAAATGTAGGAGTCAAATAGAAATAAAGTCCATTTGAAAATAGATTTTGATTTGATTATATAGTGAAACCTTTGAACAATTCCTTAGTGGTGAGTGGTGGTTGGGTTAATGAGGTTCGAAAGTGGTGTGATTGGCTTAACTGATGGTGTTAGACGAGTTGAGATTTGTTAAGTTGAGTTGGCAATGATCCCCAAGTTGAATACTGACCAAGGTGGACCCAATGGAGGTGATGCATGCATTATGTCGGTAGTGCATGCTGAATAAGCCCGTCTGTAATATTCATTATTATTAATATATTAATTATTATTATATAATATAAAAATATATTATTATATGAATATATACTATATTATTATTATACTATAATATTATATATTATTATATTTAATTATCTATATATAATATATAATTATTACTATTTTATTTTATATATATATATATAATAGAATGTATAATTTAAATAATAATAATAATAATAATAATATTATTATTATTATTATATTTTTGTTTAGTATTATATTAATATGTGTAATATATATTAATATTTTCAATAAATAATATTATATTCATTGATAATTAATTAAAAAATTAAAATGTGAATGAAGTAGTTATTGTGGGAGGTAGTGCCCAATAGTCAAGTGACAGTTGAAAGAAAGATGGACAAGTTGAAGTAGAATTTCATAGAAGTTGGCTTTTTGGAACACTAGAACCCCTTCCCTCCCATGTCCTTCTCAATTCTCCATTGTGAGAGTCATTACAATGGATGAATATTCTCGACAACACATGGAATAAGGCCAAACTTATAAAATTGAGCAGGTAAGTGCACTTTGGAAATTTCATTTCATATAGGTGAGCATTATTTTCAAACTCATTACAGTTTGAATTATATAGAGTGTTGGTATCTTAGTTAATATTTTAGAAATAAACATATAGTATATTACAATGATGAGTAAGCTTATATCTAAACCAGTGAGCTCTTTCGGTTAAGCAGTCACAAGTAAGGGGCATCCACACCATTAAAGTAACCTAGAGCACGATCTTGGACTTAATTATTTGAATATATATGTCATAAAACTAGAAGGATTTATACCCTAGTGGATGGATATAAGCGACCAGCATCCTCACCAATTTTTAGATTAATCCTAGTTTAATATTGTTATTGGCACTAGTTCATTTACAAACAATAAAAAATAATCATAAATTTATAAATAATGTTAAAAATCTATCAAAACGTGAGAGAATGTAGGTGAGCCTTCATCGGGCCTAGGCAATAGTGAAGCCTACTACAAAGCCTAGTATGGGTAGACCAGAATGCCTTCGAGCACAATCAGGGCCAATTTTTGGTCCCATGTGCACAACACTTGAGAAAGTGTCTCCTTGAAGTAATTGTTGCATTTTTTATGACAATGAAATGACCACTCTTGGCAACCTTTGACATCATTTGACACATGGACTATATTTGCACTGTACGCAAACAAAATGGGTGAGTTGAAATTTAACTAGCCCACACACATGTATTGAAGTTTGAACTTGTCTGCATGGATTAAATTTGATGGCTATATGACCATATTTGAATTTTTATTATCATAAAATATAATTATTATTTTCGAGACCACTCTTGGCAACCTTTGATGTTGTTTACCACATGGACTATATTTACATTTTAGGCAAACAGAATGGGTGGGTTGAGATTTGACCACCCCACACACATCCATTGAATGTTGAACTTGTATGCAGGGAATAAATTTGATGGATATATGACCATATTTACATATTTCCCCCATAAAATATAATTATTTTTTTGGTAAATTGGTTTTATCATACTTTGCATTTAGTTATTCAAACAAGTTGAATCTTTTGAATAATTTATATTTTATATAATATGTTTAAATTATGTAGATTTACACGTAGAAGAGAAAGTACAAATGATTTATTGCAATCATTATTTATAGGATGATAATTATAATAGAGTACCTGGATTCTCTCAATTATGTTTTGGTATTTGGTAGTGCATAATCGTCAATAATGCCTTGAAACAGATCCCTGGTTACTCATATCAAGTGAGTGATTATCAAAAACTGCTTGGATAAATCCAATAATACCTTAACACTTATGGTAACATGAATCATTTGTTCTCTATCTAATCCATTCCTATGAAAGTGTAAAATTTTTCCATCATAAATCGTTACACCTACCTATAAATATGTATTTTATGCAATTTCAAAGACTTGGTCTTATGCACATGTTCAAATTCATCTTCCTTTAATTTTAAACACTACTGTTACTCTTAACACTTGTTTCCCTTTTAAAAATGGGATAGACAAGATGGGTTAGGTAGCTCCAACCTTTTTACATTAAGTAATTGAGCATTGCCCATGTTTCAATATGCAAAAGAGGACTCAAACTGCATGGAGTTCTTCCACCTAACTATTTGTGTGTTAAATAATGAGATTATATATATGTATGTAATCTTGCGTGACTTTTGACAATTGGAAACCTTTGATTTTGACCTTGAAATAATATTCATATTTGTCTTAGTGATTTTTCCTTTGAAATTTTTTCAAATTGAGATGCTTTAGGGTGGTATCTTAAGTATGTGTGAATGCATTCCTTACTATGTGAGTGGTTTTACAAGTAGTGACAAACTGAATAAATTTTTAGGCTAGTCTTGTATATATAGCTAACTCTTTGCATAATTTCACTTCAAATTAACATTTGAAATATGTGGGTCAACTCAAGGGAAGTGTTTGATTTTTAAAATTAGTCGTTAAGAATAACCATATACACCTTTGGTGAATATAACTGATTTTAGATACTATTTTAGGATTTGTTCAAGGAAGAGGAAACAATGATCTAGATAATAGTTGCATTCTGCATAGGATAATAATTTATTAGGCACATATTAGGGAGATCTAGTGTGATTGACAATAAATCAAGAAGGTGGGGCCCATAGGTAGCTAAATGGATAGGAGAGAGTGTGAGCAAGATTCAATTGTTTGTTCACAAATCATGTATATTAAGCACTATTCAAAACTAACATTGTCAAGTGTATAATATCAAATTTGTGTGTCTACAAATGCTCCCCTTTCGTTTATTATTAAAAGTGCTAGATCAAAAGAAAAAGAGTAAGAAATTTTGTATCATAGCATAATTTCATTGGTGTCCTTAGGTATGTCCTAAGCATTGAGCTTTCTCCATGCAAAACTTGCAATAAAACATGTGGAGATTTGTGTCCACATATGATGTTAAATATCAAGTAATGTGGATTATTGATATATTTTAACTACAAAAATCAAGAAATGAATACACTTATAATTATGCAAACCAAGGTTCCCTCTAAAGTCATTAGAAAATGGAATTCTTATGCCCCAAGGAGACGTCAGTGTTAAAACCATGAGTTAAGAAGATAGATGCCCCAAACCTTATTAGAGATAGAGTAGCTCTTAAGAAATTGAGGTATGAATAACCTCAACTACACTATGCGTTATAATTTTCTAAAAATGGGGCCCAAAATAAATTTCAATATAAATCTAAATATATATGACTAAATCTAAGTCAAATGAAATAACCAAAACAAACAAATTTTAGATTCCATATGAGTATATATGAAGAAAACTTATCTAAAACTAAGTATGTTTGATTAAATATGAGTAAGTCTTAGGAAATATTAGTAAATACATGAGTATAGAATAATATAATTTCCCACTCAATCTGATAACATGTGCATTCTGAGTCATATAACATGTCTTCATGTTATAACATCTATCAACTATCACTTATAATCTTGTAGAATGTGGTTAGATTGCAAATATTGAAGAGAGAATTTGAAGATTCAATAAGCTGAAAGTGTGAGTGATTTTTATGTAAGAGTAAAAGATGTAGTTAACAATATGGATACACTTGCAAAAATGTTAAATAAAGATTTTTTTTTTAAAATGGTGTTAAGGTCTCTAACACCAAGGTGAAATAATATTGCCATCATTATTAATGAAAACAAAAATTTGACTACTCTTGAGTTTGATCACCTAGTTGAATCTCATGTGTCCCATGAAGAAATAATAATAGACACATTAAATAAAAGTGATGAGAAGGATTTTGAATCAAAATTGAAGATCACAAATAATCAAGGTACCTTTATTAGCAATAAGAATAGCTATGTACAAAGCAAAGACAAAATTAAAAGCAATCAAGGATAAGGTAAAGACATGAATTACAATTATTCAAGAGGATACAAAGGAAGAAGAGGTGGTTCAACTACATGATGTAAAGGTAGAGGTAGATTTGATAAAATAACTATTCCATGCTATCATTATCATAGGTATGGGCACTTTGATTGTGAACGTAGATTAAAAGCAGGCAATGAAATAGAAGTGATAGTTATGATAATGAGGATAGTGATGCTTCATTTAATTTATTTATTTCATATGAAAAAGCTAAAACTAGTCATAATGAGGTTTGTTGTCTAGATTCAGGCTGTTCTAATCACATATCAGGGAATAATGTGTTGTTTTCTACAATGGATAGAAATTTCAAAACCAATATCAAGCATGGTGATGATAAATCATTAGAGGTTAGATCAAAAGTAATAATGAAGTTGAATACTATAGAAGGTAATAAAAGTATTAATGATATTTATTCCAACCCAAATTTGAAACATAATTTGGTGAGTATTGGATAGAAATGTGAAAAGAACTATAAGGTGGTTTTTGATGATAAGGAATGCATGATCTATGACAAGAATTAAGGAAATAAGGTTGTTACAATTGTACCTATGTGTAACAATAAGATGTTCCCATTTAAGTTTGTATATCATAGTAACAACCTTGTAAATAAAGCATATTAAGATAAAAGTTGGTTATGGCATATTAGGTATGAACACTTAAATTTTAGAAGTTTATAGTTACCAACATCACAAAAATTAGTTTATGGTTTGATAAAGGTTGAAGATCATAAGGAAGTTTGAGAAGGTTATTTTAAAGCCAAATATCCAAGAGAAAAGTTTCTAAAAGGTATTGCATGGAGGTCATATTATCCACGTTAATTGGTTCTTTTAGATATTTGTGGTTCTATGCAAATAAAATTTTAGGGTAAGTCTCCAGATTTCATTACATTTATTGATGGTTATTCAAGAAAGTGTTGGGTTTATTTTTTGAAAAAAAAAGTGAAGCATTTGATACATTTAAGAGTTTTACAATCCTTGTAGAGAATGAAATTGATTACATAATACAGTTCTTAAGGACTGACCATGTAGGTGAATTATGTTCAAATGATTTTCTAAATTATTGTGATTTGAATGGTATCAAAAGGCAACTCACAAATGCCTACACCTTTCAACAAAATGGTATGGTTGAAAAGAAGAAATGTATAGTGGTTGAAATGGCTAGGAGCGTGTTACAAACAAAGGGATTGAATAACTCTTTTTGGGTGATGTAATTGCTACAATAGTATATATTCTCATTCAAAGTTCCACTAGTGCACTTGAAAAGATGACTCCATATGAAGCATGGTATGAAAATAAGCCTAAGGTCAAATATTTCAATGTTTTTGATCATTTCACTTATGTTCATGTAGTTGATCAAAAAAGGAAGAAATCAGATCCAAAGAGTGAGTCTTGTATTTTTATTGGGTACAGTGAACAAAGCAAAGCTTATAGGCTTTATAATCCTATCACTAATAGTATACTTGTGTCAAGAGATGGTATTTTTGATGAAGGAGGCATGTATGGTCATGATAATGATAAAGGCAATATTGAGAAGTCCAAATCTATTTTTATTTATGGTAATTATGATGATATTACTAATGAGCATCCCACAAGTACTTCATTGCCTAGTGCTACAAGTCCATTAAGTGGCCCCTCATCTAGTGCATATATTCCAAGCATAGTTCAAGCTTCAAGTATAAGTCTATTAAATATCCCCTCATCTAGTGCATGTATTCTAAGCACAAATCCTACTTCAAGTCCTGGTTCTTCAAGAAATATAAAAATCTTGAGTGAAATTTATCAGTATACAAGAAGCCAAACACATGAAGAATGCCCAAGAGGTGAGATAGTAACTTATGATTTTATTAAAAAATCTAATTTTGAACCATCATGTTTTGAAGATGCATGTACTAATGATGTTTGGGCGCAATAAATGCAAGAAGAGATAGATTCTATTGACAATAATGATACTCGAGAGCTTATAAATCTTCTATATGATAAGAAAAATATTGGTACTAAATGCAAGATCTGTAAGTTATCGAGTATCAGACACCAAACATTTCATCTAAGCTAATGTAGAACTAGGACTCAACAACAATTATAGTGTAAAACTAAGAACTAAAGGAATAATTATCGAAGATCTATTGGCACTAAAGGAACTTTAAATAACATTGCATGATGGTTAATTGTTGAAACTTATAGAGATATGAGATAGATTATTAAGAGACATTTGTAATAGTAGAAAGATAAGAGACTATTAAAATGATGATTTAACTAGTAGCTCAAAATAAATGGAACATACATCACATTGATGTGAAAAGTACCTTTTTGAATGGGTACTTATAAGAGGAAGTCTATGTAGAACAACCACAAGGTTTTGAAGTGTGAGGTAAATAATGTCAAGTCTATAAGTTGAAAAAGGCTTTGTATAGACTTAAATAAACACACAGAGCATGGTATGTAAGAATTGATGGATATTTTCAGAAAAATGGATTCAAAAGAAGCAAAAGTGAGCCTAATCTTTACTATAAGCAAGAAGGTAATGATATACTTCTTATAAGTTTTTATGTTGATGATTTGTTTTATATGGCCAACAATTCTAAGATGAAGGATGAATTGGAAGTTGTAATGATGAATGAATTTGAAATTAAATATTTATGTCTCGTGAAATATTTTTTAGGGATGAAGGTTCATCAATGTAAAGATGATACCTTCATTTGTCAAACAAAGTATGCAAATGATATGTCGAAGAAATTCAATATGGTTGACTATAAACCAATCTCTAGTACAACTCTTCTGATACCAATTGGAGATTTTTAAGTATAAAAACATTAACCGTTACCCAAAAAGGACTAGAAAAAAAAGATATTCACTGCAAAATATGTGCAATATGCATAATTAGAAGAAATATAGAATAGGCAAAATAAAATTACTTCTTTAGATTATTTGAATCGTTCTCCATAACAATAAAGATCAATTACAATGTATTAATATAATTGCATGTGAACATGCTTTTCTAATTAATAAATAAAATATTCTAAATTTATCTAAATAAAAATTTGCATGAAATATAAAGTAAAGTTAACTCTAGCCTTTCCAAGGCTTTATTATTCTTAAAATGGATTAATTAAATATTAACTAATTATTAAATCAATTGCATGATTGAAGCTGATGTAGAACTAGGACTCAACAACAATTAACCAACAGACACCAAACAAATAAATATGTACTAATAAAAAAAAGTTTCATCTTGTTGTAACATGATACAAAAACATCTTTCAGGAATTGATTTTAAACTTGGATATATTGCCTTCATGCTAAAATTATATCGATACTTGTCTTAGCATACTGCTTGAAATTGTCAAGTATAGTGCACATATTAAAGCATTCTCTAAAGAGGATGTATTCTTCTTTCCCATTATAGATTCATGCGATAATAGAGACCCCATCAGAAATGACTTTATCTCATCCACTAAATCTTTTAAGATTATTGATCTAAAAGAAAAATCAATATCGATATATTTTTAGTCTTAGCAAAGATAATTTGATGAGTAAAATGGAGTTATTGCATTCATGAAAAACCTGGAATTCTTGAAATCATAATCTCAAGTACCTTGGTTTTGTGTTTTAAGATTTGATGTTGATTTACAAGTAAACTAATCCATGTTCAAATCCTACAAATGGCATGTTCTCTGCCAAAATAGCTTAAAACCTCTGACTAAGGTAGACTACAATTAAAAAATTCACCAAGCACCCAAGATTATTGGTTTGGTGCGGATTTACATTTACATGCAAATTGATTGGTGTTTAAGTCCTAAAAATGGCATGTTTTATACCAAGAAATCTTACAAGCTGGTCTTGAGAGTGGCTACAATAAAGCACAAAATTGTTTAGCAAATTATTTTAGTTTTGTCACTACATAAAGTATGTATAAGCACGTAACCATGAAATTTGATCAACCTCAGCATTTAAGTTGCATAAATATGAACCTGCACATAAATATCAAGAGAACCTGATAAATTAAAACAAAAAAAAAGTAGATAAAATAACATTTCAGGATTTTGTGTATAAAAAATAGTTACCAATGAATTCATCACCTAGCTTGCTTGTGGTGTTGAAATGTTAAACCATGCCACTTTTCATTAGAAACCTATATAATTTCATTACCATAGTTTCCAAGCCCAGCATTATGACATAAAATCTGAAGACCCCTGTAATGGAAAAGTGAAAGGAAACCTTGAATTTAGAAGTGACAATTATGAAGACAGTTGCAAAATTATGGAAACTCACCATTGGCTCCACTATGAAAACAAATAATGGAAAACATATAAGTACCAGTTAAACTGAATGGATTGCATGTATCATCCAAGTATGCTCTTGAGTTTTATTTCCAATCCAAGGTGTCCTATCGTAGAACCCATCCTTCCTCATGAGCATTCTTGGCTTTAGCAAGGATAGCATTATTTCAAACCTTGAACCCTTCACATTCTCTATGGAAATTATAAAATACATGCAATCATCACACTTACCAAAAGATCAAAAGACATACAAAGAATTGACTAAACAACAAGTGATACATTTCTTCCATGTATACTTGCCTTCATCGATTTTCATTCTTTTGGAAGGAATGTTGTGCTTTATCCTTCAAATTGTCCATCTCTCAAGAGCTTTCAATTCAATATAATTTGTTTTATAAAGTGGTACCAATTTCTTTACAAATTATGAAGTTTTGGAAAAAGCTTAGCTGAAGCTCCATCAATAGAAATATGATGAAAAATTATCAACCTGTTGAATTGCATTTAATCATGAATCCGGAATGCATATATAACTAATTAGAAAGCAATCACATTAAAAGTAAAAAACTTAATTCGATATAAGCTTTTGAATCTCCTACATATACTTTTGACCAATGCCTTCCATTACCTATCAAAAATAGAAAGGAAGTTAAACCTGCAAAACACAAGCCAAATCATGATGGAAAAAGGGGATTCCTTCAAAAATGAAAAATACAAATATATCTAAAATTAGCAAATGCAGGACTTTTGTTTAAGTACATGATTGAGGAACAAAAACTAAAAATCTCCAAGTTTAGGAGGAAGTATCTTACATTTGAAGGTCTTTCTCATTTACAGCATAGCCATTTTTCTCTAAATGCATCGTAACTGTCATCGTCACTGGCAATGTATTTATGTCATGTTTCATCTACTAGGTTTCTGAAATCTGTGTTTTCCTTCTAGGCAATGTTTTCAAATCCACAAGAATTGAAAGCTTTCACAAGGATCCTAGCCCACATTTGATTTATAAAAGAACACCATTTCAATCATCATCAAGAATTGTAACAATATAAAATAGAGTATGCACGACATTAAATAAAATATACATCAGATTTAGCATGGCAAATTTATAAGTTTACACTGAAATACCAATATATGGGCCACAACTAATTATAATAGACCTATATGATCCTACTAAGAAGAATAACAAGAACATACCAATACGATACTTATTATCTATAGCAGATATAATAAAGCTTCTAAAGGTTACCCCTTGCCATGCATATCTAGTGCACTGCAGTACTTTGGACAAAAGCTTGCCCATGTTGCACAAGATTGCCTTCGTCGAGGAAATCCATGAACTCTGTAACGGAGAAGATGCGATCTTGTAGGACCGGAGGAACTCTTTCCAAGCGCTCACGAAAAGTAGATATCAGGAACTGATTCCTATCAATCCCTAATCCCACTTTCAGCATATAACGACCATATTCATATTCTTCTGCCAACACATTGACGAGAATAACAGAGCCACCTTTACTACCATCAACAAAAGCCATATCGTTACCAATTTTTGTAATCAGCATGTTCTCATCACTATACTTGATCTCCACCATTCTTTCACCACTTCCCTCCATTTTGTTGTCGACTGTTATCACTTTGTACTGCTCCCAGTTTTCTTCATTGATTACTACTTTCGCATTTGCGGCCGTGATGACGTTAAAGTCCAAGCCGGCTACCGTGGGGATGTTGATTTCAGCATTGGGATTGGCACTCTGTAGCACCAGCTACTTTCCTTGCACCTTTGCTTCTCTAAATCTCCCTATTTCTCTCATCACACCACTTGTACCATCCACAGCATAGAGAGAGTAGAGCGCGTAAATGAAAGATGTCCTGCCATAATTGCTCTTTCCTATCCACATTGGATCATCGGACCATTTTAAACCTTGTGCTCTCACTGTGTCCCCAGACGGGAAGTGGTAGCATTCAGGTACAGAATCACCAGAATCGCCTTGCAGGGCAACGACATTACCATGAAACCAATTTTTTGCCAAACTTTTCATGTCTCCTTCGTCATGAGTATTCTGCCATGCCTTGTCCACAGCCATCAAAGTTGCCATTTCTCCGACAACCAGAACAACACCGCTTTCGGTGGTGATACGCAAATTACCATCCAGCATCGCAGGCTCTTTGAGTCGTTCACCGCCAAGCATTGCTTCTGCTCCTGGAATCTTGTGGCCTCCTTCATTGATAAGCTTCCCTTCAGAATTCAACATCTCATCCATATTTTCGGTGCTCATGAGTGGTTGCCTATACAAAAGGTTGTTTTCAAGGTCGAACAACCAAGCGGCCTGATCATCGCCATGGAGACCGAAAAATTGCAGTTGCTTTCCATGCAATTTTGATGAAGCAATTACTAATTTTCCATCCTGATACCAGATTGGCACCACTTGATTTTTGTTGTCCTGAACACCCAGCACGGAAATTGATGTGGCTTTTTTCCCATCCAACCCGGCCAAGTCAAGCCACCATTTTGGATGTCCTGCAAGCCAATGTTCATTCACAGCCTCCAGATATAACCATCCATCTACTGGCAGACGTAGAACACGGCCAGCCGTAGTTGTAGCGAAGACCTCGCCATGAACATTGAAAAGATTTGTCAGGCCTGGAACCTTAATTTGTTTAGCTTTGGAGTAGTTGGCATGCCCTGGGCCTTATTGACAATAAACTGTTTCTTCCCTGACACTGTAGAAATAATACACAGCATCCCCGTTCACTTTGTGAGAAGAGGGTGTCAAAATGAGGTCGTTAGGATGTGGCTGTACGCTTGCTCGAATGAGGGTGTCATCGCTGGTTCGGAGCCAATAGCAGAATTTAGCGTCTTTTTCGTCTTTGCATAAAACAGTCACAAACTCAGCGTTGGAAGGAAGAACGAGACTCTGGCCTGCTAATTTCTCAAAGATAATCGCCTTTTTCATCATTGCTCTGCCACCGATAAGTTCACTCAAACTAAGTCTCTCTATCACATTGATCCGTCTAAACAGGTCCGAATTCCCAATCACACTAGAAAGTACCATCCTGTCTTTATAAATAAGGTGCATAATTTCCTCCACTCCCTTTCCTGCTTGATCGATCGGACCAATGGCCATGGAAACAAGGTCGCCGTGCTGCGAGACGGCTGACAATTTAATGTTCGAATCGTCAAACTGTGTGGAAGTACAATACTTGGCGGTTATCCGGTGCGTTTCTGCATTCACTCGCCACAAGGATGTGGATTGGGTGCTGAAGAAATAAGCATCGCGGCCAACAACGCCACCAAGGACAGCATCCCGAGTGGTGACGGCATCCTTTTGAGCGTCCACCTCTTTGTACAGCCTTCCACTTGGCAGCTCCGTCACATGCTCACCTGAGCTAACTGAAACATCTATGATTTCAGAGCCTATGTCCGCCTCGACGTTTGTGTATATCATCCGATCGCTTAAAACATCATAATAGGCACGCCCCACTTGACGCTTCCGTCCCTTGTTTTCGGCAGTATAATTGTTGACTACCACAAACTGTCCATCTAGCTTGTGTTCGTGAGCCATCTTCTTTAGATGTTGTTCGATGGTTTCCTTCTTGTCGGTCCATTTAGCGGCGTCTTCTGATTAGATCAGTGCCTGCTGAGACGCCAAGTCTACCTGTGAAACCTCACCTCCCAGAGAGATTATCAGTAGGCGGCTGAATTGTTGGTCGAGGAGATTAATGGTGATGCCACCTACGTTTACGAAATCTTTCCCAACCTTAATTGAATTATCTTCCAGTGTGCTGCCATCGATAATCCAGATTGTCTTCTTAGCATCTAAACCGCTGGTCTTCAATGACAGTGAGTATCCTTTTGCAAGACCTATACAATACTCTCCTCCGGTCCCTTCCACTTCGTAGATGAGGTATCCATGTATTTCCTTGCCAAGTTCAGGATACATTTGCAGCCTTATAGACCGCTTGTCCAAAACAACAGCTATCTTTGTCTCTACATACTCGAACTTTATTTCGTTGATAATGTACTCTGAAGGAAAAATGTAAAAATCATAGTCAAACCTCTCATCTTGTTCCAGCCGTCTAATGACATCAAATCCTCTATCGTGGCGCAAAGTTGCAAAGGGCAATATCATATATTCGTAGCTGATGAACGATTTGGGAGTTATAGGAAGTATCAGACATTCACACTCCCCGGCAACCTTCCTGAGGCGGTCGTCGTTATAGCCAATTCCCTTCCTAACATTGATAGCTTCGGAGCGATCATCAACCATTCGAGGCATGTCACCAACCCAGAAGAAGTAATTGATTCTGCCAGACCCGGTGGGGCCATGATGAGTTCGATATATGAACTGGCTGTCGAAACCGACTTCAATCTCTTTCTCCGCCATTTGAACTGTGGTGACGACTGCTCCCGACAGAGGGACTAGTGCTTTCTCATTCGTTTCGTACTTGTATCCGCCGCCACTGTAAGCCTCGTCTACGGTAGCAAAGTAGTCGCCCACTCCTTGGGCTTTTGAAACGATTTTGCCGAAATTCTGAGCCAAGGCTGCCATCCCAATTGCCAAACCGCCCAACAACACGCCAACTCCGCTCAAAGTCATGGCCAAACCTGAAGCCCCCACTAGTCGTGCTCCGATTCCTGCAACTCCGGCTACAGAGCTTGCCAAGTCAAAAGCCAACTGAGTGCCGAAAGTGGCCTTTTCAACCTCGTTCCGAGCAAACCACAGCTCGGAAGCATCCAAGCCTACGTTAAGCAATCCGAATGCAGCTCCAAATCCCTCGGTAGCTGTGAATTTGAAAACGTTCCCGAATGTGGAGAGTGAAACTTTCCCTGCTAGTTGCTCAGCTTCCATGGCAGTCTTCACAAGGTCTGCTACCTTTTTAATATCTAGTATGCCTGTGTGTCCAATTTGGACCATGTTCACGTAAGAGTGCACCTTCATGGCCAGTGAAAGCTCATTATTTATTGATTCACCGGATGCACTATCCCGTGCACTCCCTCTATGGTTGAGCCACTCAATAATCGACTGCACTGCAAACATTGCGTTCAGGCCGTCGATGGAGTCGCCTTCCGGCTCAGCATGGGCTGTGAACTTTCCGTTTTCGAAAGTGAGGGCTTTACCGAGGGCCTTCCACTTGGTTTTGAGATAGGATGTGAACTCTTTGAAAGTTCCATCCCTGGTGGAAACCCAACGTGTCTCCTCAGAGTTAGTAACGTTGATATACTGCATCGTATAAGACCCATCTTTACTTTCATGCAGAGTGTCCAACAATGGTGTCCACTTTCCCATGAGACCTTCCTCCTGGACCAAGCGTATTGATGCATCTCGCCATCGACCAGTCCACTCGTAGGCCTCCCCGCTTGTAATGGCAGCTCGAAGGTCTAGGTCTCCAGCTAAATGAGATTTTACATCGTCCACCGCAAGCTTTCTTTTTCTACTTCGAAGTTTGCCGCTGAGATCTTCACCGCTGCTTATTTCTCTCACAGTGATTCCTCCGTCTACACGAGCTTCTCTCATCCTATCAGGATCGATTAAAACCAATTTGAACTTGAGCTCTTTTGCCTCTTCTGCAATGCTAAATGCGTTGTACTTTTCTGCAAACTCGCGCTCCACAAAAAAGTCTTCCATGGCCTATTGGAATTCCATCTGATCATCGAAGCTGGCGATGAGAAAATTGGGGTCATAGAAATAGTATTTTTTCTTGTTGTCTATCACCGTAACACCGATGAGCATGCTATGTTCACGGGTATTCAGAGCATAAAGCTCTGTATCAGTGGAAGAGGACAATTTTTCCACAACCTTAGTGATGCCAAACACATCTGGGAGTGCGGTAGATGCAGCATGGGCCTCGTCATTGGCGTGCAGACCAGCGAGGGCGTCTCTCAAACCTTCTGCATTTTCCCTTTTGGAATTCGTCAGTCCATCTTGTGAGAATTCGATAAGTTTTTCGAGAAATCTCTCGGCATCCTCTTCTCCTGTAGACAGCGCCACAGACATCGCCCGTACGAGAGGATAGCAGCGCCCTCCATATATGTCTCCGACATTGTTTAGAAAGAAATGTTAAGGAGCAGATTTAATAAATCCATTTGACTGTGACTCGAAACATGTGTGAATATCCTGCTGCAAATTCAAGAAATCATTTTGGTTGCTAGCAGTAGCTTCGTAAATCCTCCTGCACAACGCTCCTTGCTGCTTTACTCTTAAATCAGTCGTCACGAACAGTTGTTTCATTTCAAAGGAAGTCACGTTGAGTTCGAGCCCTGGTATGTCAATATTGACATAATTATTGTATCCTTGCATGAACTTTGAGTCGTCACGGTCCCTTCTCCTTCTCCTGCTCCTAGTTATTATATCCCTTTCCATCTGTGCATACTGTTCAGTCATTGTAAATTTACTTGGTGCGGGGTAGATGTTTATGAGATGGTCCTCCGGCAGTATACCTTTCAGACGGCTTAAAAATTCCTCTGGAGTGTGCCCGCTAGAAGATGGATTCGGGTTGAATCGACCATTGCGGTACAGTCGATTATTTAATCCGGTATAAGTTGGGAATCGTGAGCCGGACATCACTTTAAATGCAAATGCACGGGCCGTTCGAATATATTCAGGACTAATCCCACCGGCAAACGCAATTTCCGCTTGGCGTTTAAACTCATATGCCTGTTTGCTCAGGCTTGTCTCCGCGTCGACTCCCCGCGGCGCAAATATCTGATATCGATAAATCTTTTTTATTTTCATAATTATTTTTTCTTCTGGAGGAATTGAACCTGAGAATGAAGGGTGCCAACCAGGTGTACTTGTAGTACTTACAAAAACCGACGAACGGTTTCCTGACGTTCCGGGCTCCCCTCCGTGGTTTACATGCTGCTCTAAATTGTAGTAATCCTTCTCAGATTGATCCTCACTTGGAGGCTGCGGAGAAAATCCTGTCAGGAAAATTTCTTTGTAGGAGCGCGTATCCCATCAATACACTGCCTTTGTAATATCCTCGTCGTTGTCAGAGTTCCGATACTTAATACTAGAATTGTCCCCAGGATTGTTTCTTAATAGTCGATCTTCCACATCTAATTGAACAACTAGATGAGGGGTTACTTGGCAGATTTGTAGCACTTGGAACAGAAATATTAGTGGGCTGTCCATGATCAATATCATCCATAATAACTTCATTTAAAACAGATTTTGACTTTTCCATATGGCCTTTTTGATGACCATAAACTCCCCCTTCATCAAAAATCACATCTCTTGACACAATAAGCTTATTAGTGAGAAGATTATATAACCTATAAGCCTTACTTTCCTCACTATATCCAACAAAAATACATGACTCACTTTTGGGATCTAACTTTTGCCTCTTTTTATCAGGAACATGAACATAGGCTAAGCAACCAAAAACTTTGAAATAATTAACATTTGGTTTTTTCTCATACCAGGCTTCATACGGAGTCATCCTGTCAAGTGCACTAGTGGGACTCCGATTGAGAATATATACTGCTGTAGCAACTGCATCTCCCCAAAAAGAATTACTTAATCCTTTCGTTTGTAGCATGCTTCGTGCCATCTCCACCACTGTACGATTCTTCCTTTCAGCTACACCATTTTATTGTGGTGTGTATGCAGTGGTGAGTTGTCTTCTAATGCCATGCATATCACAATAACCTTGAAAGGCTTTTGAACAAAATTCTCCTCCACGATCAGTCCTTAAGCATTTGATTTTGCACCCTTTGTCATTTTCTACAAGGGCTCTAAACCTCTTGAATGTCTCAAAAGCTTCACCTTTGGTCTTCAAAAAATAAACCCAACACTGTCGTGAGTAATCATCAATAAAAGTAATGAAATATGATGACTTACCCAAACTCTTTGTTTGCATAGGACCACAAATATCTGAATGAACTAACTGGAGTGGATAATGGGCCCTCCATGCATTGCCTTTTGGAAATTTCTCTCTTGCATGTTTTCCTTTAGCACATCCTTCACAAACTTCCTTGTGCTCTTCAACCTTAGGCAAACCAGAAACTAATGCTTTTGATGTTAGAATCTTCAAACTATGAAAATTTAAATGCCCATACCTGAGATGCCACAACCAACTTGTATCCTCATATGCCATATTAACAAGGTTCTTGTTATGTTCACCAAACTTCAATGGAAACATCCTATTCTTTGTCATAGGCACCACTGTTACAACCCTATTTCCTTGATTCTTATCATAAATTATACATTGTTGATTTTCAAATACAACTTTATAATTCTTATCACATAATTGTCCAACACTTAACAAATTATGCTTTAACTTTGGAGTGTAATAAATGTCTTTAACACTCTTCATACCTTCTTTTGTATGGACTTCCATAGCTCTTTTTGCAGCAACCTCCAGTGATTTGTCATCACCAAGCTTGATCTTGGATTTAAAACTTTCATCCATTATAGAAAAAAGTTTTTCATTCCCTGACATGTGGTTAGAACATCCCGAATCTAAATACCAAACATCTTTAGAAATATTTTCAGCTTTGTCATAAGATAAAAATAAATTATTTGGAGGATTCTCATCACTTTCTTGAGCATAATGAACGCTTTTACCATTATTATCTTCTTTTAATCTACACTCATAATTAAAGTGGCCATACCTGTTACAATGATAACACTGAATATTTCTTTTATCAAATCTGCCTCTACCTCTTCCTCTGAAACCACCTCTTCCTCTGAAGCCACCTCTGCCTCTATTTCCTCTTGAGTAATTCTGATTTTGACCTCTACCTTGGCCTTGATTACTTTTGATGCTACTATTTGCATCTTCATTCTTTGTGATTTGTAATTTGGAGGAAAAAGCTTTCTCTTCACTTTCTCCAAATGAATCTCTCAATCTTTCTTCATGAGACATCAAAGATCCAACTAGATGATCAAATTGAAGGGTAGACAAATTCTTGCTTTCTTCTATGATTATGGCAACATGGTTCCACCTTAGTGTGAGAGACCTCAACACCTTTTTGATCACAACCTCATTGTTCATAATTTCACCAAGTGTAGCCATCTTATTGACCACATCTTTTACTCTAACACAATAGGTACTCACACTTTCAGCGTCTTGCATCTTTAAATTCTCAAATTCTCTTTTCAATGTTTGTAACTTGACAACTTTTAGTTGATCACTACCTTGGTAAGCTTCTTTTAGAGTCTTCCAAGCATCCTCTGTTGTCTTTGCTCCTGCAATTCACGAAAATAAGCTCTTATCTAACGCTATTTGAATATGAAATAAGGCTTGAGCATTCTTCTTCTTAGCCTCCTTCTTAGCTATTTTATCATTCATTGTGAGGGCATTCCAATCAGCTGGCTCTGCATAACCTGATTCAATAATCTCCCACAAATCTTTTCCTATCAAAAAAGTCATCATTTTGATACACCAATAATCATACTCATTTCCATCAAATTCTGGAATGGGCAAGGAGTTAGAATTTGACATGATAAATTTTTGGCAAAATTCCAACTACTAAATCTTTAACCCAAAAGAAAAAATCATGCTCTGATACCAAATGTAGAATCTGAAAAAACTAAACAAAATTTCTATGCCCACAAAAAATAACAGCAAAAAAAAATAGAGGATAAAAACTTAAAAATAGAGTACTCAGAAATTCTTTATTTGCAGGCTTGAAAAAATAGTCTTTATTGATGCATATATATAAAAGATTAACTAAACTGTTACATAAATTGTAGTAGCAAAAAATAAAATAAAATAAACTAAGCATGCAGATTGCATGCTTTATTCCTATGTTGGGTTTGGCGGTGAAAGCCAAGCTAAAAAAAACTATCTAGGAATTGCATGTATTATTCGTTGTCCAATAAAGACTGACTTAACCGATGGCAAACTGATTATCTAAATTCAAATTGATGGAAAACTAATGGTCTAAATCGTGCATGCATATAGACTAGATGATCCAGCATCAGTTACCAACATACTCCCCCTTGATGCTGAGAGGGCGTACAATCTGATCTCTGAGTGTTAAAAATTAATCTGTTGCAACTGCTTTCATGAATATATCTGCCAACTGTTCTTTAGTGTTGATGTATTTCAATTCTACTACCTTCATCTGCACTAAATCTCGAATAAAATGATGCTTTAAATCAAAATGTTTTGTCCTGTTGTGATGGACTGGATTCTTAGCCAATTTAATAGCACTAATATTATCACAAAAAATAACTGTGCTCTGAACTTGAATCTCTCTAATTTCTTCAAGAAGTTTTCTAAGCTATAGTGCTTGTGTCCCTACTGAAGTGACTGCAACATACTCTGCTTCTGTAGAAGAAAGGGCAACTATACTTTGCTTCTTTGAGCTCCAAGTAATCAAACCAGAACCAAAAGAAAAACAATTCCCAGATGTTGACTTTCGGTCATCCAAACTACCTCCCCAATCAAAATCACTAAAACCAACAAGATTGAACCTTTTAGAAGTGTAGTAATGAATACCAAAATCTAGAGTGCCTTTCACATACCTCAAAATTCTCTTGGCTACCTTCATATGTATTTCTGATGGCTTTGTCATGTACCTTGAAATAAGTGAAACTGAATAAGCAATATTAGGTCTTGTATGAGTTAGAAACATTAAGCTTCCAACAATACTTCTATAAGTTGTCTCATCAACTTTTTCAGCACCATCATCTCTACACAACACAACTCCATGAGCAACTGGAGTGGAGACTGGTTTACAATCAACCATATCATGTTTTTTCAACATATCTTCAGCATACCTTGTTTGACAAATAAAAAATTTATTCTCCATTTGATAAACCTCCATTCCTAAAAAATATTTCATAAGGCCTAAATCTTTCATCTCAAATTCATTCATCATGAAAACTTTGAATTCATCCTTCATCATAGAACTGCTACCCATATACAACAAGTCATCAACATACAAACTTACAATTAGAATATCATTACCTTCTTGTTTGTAGTAAAGGGTAGGTTCACTCTTACTTCTTTGAAATCCATTCTCCTGAAAATATCCATCAATCCTAGCATACCATGCTCTTGGTGCTTGTTTGAGGCCATACAAAGCCTTCTTTAACTTGTAGACATGATTTTCTTTTCCTTGCACTTCAAAACTTTGTGGCTGTTCCACATATACTTCTTCTTCTAAGTACCCATTCAAGAAGGCACTTTTCACATCCATATGATGGATGCTCCAATTCTTTTGAGCTGCTAATGAAATCAGCATTCTAATGGTCTCTTGTCTTGCTACTGGTGCAAATGTCTCTTCATAATCAATGCCATACTTTTGTGTGAAGCCTTTAGCAACTAATCTTGCCTTATGCCTTTCAACATTTCCATCACTGTTACACTTAGTCTTGTAGACCCATTTGGTGCCAATCTTCTTCTTGTCATGTGGAAGCTTTGTAAGCTCCCAAGTGTCATTCCTGTGAATAGAATCCATCTCTTCTTGCATTACTTGCATCCAAACCTCATTAGTATATGCATCTTCAAAACATGATGGTTCAAAATCAGCCTTGGTAAGTAAAGCAAAATTCAGTGTCTCACCTCTTGGATTTTCTTCATGTGCTTGATTTGAACTCCTTTGATAAATGTCACTCAATCTTCTTACCTTCCTTGCAGAACTAGGACTTGAATCTGGACTTACACTTGGAATTGAACAACTAGATGAGGGGTTACTTGGCGGATTTGTAGCACTTGGAACATAAATATTTGTGGGCTGCCCATGATCAATATCATCCATAATAACTTCATTTAAAACAGATTTTGACTTTTCCATATGCTAGGATTGATGGATATTTTCAGGAGAATGGATTTCAAAGAAGTAAGAGTGAACCTACCCTTTACTACAAACAAGAAGGTAATGATATTCTAATTGTAAGTTTGTATGTTGATGACTTGTTGTATAT
Source organism: Torreya grandis (assembly GCA_037957365.1). NCBI lineage: Eukaryota > Viridiplantae > Streptophyta > Pinopsida > Cupressales > Taxaceae > Torreya > Torreya grandis. The sequence continues at coordinate 69,725 of JARHVA010000862.1, forward strand.
GGGTAACAGTTCTATGATGAAGGATGAATTCAAAGTTTTCATGATGAATGAATTTGAGATGAAAGATTTAGGCCTTATGAAATATTTTTTAGGAATGGAGGTTTATCAAATGGAGAATAAAATTTTTATTTGTCAAACAAGGTATGCTAAAGATATGTTGAAGAAACATGATATGGTTGATTGTAAACCAGTCTCCACTCCAATTGCTCATGGAGTTGTGTTGTGTAGAGATGATGGTGCTGAAAGAGTTGATGAGACAACTTATAGAAGTATTGTTGGAAGCTTAATGTTTCTAACTCATACAAGACCTGATATTGCTTATTCAGTTTCACTTATTTCAAGGTACATGACAGAGCCATTAGAAATACATATGAAGGCAGCCAAGAGAATTTTGAGGTATGTGAAAGGCACTCTAGATTTTGGTATTCATTACTACACTTCTAAAAGGTTAAATCTTGTTGGTTTTAGTGATTCTGATTGGAGAGGTAGTTTGGATGACAGAAAGTCAACCTCTGGGAATTATTTTTCTTTTGGTTCTGATTTGATTACTTGGAGCTCAAAGAAGCAAAGTATAGTTGCCATTTCTTCTACAGAAGCAGAGTATGTTGCAGTCACTTCAGTAGGGACACAAGCACTATGGCTTAGAAAACTTCTTGAAGAAATTGGAGAGATTCAAGTTCAGCCCACAATTATTTTTTGTGATAATATTAGTGCTATTAAATTGGCTAAGAATCTAGTCCAAACATTTTGATTTAAAGCATCATTTTATTTGAGATTTAGTGCAGATGAAGGTAGTAGAATTGAAATACATCAACACTAAAGAACAGTTGGCAGATATATTCACGAAAGCAGTTGCAACAGATCAATTTTTGACACTCAGAGATCAGATTGTAAGCCCTCTCAGCATCAAGGGGGAGTATGTTGGTAACTGATGCTGGATCATCCAGTCTCTATGCAACACATCTGCTATAGAAGTCGGCTGAGGAATTGCAGTGGCCACTCCACGCAGTGGTGAATCAGGTGGGGGTAGCGCCATTCCTTCCCCCTAGCTTAGCACCTTTTCTTTTGCAACAATTGAACTCTTTGAGAATGAAGTCTGCCAACGAAAAGCTCTGTAACCCCAAAAAATATATGTATTGTGTAAAAATACATAAGACACACTGATAGCTACTGCTAGATTTTAATCTCAGAACAGCTATATCGCTACTCAGTGTAATAGTCTTCTAAGTTTAAAAGGAATTTTTCCTCGTCTTGTCTAAAGCTAAAATAAATGCCATACAATTGCACTTGTAGCAATCAGAATTTCGTCATCCATGAGTTATCTTGCATAATGTGTTCCATAGCCATAGATTTATGAATTTCTAACTTGATGGCTTGATTTAATGATTTCACAGAATACAATATATTCAATGCTTACATGTAATATGGTAGTCTGGTTCACATCTTTCTGCTATAGCAACTCCATCTCCTTAACTGGACAAGTATGGACTTATAGAATTTGTACAACTGACATCACTATTTTGCAGGATTACTTCTTATTAAGTCCAAACTCAGAGCATATTCAGGAAGAGGCGTGCCGCATAAAGCGAGATGTGAGTACGAATGAGGATTTACTCTTTGTTTTATAACTATTCTTCTGAATCCCAACCCCGTATCTTAACCAGACATTTATGTTCTATAATCACGGCAACATCAACCTGTAAATGGGTATAGTCAAACCTATCACTTCAATTGCCGTGTCTGTGCCGCAATAATTCCAACGATTTATAGATATGTTGGCACATTTGAATATTTGACCGCTTAAACATTATATATGTGCATAAATCTGACAAGTGACGTATGGTGACGCCACAACATAGTCAAGGCTCTTTAGCAAAAAATGATGGTTGATCAGAGAGACGGAGGGGGGACGAACCTCCCTCTGCCGAAATTTTAATCTTAAGGTTTGTTTTCTAGCAGTACAGTTCTGAAAAGTATAATTGTCGAAGTGTTGTGTGTTGGGGAAGAAGGATTAAGGAGTCGTGATTCCTCTATGGATTTATTGTTTGTTTGGAAGTTTTCTATAATTTAGGGTGTGGTGTGGTGGCCGTAGTGATGAGTGGCCAATGGGGGTGAATGCTTCTAGCCACGAAGGTGGATATTTGTGGCGATGTGTGGCTTTATGTTGTTTTGTTTTGTCATTGTTTGGAATTTTGATTCAGCATTTTTGTTGGCTCTTGTATGTTGTTGTTATCGTTGTGTTTTCTTTTGTTAAGTTGTCATTGTGGTGGTAAGGGTGTTGGTGGTTCTACAGCAATGCCTATCTCTGATGTCTCAGTCTACGATGGTGTGTAAATGGATGGCTTTGATAGTTAAGCACTTAGACATATTTGTAATTTTATGGTATTCGCTAAATCCATTGTTCGTTTTAAGGTTTATAGTTTTGTTTATTAAGATTTCTTGATCAACACAATTATCATACTATTCGTTATTTGTTTTGTTCTTATTTGGCTTTACTCAACCAACAAAAGACTTTTAAAAGTTAAAGCCGTATATTCTAACCAATAACTTTATTGTATAACCTTACATTATTATTTTTTATGAATAATAAATTATTGAAGCGTTCCAATAGTAAATAATAAACATTTGATTAATACCGTTATATGATGTGAAGTTATAGAACATGGACTCTTAATTATTAAAGTAGATGACGCATATAGTGTCCACAATAACTTTTTTAATTTCACACTTTATTTGACCATTTTAAATTTAATAATCTCTTTTTAAGTGTAAATATATTTTTCCTACTCCTTTTTATTATTAAAAACATTTCAAATATATTCGGTACATCAAGCTTTTTATGAGCAATTTTAATTATTGTTACATTTTTATGTGATATATTCGGTACATCAAGCTTTTTATGAGCAATTTTAATTATTGTTACATTTTTATGTGATTGAATTGTAATTGAATTAATTTTACATAATAATTGTAAACAAAAATGATTTATTAAATATTATCAATAAGAAGAAATATTAAAAAATAACATACCCAAAATAACTAATCAATTATAACATTGTTAACATCTACTCTGAAATTAATTATTATTTTTTTTCTTTTTAAACAATTTAAATTTAACCATGCCTACAGAATTACAATCCATCCATAATTAATATAAATGATTCAATTACAATTCATATTCTTTAATTTATACCAAATTACAATCTTAAAATAATAGTTAAGAGTTTCACAAATCAACTTTACGCGAATTACTCAGTATTGAAACATACCTCACCATCCACCTTAGAATATCTTAAAACTTTATGAATGCCTATAAATTTATAGTCATGAAGAGGCGTGCCGCATAATGAAGCTATACTCTTATTAAATATTAATTTGACGATACAAGTAAAATATCATGATAGGAAATGTGAACAGGAATTTCCATGACTTATAAATATATTTGCATATTTCAATAAATATTACATTAGATTATTTTTTCTTCTAAAATTAAATGTTAAATCTTATAATACTAACTAAATATAATAATATATTATTTTGATATTATTTATTATATATTATCATCCTTTTAATTAATAGATAAGGTATTAATATAAAATATTAATTTTTAGTATGACCAAAATAAAATTATATTAAAATAGGTTGTATAAAAAAATTTTAAAAAAAATAGCGTTAAATTATTTTAATAAAGAATTTTTCTATTAAAAAAAAAAGGTTTATTTTTTTTAAAAATAATTATATCTATTAAAAAATAATAATCATATAAAATATTTTATAATAATATATAAAATATACAATATTTGTGTTTTATAATTTATTTTTTTAAATAATATTAATATATAAATAAATGATAAGAAAAAAAATGTTAAAAGAATAAAAAGTTATATATAAATTAGAAGGTGAAAAAAAAGGTATAAATGGTCTAAAATTTTATTTATAAGAAGTTAATAATTGAAGAGTGAACAATAACTAGATAAAATATAAGTTAGAAAACTAAAACAAGAGAAAACTTCAGTGACATGAAGCATGAAAGAAGATAAATAATAAATTAAAAGATGAATGATCCATCCAAAGAATAAAATGTGGTAATAAATAAATATAAATTGTATATAACTTTTCTTTATGAATCCAATTTAATTATAAAATTAAAAATAATAAAATATAAATCTATTTAATAACAAAATTACCTTTTAAAGAGGAGCAAAAAAATATTCAAAATTTAAAAAATATTTTTAAATGATAATTTAACAAATAAATTATATAATTTACATATTATTTTTTATTAAATAAAAATAACCTAATATAAAATTTATGACAAATTAATATTTGAAAACATAATAATAATTAAATAAAATACTAAGTTAAAAAATTAAAATAAATGAAAACTCTAATAATATAAAGATTGAAATTAGGTAATCTGTAGATTAAAAGTAAAATAATGCATCCTTTCAATAAATTAAAGAGTGAAATATTGTGATAAGTCAATTACAAGTAAGATATAACTTCTCTTTATAACTCTAATATAATTATAAAATTAAAAAGAGTAAAATTTAAAACCTATTTAATAACAAAATTATCTTTTAAATAAATAAGCTTATTAATTTTTTTAAATAAATAAGCCTATTAAATTTATTATAAAGTTCAGTTAAAAAAATAATAATAATAATTATATTATTATATAAAAAATTATATATCACAAATCTCATAAATATTTTATTTTTATATTATATATAGAAATTTCTACAATATAATTTTATGAATATTTATTCCATTTTATATATTAATTTGTATACACTAAAATTTGACATCTTAATAGTAAAAACTAAATTGTTTAGAAGTAAAAGACAAAATAAATAACTATAATATAAATAAAGTTTTAAAAAATTAAAAAAAAGAAATTTAATATTTTCATAATTGTATTGTTATTTTATAAAATTGTATTGTTATTTTGATCTACATATTTGGAATTACTATTTATGAATCAAACAATTTTCCTAAAATGAATTATGAATAGTAATTCTAAAAACGTTAATAAAAAACAGGTACATAATCTCACCCAAAAATCTACTGCTCCAAAACAAACTGTTAAAACACTTATTAAAAAAAAAAAAATCTTCTTTTAAAATATCATCACAGCCGTCCCTGGCCCCCAAAAAGTATGAACCAATAAAAAATTTACTACTAAAGTTACTGTTAAATTTTTAATGGGTGTTATGATTTTATTGATCCATTCACGAAATATACTGACCTTGACTCGCTGTGACTTGACCTGAATAATATTGTGTAAAAGTGTATACTGCAAGATTTTAATCTCAGAACAGCTATTTCGCTACTCATTGTAATTACAAATTTAAAATGACATTTCCTCGTCTTGTCTAAAACAAAAATAAATGCCACACATGCGCAGTTTTAGAAAACAGAATTTCATCATTCATGAGCTATCTCCCATAATATGTTTCATAGCTATACGTTTAAATTTTTCTAAGGAACTAGATTACATGAATTGATGATTTCACAGAATATAATATATGCAGTACTTACATGTGGTATGATAGTCTGGTTCACATTTTTCTGCTACAGCAATTCCATCTCCTTAACTGGGCAAATTTGGAATTCCAGAATTTGGACAACTTACATCAATCTCTTTGCAGGAGAGTCGAAAATCTTGCTATTAATTGCAAAGACAACAAGAGTCGTGCTGCGAACAGCGAGAGGTGAGTAACAATGAGGTTGTCTCCTAAATTATCCAGACTTATATGTTTTAGAAACACGTGTCAGACGAAATGGCTAATATAATTATTAGATTTATACTCACCCCTGTTAGATTTATGATCAGAATTGAAATAAACAAAATTGCAACACAATGAATAATGAACACAAATGGATAAATCTGATTTAATCTTTTGAAGTCTGCTCTTTATAAATATGTTTTTTTTATTGAATATGTCTATCTTGAACAATGAGAAAGCATTATATATAGAACGGAGAAGAAAGAGACACATCTCTTCAATCTCCTTGTTGGCAAAGAGACACAACTCTTCAATCTCCTTGTCGGCCTTCATCAAAAGTTGAAGACGTTGGGCTGGAAGTAGGAGCCCGAAGCTGCTCCTCCAACATCAACACTCCCTCTCAGCTAGGGAGGATACTTCCAACTACATAAGACATGTCACCTCATCGTGATGTCAACCACACTAGATGACATCCATCTGGCTCTCTTAGAGTGTGGAATCAAGGGATTTCACCTCGAACTTCTCTCACAGAGAAGAACTCGTTATCAAGGGATTTCACCCCGAACTTCTCTCTTAGAGAAGAACTCATTATCAAGGGATTTCACCTTGAACTTCTCTCTCAGAGAATAACTTGTTATCAAGGGATTTTTGATACTAAGACTCTTTCTCAGTTAAGGCTGTATTCTCCACTATATCAAGCTTATCTCGAAAGTACACAAACTTTAACTTGGAGAGAGGCTTGGTGAGAATGTCTGCCGTCTGCTAATCAGTGCTGATATACCTTAACTCAATAGCTTTCCTCAATACCATATCTCTAATATAATGGTATTTGATTTCAACATGTTTGGTTCTATCATGAAACATTGGATTCATAGAAATCTTCACACAGCTTTGGTTATCACAATGAATGATTGTAGGCTTCATTGATTGTTCAAACAATCCTGCAAGGAGCTTACGAAGCCATACTGCTTCCCAAGCTGCAATATACTCTGCCTCTATTGTACTCAATGCTACAGATGACTGTTTCCTGCTACACCAAGAAATCATGGCAGATCCCAAGCTGAAACAACATCCAGAGGTGCTCTTTCGATTAGAGACACATCCTGCCCAATCAGAATATGTATATCCATGCAGTTTCAAGTCTACACTAGAAGAATATCTCAAGCCATATCCAACTGTGCCACGCAAATATCTTAGGATATGCTTCACTGCAACTAGATGTATTTGTCTTGGTTCACACATGAAATGACCAAGTGCACTCACTGCATAGCCAATATCTGGTCTGGTATTAACTAGATACATCAATGAACCAATCATTTGTTTGTACATGCTAGGATCCACTAGATTTGAACTAGTTGCAACCTCTTTTGATTTCAAAAAATTTGACTCCATCGATGTAGACATTGATTTGCAATTTATCATACCAAATCTCTTCAATATGTCAATAGAATACTTCCCTTGACTTCGAATGATCTCATCTGGTTTTTGCCATACTTCTAAGCCAAGGAAGTAATGTAAGAGATCAAGATCCTTCATTTCAAATTCTGAAGCTAACTCCTTACATTTGAAAATGAGGTGATATTCTCCGGTAATAAGAAGATCATCAACATAGAGAACCAAGATTAATGTGTTGCCATCAATTAGCTTGAAGTATAGGTTTGAATCAACATCATTCTTGGAGAAATTCAAGCTCATCAAGTATCGATCAATTCTTCAATACCAAGAACGAGGACCCTGCTTAAGGCCGTACAAAGCCTTCTTCAGTTTGCAAACATGAGACTCCTTCCCATGAACCTCAAAACCATCAGGTTGCTCAATATATATGTCTTCCTCAATTACACCATTTAGAAATGCTATCTTCACATCCATTTGGTGTAATTTCCATCCTTTAAATGCTGCAATAACAATGATTTGTTCTGACAGATGTATAATGAGCAACTGGAGCAAAGGTTTCCTCATAATCTACTCCCTCTTTCTGAGAGAATCCTCTACCCACAAACCTAGCCTTGTACTTCTCAATGCTTCCATCAACTGCATGTTTGATCTTTAAGAGCCACTTAGAAGAAACAACAGATTTTCCTTCAGGTCTAGGTATGATATCCTAAACATCATTTTTGAGGATGGATTGATACTCTTCAGCCATAGCATCTCTCCATACTTGTTGACTAGTAGCTTCCTTAACACTAGAAGGTTCAAACTCAATAATTTGACTCATGAATAACACATAATCTTAGAGCTTATGAGGTCTCTTGCTTTCTCTAAGAGATCTTCGGGGACTTTTATATTTTCCTACTTCTTCCATGTTTTATTAAGTCCATCGAGGCATTTTTCGTACTATAACAATGTCACTAGGTCCATCAGTTGGTTCCAAAGGCTTAACTAAAACATCATCTTCTTTTGAATCAAAAATCTCCCTCTAAATTTTAGGAGTATGTTCAACTTCCATATCCTGAGGAGACTCTTGGTCTTCACTATCTATCTCCATATGAATGCTCTTAGATCTTTTGAATGCAACATCCTCTTCAAATGTAACATCCCTACTAATCTCAATCAACTTCTAACCTAGAATGTAAATTCTAAAGGCTTTTGAAGTTTCACTATAGCCTACAAATATTCCCTTCTTGCCAGAAGGATTCAACTTAGTCCTTTTATCTTTTGGTATGTGAATATATACTGGACAACCAAAGATCCTCAAATTACTTACTTCCGACTTTACCCCTGTGAAAGCTTCTTCGGGAGTCATGTTCTCTAAAATGCGGTGAGGGCTTCTATTCTGAACATAAACAACTGTCTTAGATGCTTTAGCCCAAAGGAAGATTTGCAGATCTTGGTCATGAATCATAGCTTTGGCAGCTTCTATAATAGATCTATTCTTCCTTTCTACAACACCATTCTTGTGAGGGTTGTAAGGAACACATAACTCCCTCTTAATCCCCATTTCAATGTAAAAGTTATGAAATTCATCAGAGGTATACTCCCCTCCATTGTCGAATCTCAAAATTTTGATCCTCTTCCTAGATAAGTTCTCTACCTGAGCTTTAAACTCTTTGAACCTCTCAAGTACTTCTTTAGATTCTTTAGATTTCAAGAAATAAATCCAAGTCTTTCTAGAGTGGTCATCAATAAAATTAATGTAATACAAGAAACCACCCAAAGAAGCAACAGACATTGGACCACATAAATCAGAATGAATGAGATCTAGAATACATTTAGATCTACTTTCTCTGCTATAAAATGGTCTTTTAGTATTCTTATGCATGGCACAACCTTTGTGAGTACCTTCATGCTCCTGGTTGAATTTTGGAAGACCCGTGACCATCTTCTCCATGATAGGTAGAGCTTGAAAGTGTAGGTGAGCTAATCTTCTATGCCAAAGATCACACAAGTTTGAAGAATCATGTACTAATACCTGAAGTGGACAAGTAATTAGCCTATAGAGGCTCTCATGTCTAACTCCAATTATTCGATCAGTTTTTAAGTTGGAATTCTTCATCCACACAAGAACTTTGCCTTCGAAGAAGGCAACATGATAACCCTTGTCTTCCAGGGCTGAAATGGAAACAAGATTTCATTTGATGCTTGGAACATAGAGAACATCACTTAACCTTAAAGTAATGCCAGATTTTAAGTGGAGAGTAGAGATTCCAATCCATTTCACTGAATAGCTATCATCATCTCCAATGATAACTTGTTCACAAGAATTTCTCTCCATCAAGTTTGATAAATGCTTCTTACACCCAGTGATGTGTCGAGATGCACCACTATCAATTAACCAAGCATTGGTGTCAGTAGGTTCATTACTTGATAATGTCGAATAGAACAAATATTCACACATTTCCTTTTGAGGAGAGGCATCATCAACATCTGCAATGGTGGCTTGTTGCTTAGGCCTAGAGGGACAATATTTGGCAATGTGACCATACTTGTCACACCTAAAACATTGGATTTTGGAGAGGTCCCTTTTCTTCTTGAAAGTGGGAGCACCATTAGTTTCATTATCTTTGTTTCTCTTTAAGAATCCTTTCTTCTCATTCTTGCTTTTCTTCTTAAATGATTTAGAGGAAAGGACATGAATGTCTTCATTGGAAGAGCTTTGATCAATTCCTCTAGAAACCAATCTAGCCTCTTCTTGAATGCAATCTACCCTCAATCAATCAAACTTGGGAATTTTTGATCTTGCACTAATTCCTTGAATGTAGAATTCCCATGATGAAGGAAGGCCATTGAGAGCAAGCATGGTCAAGTCTTTGTCATCAACTACATGACCAATTGTATAGAGATGATTTCTTAATTCCAAAATCTTCATAAAGTAAGCAATAACTATTTCTTCTTTCACCATTTTCACATGATGTAGTTGTTGCTTCAGTGCAAGAGCCCAGCCGGTGTTGTTGATTTTGTACATTTCCTCCAAGGTTTTAAACATGTCCCTTACTATCTTCAACTTGGAGACAATCGGAACAATATGATCTTTAATGGAGTCGACCAATATCTTCTTTGCCTTGATGTCTTTCTTTTTCCACTGCAACTTCTCTTCTTCCTCCAATGGTTCAGGAACTTTGGTTTCAACAAACTCAGCCAAGTCATTTTCTTCCAAGGTGAGCATGAATCTAAACCTCCATGATGTGAAGTTGGATGCTCCTTTGAGTCTATCCTCAATTTTAAGATTGTTCACCATCTTGACTAAGATAGGGATAGACAAGAGATATAAAGAGAAAAAGAGAGAATTACTACAATTACAAGTTTGATCACGATCATCTTCAAACCGGCTCTGATACCATGTTAGATTTATGATCAGAATTGAAATAAACAAAATTGCAACACAATGAATAATGAACACAAATGGATAAATCTAATTTAATCTTTTGAAGTTTTCTCTTTATAAATATGTTTTTTTAATTGAATATGTCTATCTTGAACAATGAGGAAGTATATTATATACAAGTGAGAAGAAAGAGACACATCTCTTCAATCTCCCTATTGGCAAAGAGACACAACTCTTCAATCTCCTTGTCAGCCTTCATCAAAAGTTCAAGATGTTGGGCTAGAAGTAGGAGCCCAAAGCTGCTCCTCCAACATCAACAACCCCTTCACTATCCAGGTCATAAATGATGTGATGCTTTGCCAAGAATATCAAACCAAACATATACCGTTGATTTCATGCCAGTTGTTTCTAATGATTTTTTTTGTTTTCTTCAAATTTTATGTTTGACTGGTTCTTTTAAATTCTAAAAAATCATTAAAAAAAATTGTGGCTGACGTATGTCATTAGAAAAAACATCATGTTCGGCATTACACTGATCCAAAAGGATCTAGATCTAAAGTCATTGACATTTAAAAGTTGCCATTAGGATGGAATACTCACGCGGCCTCCATTATCATTTAAAATACAATTTCGTAGAAGCTGGCTTTTTAGAACATGAGAACCCCTTCCCTCTGCGTATCCTTCTCAACTCTCCATTGCGAGAGTCATTACAATGGATGAATATTCTTGACGGCATGCAATATAAGGCCAAACTTCTGAAACTGAGCAGGTGAGTGTGATTTGAAAAGTTGATTTCGTATAGGTGAGCATTATTTTTGAATTCATTATAGATTGAATTATATAGAGTGTCAGTATCTCAATTCATATTTTGGAAATAAACATATAGTATATTACAATGATGAGTAAGCTTATATCTAAACCAGTGAGCTCTTTTAGTTAAGGAGTCACAAGTAAGGGGCATCCACATTGTTCACCTAGAGTATGACCTTCGACTTAATTGTTTGACTCTCTGTGTCAGATACCTAGAAGGATTATACCCTAGTGGATGGAAATAAGTGACCATCATCCTCACCATTTTTAAGATTAATCCTAGTTCAATATTGTTATTGGCACTAGTTCATTTGCACATAATAAAAAATTATCAGAAATCTATCAAACAATGTTAACAATCTATCAAAAACTGAGAGAATGTAGGTGAGCCTTCGTCAGGGCTAGGCAATAGCGAAGCCTAATGCAAAGCCCAATATAGGTAGGCTAGATTCCCTTCGAGCACGCTCAGGGCCAATTTTTGGTCCCATATGTGCAACACTTGATAAAGTATCTCCTTGAAGTAATTGTGGCATTTTTTATGACAATGAAATGACCACTCTTGGCAACCTTTGACATCATTTGACACATGGACTTTATTTTCACTATACGCAAACATAATGCGTGAGTTGAGATTTAACCAGTGCACGCACATGTAACCACTCTTGGCAACCTTTGATGTTGTTTACCACATGGACTATATTTGCATTATAGGCAAATAAAATGGGTGGGTTGAGATTTGACCACCCCACACATATGCATTGAACATTGACCTTATATGCAGGGACTAAATTTGATGGCTATATGACCATATTTACATTTTTTCCCCATAAAATATAAATTTTTTTTTGTAGATTGGTTTTATCATACTTTGCATTTAGTTATTCAAACAAGTCAAATCCTTTGAATAATTTATATTTTATACAATATGTTTAAATTATGTAGATTTGTATGTAGAAGACAAAGTACAAATGATTTATTGCACTTATTATTTATAGGATGATAAATAAAATAGAGTACCTAGCTTCTCTCAGTTATGTTTTGTTATTTGGTAGTGTATAATTGTCAATAATGCCTTGAAATGGATCCCTGGTTACTCATATCAAGTGAGTGATTATCAAAAACTGCTTGGATAAATCTGATAATACCATAACACTTATGGTAACATGAATCATTTATTCTGTATCTAATCTATTCCTAGGAAAGTGTCGAATTGTTCCATCATAAATCATTATCCCTACATATAATTATGTATTTTATGCAATTTCAAAGCCTTGGTCTTATGCACATGTTCAAAGGCATCTTCCTTCAATTTGAAACATTACCGTTACTTTTAACACTTGCTTCCCTTTTAAAAATGGGTTAGACAAGATGGATTAGGTATCTCCAACCTCTTCACATTATGTAATTGAACATTGCCCATGTTTCAATATGCAAAAGAGGACTCAAACTGCATGGAGTTCTTCCACCTAACTATGTGTGTGTTAAATAATGAGATTATATATATGTATGTAATCTTGTGTGACTTTTGACACTTGGCAACCTTTGATTTTGACCTTGAAATAATATTCAAATTTGGCTTAGTGATTGAGATGCTTTAGGGTGGTATTTTAATTATGTGCAAATGCATTCCTTACTGTGTTAGTGGTTTTTCAAGTAGTGACAAACTGAATAAATTTTTAGGCTAGTCTTGTATATATAGCCAACTCTTTGGGTAATTTCCCTTCAAATTAACATGTGAAATATGTGGGCCAACCCAAGGGAAGTGTTTTATTTTTAAAATTAGTCGTTAAGAATCACCATAGACACCTTTGGTGAATATAACTGATTTTAGATACTATTTTAGGATTTGTTCAAGGAAGAGGAAACAATGATCTAGAGAATAGTTACATTTTACATAGGATAATAAATTATTAGGCACATATTAGGGAGATCTCATGTGGTTGAAAATAAATCAGGAAGGTGGGGTCCATAGGTAGCTAAATGGATAGGAGAGAGTGTGAGCAAGATTCAATTGTTTGTGCACAAATCATGTGTATTAAGCATTAATCAAAACTAATATTGTCAAGTGTATAACATCTAATTTGTGTGTCTACAAATGATCCCCTTTAGTTTATTATTAAAAGTTATAGATCAAAAGAAAAAGAGTAAGAAATTTGGTATCATAGCATAATTGCATTGGTATCCTTAGGTATGTCCTGAGTATTGAGCTTTCTCCATGTAAAACTTGCAATAAAACATGTTGCAATTGGTGTCCACATATAATATTAAATATCAAGTAATGTGGATTATTGATATATTTTAAATTCAAAAAACAAGAAATGAATACACTTACAATTATGCAAACCAAGGTTCCCTCTAAATTAATTAGAAAAAGGAATGCTTATGCCAAAGGAGATGTCAGTGTTAAAATCATGAGTTAAGAAGATAGATTCCCCAAACCTTATTAGAGATAGAGTAGTTCTTAAGAAATTGAGGTATGAATAACCTCAACTACACTCTACATTTTAGTTTTCTTAAAATCGGACCCAAAATAAAATTCAATATAAATCTAAATATATATGAGTAAATCTAAATCAAATGAAATAACCACAACAAACAAATTTTAAAATCCATAAGAGTATATATGAAGAAAAATTATCTAAAACTAAGGATGTTTGAGTAAATATGAATAAGTTTGAGGAAATATTAGTAAATACATGAGTATAGAATAATATAATTTCCCACTCAATTTGATAACATGTGCATTCTAAGTCATATAGCATGTCTTCATGTTATAACATCTATCAACTATCACTTATAATCTTGTATAATGTCTCACATATGCCACCAATTTGATAACTTCTACAATATGAGTTGTACAACTTGTGTTAATTTATATCAATCTAAATCAATATGTGCTAATTTGAATCAACTATGTCAAAAATTTGAATTATCCATCTGTGAAGGGCTAAGTCTCTAAGACAAGCCCACTATGTATGCCTCCATTTTCATGGGAAGGATATAGCTTGTGAATCACTTATAACAAAATAAACGAGTTATTTTCATAATCCTATATATAAAATATCTAAGCATGTTAAATATGTGCTAACATGGTAATATTATGTTGTCATATAAATATTATATCATTAGGGAATATATGAAACATGTATCCTAAGGTGTAAAAATGTCATTTCAAGTAGATGTAAAAATGAGGCACACAATTGTAGTCACCATAGTAATGATCTTAGAATAACTAAATAATAACCACATAAGATGCACGATATGTATCATGACATCACACACAAGTATAAAAATGAATTATATGAATCAAGGCATCACAAGACTAGTAAATTCTTAGATGTGTCCACACATTGCATAGTTTCATGGCCATGATTCACAAAATCAACAATAGAGACATGCATGATAACCCACAATGTCACGTAGACAAAGATTCACATAGATAAAGAGTAAAATATTAAAAACTCAATATCACACAAAGTAAGAGCCAAACATAGAAAAATAAATGTTATATAGAGTAAGAGTCATATGAATAAAGAGTCACATAATGTCCTACATAGTCAAAGTGGCAAAATGAAGAGTTAACAACAAACACATAATTTCACACAAAGTAAGAGTAATGCATATAAGAATCAATGTCACACATATTAAGAGTGATGCATAGAAAGAGTCAAACAATGTGATAAAAAATCAATGATCACACAATGCAACAAACAACAACATTGAACATGCATAGATAAAAAAAACTAGTATACATAATAAATTTATGTTAGCATTACACTGATATGTGGACTAGAAGGAGAACCTAGTAGATAACCTAGTAAAATGGATTTAAGAAAGTTACGATTGTGTAAAAATGGTAAGACTATGGTGTTGCATGGACTGTACGATGATGTTCTTATAGATGACATTGTTTATTATGACATGGAGAGATTGACCTTGCACTTAAAAAATAATGTGGAAGAGATGTATATGCTCTTTAGAGGTGTCAATCATAGTGGTTTTTTGATCAAACAAGAGTCATATATATTAGTGTAGTCCATATATATGGATCTTTATGCATATTTTGTGAGTAGGGATTATTGTGTGCAACATTTAGAATAATTATGAGTAGATAATGGAAATCACTAGTTATCATTAGACTTATTCTTCTTCTTGCCTTTATCTAAAGTAGAAGGAAATGGATCCTTTGAGGGTTGATAAGTCTTTTTTTGTTTCTCTCCTTTAAAAGAAGTGTGATGTTGTTTCTTTGTATAATCTTATGATGGGGATTTATGTGAAGGCTATCCCTTATGCACTGTGTTGGATGAAGAGGTGACACACTACTTCATATTTGCCTTGGCTTTGATCTTTGAAATTTTTTTGATATGCTTACCCCAAAGTGTTAGAACTCAAAAATTGCATCTTTGTGTCGATATAATGTGAGAGTCTATTGATGTACTACAATAACTTATATTTTTTGCTCAAGTTATTATGTAGGCATGCAAAGTAGTCATTCAAAATTTTGGTGTAGTATTCCACAAACTATTCTTTGTGTTGGCATATTTATAGTACTTGATGTATTCATCTTCGAAGTGGCATAGAGGATATTATTCCTCCTTTAGTGCATAAAAAAAATTCTTATGGTATTCAATTATAACATTATCTTGATTGCATTATTCATTAAAGCTCTCCCATCAGTGAATGACTAGTATGGACATCTTTAGTATTATGAAGGTGATATTCTCAACATCGATGAAATAATTGATTGAGAAGTACACTTCAATTTTTTGAATCCAAACATCTAATGTTTTGGTGTCAATCTTAATTTTAGACAGAGGGATGTCAATATTGATGTAAACATTGAAGGGGGTTCGTTACTAAAACCATTTTTTAGAGAACTATGCAGGTGTGGTAGAAGGAATCTAATTGAATCACATGGTTGAGGCAAGGAGACATGTGGATGTTTTTTGGAATCTAATATTCCGCAACACATGTAGGGTTATGATCTATGTAGGGTGTGGAAGTTGGTGAAATAACATGAAACTCATGCAGTACATGAGTCTATGATTTGTGAAGTACACAGAGGTTAGTGTGTAGAAGTGTGTGATATTACATGTGAATTATGTCTATGACTATGAGTAATCTTTAAGCATAGTAATACACAAGATTAGGTGAAAGATGCACACCCTGCACGGTAGAGTGAATGAGGAGTAAGATGGGCTATGCAAGATTTGTGTATGGATCACTTTCTATAAGAGCAATGGTCCCCATTTCATGTAGTTACAGTAAAATATGAGAAATAAAAGTGGAAAATGATAATTTTGTAAACCATTTTCCATAATAAGGAACTTGACATGCCTTAATGATCTATAGAAGAGAGATTTCTTTTTGATGTGTTTGTTTGACCTAAACATCATTAATTTGATCCAATTCTAATAGGGTGGTAAAATTTATGTTGTTCTCTATCTTTTGAATACTCATTGAAGTACTAGGCATATACAATCGAGGTGGAAAGTAATGGCATAATATTTCTACATTGAAGAATAGATGAAACCCAAGGCAAGAAGCAATATTGAGCTGAAAATCATTTTGTCATACTTGTTTCGTGATGGTATAAGGCACATAACATAGTGGATAGATCTTGTTATATGGTCCTATCGATATTCCCCTATATAAATATAACTAGAATCAATCGTCAACCTGAAAGGCATGCCATATCTGTTGAATGTCATGGCCTTGCTTTTTCTTAGCATTATCATATTTTAGAATGGTTTTTGCTTTCTATTGAATGTGTTCAATGAATTACAAAAAAATTGAACTTATTTTTTAACTAAAGGAGTTTTTAATATAGATGGATAAATAGGATAATCTACGCCGATAGGTTCAAGAGGTTGAAAACCTATAAATATACAGAAATGGTGTTTGAAGTAGAGATATGTATAGTTCTTTTGTAGTTGTGGTGAATGAAAGACACACTTTAATCCCAAGTGATTTATTTCATTTAATTGTATAATCCTAGAATATGCATTATAATCCTATTGACCAATTTCATTTGTCCATCACTCTATAGATGAAAGGTAGTAGATTTGTTCAGCTTTATGTCCAACATAGACCAATACACTTTTCAAAACTTGTTTAAGAACCTTGTATCTTTATCATATATGATGGTTTATTGAATTACAAAGTGATTTGAGACATGTGGAAAGTATAATTATTATTTTATTGTAGTTAATATTTATTTATTATAAGATATGATAATTGCCAGATTTGAGAATCTATCAACTACTACATAACACAATGATAACCATGATTTATAATAGCTTATCTTGAGATAAAATCCATGGAAATAGATTCCCATGAACTCATTGGAATTGGCAGAGGTGTATAAAAATCTTTCTTCTTTTTAACTAATTAAGCAACCACACATTTAGTTCAATTATTTATGTATTTGGATAACTAGGCATAAAATGTGGTGAGAAGAATTAATTTTACAACAATGGAAGAGTATTTCAGCTCCAAAATGTTCTAAAATTTTCATAAAATGAGCTTTCCATATTAGTTTTTGTCTCTCTACCTTATGTAGAATGTAGAATTTCCTAAGGTGATATAGAAGTCCATCCTATAATTATAAGTCTAAAATTGAATTACAATAATAAAAATTATGATATATATCTAGAAAATCCTAGTTAGATAGATACAATTCTGACAATGTCTTTAATTAATCTCCATCTATGTTAATTACATAAAGGAGAGCTTGAACCATCATCTAACTCAAATAATTTGTGACTAAATTTTAAATTCCCTTTTTGTAATTTTTTTCAAGTGGAACTATTGAATATGAGAAGACCATTTATTATGTCTCTCTTGTTGTAACTTGTTATGGTTCCATAATAATTGAAGGGGTTTGTAATTTGTTTGGATCATAGTCTTCTTGTCCAAGAGATGATGCTTCTAATTCTTACATGCCTAAACAATTTCATAGAACTTGTGATCATAGGTTGGGTATTTTATTACTAGTGATATTAATTTTTTGTTATAGTAATCAATTGGGTGACCATGTTGAGTGGAGATTAATCCAAGTGAAAAAATCACAAGGTTGTACCTTGAGATCAAAACCCTCAAAGGAATAGTGAATAAACCAAGTTTTGATACTATTTTAAGATCAAAAGAAAAGGTTTTCAAGTGTGTAAATCTGAAAGGATTGCATACATGATAGCAGATCACTATTTAGCATAAACAATTTTGGTGGGAGAACTACATGTGGTATGATCTGTCTTTACAGTATTGAAATGTAGGCAATTCTCAACCACTCAATGAGGGGTGTTTTTGAATATCAAACCAATAATTTTAAACCCCTTTTTGTATGTGAAGTGTCAAAAATGGTTCTAGGATTTTAGGATTTCAAAGTGAATGAATATGAATATAAACGTATGCATAACATTGAGCCTCCACAAAATACCTATGTATAGGTACGCACAACAATCTATGATGGAATCATCTAAAACTTTTCATAAGGATGTGTATAATAGATAATAGAGTATTATAGTTAAAACAAGCATATAAGCATTACCACATTTGCCAAATTATGTTCTAACTGTCACTTTCTTGATCTAAGCAACCAAAGATCCATTATAGGGCATTATTTGCAATTTTCCACTATCAAAGACCATAACAAAACTAAAAATAATTATGTACCCTATCCTTTTGGTCATTTTTATAAATATAAAGTGTAATAAATCAATCTTACTCTTTATTTTACATTAAAATATGCATAATTTAGATATATTTTATACAATCTAAATTACTAAAAGAAATAGATTATTTCGATAACTAAATGTAAATTAAGATAGAATCAATCTACCAAAATTTTGATTACATTTTATATCAAAAAATTCAAATAGGACATACAACCATCAAATTTAGTCACTACATACAATTTCACCATAATGCATGTGCGTGAAGTGGTCTAAAATCCCAACGTCAGTAGTCACATTGTCACTTTTAGTAGTGTAGACACCCATTTTAGTAAAATTACACATATTTCTAATATTCTTATATGTATATATATTTTAACTAAGGATTAGACATATACTAATGTATTCTATCATGGACATGTTTGGTTCCAATTTATTTAACTTGGTTTACCTGTCCCTCAGACCTGTGTGTTGTGCTTGTTTATCTTTATCCAATGTTGCTAGGAATCCCTACCTATTGTGCCTATTTTATGTATGTTTTTATCCTTGGACACTAATGTCAACATTAATGTCCATCTTTGACATAATTTTATAGGCTTATATTTTTATCCTTTTCTGAATAGTTTTATTTAGTAACATTTTGTTAGCCCTCTTTGCCCATTCTATGGTCAGTTTTTTGCACATCACTAGGTTCTAATTCAAAGTTGAAAGGTTCTTATATATATAAAGGACATAATATAATCATGAGGCCTACCATTTTAATAAGGAAACTCTCTAATTAGAAGTACTATTTATTTCAAGTTATCAAATTACACTAAAACACTAAATCAAATATTTGAAGCATTCAAAAGGTCAAATATATTATTGCATCACTGTTACCAAAGGTTACTATGAGAAAGAACATATAGTTACACTATTAAAATTATAGACACATGCATAAGAGGGAAGCATACATGTAATTTTATATCCCTCTTAGGAGTATTAGTTATGTAGGCAACACTTACCAATAAACAGGGTTGTTAGGGCTAGCTCGACTTATGTTACTAACCCCTTTTACTAGGTTGTAATAGGTGTAATGCAAAATTAACTAGGGATATTTATTATTTGAATTTCAAACAAATGAAAACATAAATTGAGGCATATAAAAATTACATAAGGGGGTCCAAATTTGAAGTCACTCTTGTGTATATCTCTCACCTGACACATGGCATCATACAGGTGGTTTTGCACCCACTTCCTTGGGTTTTTCCCCTCTAAAAGTCATATACCTCAGTGCAAAGTTATCTTCAACTCATTCTAGCT
>JARHVA010000862.1:695000-937500 GCA_037957365.1 Torreya grandis
AGTAGAAAGATGAAATTTTTGAGGAGGGACTATTACATATGCACAATAATATTCATGGCTTTAGCCCATAATAACTTAAAAATATTTTAAAAATGAAACATTACTCTATCCATTTTTATAATGGTGCAATTTTTCCTTTCAACAATACCATTTTACTGAGGGGAGTAAGGAGTTATTAGTTTCATTTGAATACCACAATTAATACAAAAAAAAAAAACTCTTTACTAATATATTTACCACTATTATCAGATCTTAATATCTTAATAGAAAAATTAGAAGCATTTTCAACAATATATTTAAACTCCTTGAATTTAGATTTAATGAAATATGACCAGATCATTCTACTATACTCATCTATAAAAATAACATCATACAAAGAACCATTAAGAGATAAAAATTTAATGGGTCCTACTACATGAATGTGAATTAACTCTAAAAGATGTGAGGAATTTTCACCATGATTCTTGTGAAATGGGTTAGTATGTTACTTACCATATAAGCATCCTTATGATGGGAAGAGATAAAAGGAAGACCAACAACAAGATTATGAAAAGATATATCCTAAAAAATTATAAAATTAACATGTCCTAATATTTCATACCATAAATGAAATTCATTCTTAATATGTGATGAAATACAACATATAAAATAAGTAGAGAAAATATATAAACCATTCTTTTGATCACCTTCAACAATCAAAGAACTAGAATAAAGTTATTATTTTTAAGTTTGGAATGAGATAACAAATTCTTATTGAGGAGAAATGCACAAAGTTGGTGGACAAAAAAAGTGACACTAAGGGAAAAGAATTTTTTTTTGTAAAGGGCATATGCCATTTTTTTTGAGTTAGGCATGGCACCAAGCCAAAAGGGCAGAATCCATTTATAAGCCCAAAAAGGACATATGCCCTTTCTAGGACAAAGGGAATACACTTTTTTGTTTTTTTCAATGGTTTTTGCCTCTTCCTCCAATCTAAAACTTTTTTTTTTGGTGCCTTGAAGGAGTGATCTTGCATTTTGAGGAGGATGTACATGCTTTGGTTTGCATCCCACCAACATAATTTCATATTTTGATCATGGTCTCAGATATGTTGATTGTTAAATTTCAATTTTGATGTTTTAATTTATATGTTTTATATGTAGGGTTTTGAAATTAAAATTGCATTGCAATATCTCATGTTTCCTAAAAAACTTATATTTTTATAAATCAGATACAAAATTCAATGGACCCATTGCCTGAAGAAAACATAGATCAAAACCATGAACAAAACCCTCAACAATTTGACTTCATAGAAGAAGAAACTAAATTATATGAATAATATAATACAAATTTTGAACAACTAAAAATTATTATCAATATTTTGTGTCAATCCTCAACTCATAATGAAGGTAATTAACTTGTGAGTACAATGAAGGCTATTTTAAATGAAGTTTTAAGTGTCACATCATAACTTGATTCAATGTTACATCAAAGAGAGGTCCTAAAGCAATATTATTCTTATAAATTTTCATATGAGGAAATTAAAAAAAGATAACAAAATAAGTTGTGTGTGCTTTGTTTATTAATCTTGGAACTAACCAAACACCACTAGTGAGTTGCAAACATATTAGTATTGATTGGTGTGTTAATGCAGAGATAAAAGACAACTTCTGGGATAGGTGGTGGATGGTGTTTGATGAGACTCCATGAAATAATAATAAGGCTCCATTATAATTTTTGAAAAAATGTTATTGTGATTTTGTGTTGAATGAAATCTTAAATTATTTCATCATGAAGGCCTCTTAAGGTAGGGGAGGTGGGTCCTCATTTTATAGACCTAGTGCTAGGATTAGTAAAACCACCCTAATCAAGTTTAAAGAAATAGAAAGACAATAAAATATTATTATATTTCTAAAAATTTTCATTGTACCACATAGATGGACACCCTTGAGGTAGTTACTAGTGTCACATAAGTTATGAATGACCATGGGATTCATAAACTGAGGACTTCTACACAGGTTATAGGTGGTGGGACATTTGGTAATGGTATTGGTTCTAGTGTCCATCTTTTAATTCCTATACATCATTACACATCATGTGGGAGGAAGTGTATTGTACTTCCTATTCATGTATAATATACATGAGTTAAATCCATGGAGAGTAGACCTATATTTATGTAGTATACTAGTACCAATATTTTTATGCCATTTACAATTGGTTCAACATCTCAAGACACCAATATAGTTTCTTTAGTACCTTAGGACACCATCACACTTGAGTGTATGCCATATTTTATTACTTCAAGACATCAATAGATAAGCATGTTAGAGCATATTCCATCTATAGATACTTCAACAACTCATGACACTAACATTTTAGAATTTATGACATTTGTAATTACTTCACCACCTCCTCTCAAGGCACATCATCCTATTGTGAAAGACTTATCTACTTTACCATCTGTATTTGATACGCATGTTTAATTTTAATTATAGTTTATTTATATATATAAAATAATTTTAAGTTTATTTTCTAGTATGTGTTTACTTAATTGACTATTATTTGACTAAAATTTTCATTTACTACCTATATAGATGATTAAAAATATTTTGGGTAACATAGTAGGCTTAGATTTTATTGTAAAGGATGTAATTAGCATTGGTGTACCCTACTCTCAAGTTTGGAAACTTAAAAATTAATTAAATTTGTTATTTAATGTTAAATTACATGAAGCATAGTATCCTAGATAGATTTGAAACACTATCATGTAAGTGTACCATATTTATGTTTAATTTTAACTAAGTGTTTCATTCTCAACTTACATTGCTATCTCACATTCTTGTCTTAAGCCAAAACAAATATGAGATAGGTCATGTGATGATTCTATAATGATAAGAACACAACAACTTTATGATGCCAATAATAATGATAGTCAAAATATTAAACTAATTAATGATTTTTGAGTTATCTTAATAAACCAATGTATCCATCTAGTGGAATCAACCAATGTTTTATCTCATTGAATTTAATCTATCAATGAACTTTTATATATTTATGTATTTATTGTCTCTTGAATAAACAACTATCTTTTAAGATTTATTATAGTGATATTTTTTTTTATCATGCTCATTGGATTCACACATTATTATTATCAATATAAAATACTATGTTCCATGACACCTCACAATTTAAAAGATAATACGTCTCTATCATAACCTACAATTAACTCTAAAATAACTACATAACATGCTAATTTACTCTACTATTCATTTTTATTTATTTGTAATATATCATTTTAATGCATTACAATTTATATTTCATATGTTACGTAGATGCTAATTTTTTTTTGATGTTGTGGGAGAGAAATTCAATGCTTAATAGGCTGAGAGGAGAGTTTATCCTTATAATTAGTCATATAACACTCCTAGTTCTACATCTATAATGAACAAGCACAATTTAATTGGAAGAGATGAGGAGTAGGAGAGCTAGTTGTTGTGTTATGGGTCTAGTTGTAGGCACTATCTATTTTTTATGCTAATATATCCCACATTGTATGCCTATCACATTTTGTATATGTACATGTTATAGTATACATTATTTCTTGATATATGCCTTATTGTTTATGTCATTCTGACATAGAATTTTGTATATACACATATTTACTATTTGATATTCTCATTTTAATGATCTTGTAAATATTAAAACAATTTATACACATGATAATTTCACTATGATGAGTTCATTGTTACCCTACTTGTGTTACTAATATCTTATTATTTTGTGGATGAGTTTAGCCCTTGTGTTGTTTTATTTTAGTTGAAATCTAGATGATGTTAATTAAATGCAACTATGCGCCTTTTTATAGTTAAATTCCTTGTGATTAGAATGGAAGTTTGAGTTATTATGAGCATGATTTTGTTATGGGTATTCTAGTATTTTCTTATAGGTTGTTCAATTCTCTAATAGATTATATGTTGGTTATTGTTCTCACATTAATCATTCACCATGATCATGAATCCATCTTCTCAATTTTAAATTCTTCTAAGCATTGAAACTTGTTTTTAGGCCTTATAAAATTTTCCTCTACCTATTAATCATTTTGAAATCCTTATTTTGAATATGTGCAAATCATTGAAACCATGTGGTGAAGATTTTGAGACCATGGAAATCCTTGTTGAAAACCTTGCTTTATGGTTTGAAGATGCTTTGAGGGGTATAAAACCTAGTTTTTGTCTTTAAGACAATAAAAACTTGTTATATGTTAGTATAGACTTCTCAAGACCTACAAGTCTTTATTTTAGGCTTAAAATTTATGCATTTTTAGTGCTAAACCTACAATCATCTTGATAAGACTTGATTATCACTAAAGAATGATTGAATACCTTAAATAATTTCATTTACAAATATATATGTAGGTATTATGGAGTGTTAAGGTTATGAAACCCTTTGTATTCGCATTATCCATTATGAAACCCACTACAAGCTGATAGGTTGTGTCATGAAGCTATGTTAAGAACCCTTGCAAGCTATCTTTAGACTTGTTTCTTTCTTTAAACCCTTAATCTTGAATTTATGAGCATGTAAACTTAAAAATAAGGTTAAAACTCTTATAAACATATTGTTAAAGCCTTGTAATGTGAAGAAGATTGTAAAAAATGAGGTGTTATAGGTTTTAGAGTTTTAGATAGTTTTTAGAATAAGTTTGTAAATTTGGAATGATCCACGTGATTTTGATCTTCATAGCAAGTATATGGATCATCATGATTTGACTCAAGGCTTGATAAAATACATTCAAGACTTCCTTCTTACCATGCACAAGGAGAAAGGAAAAATGAGATCTCTACTACTTATTTTGGATTTACTTGTCATACCTCACTCAGCTTGTAACTCATCTTTTTAGGTCTTGAGGACCTTTTAATCTCTACTACCATGATTTTAAACCATTGATGAGGCTCTATAGACCATAAACACACCTACAACTCTTCCTTTTTCCTTTTTTAGGTTGCCTTTAAACCTTTGATCAATCACCTTGAGAGCCTACATATTCTTGAAAGTCTTTAGGATAATTATGAAGGTTTTGGAAAGCTTAGAAACATAATAAAAAACTTGTAATATTCACCTTTATTGCTATAATTTTTTTTCTTGATATTTTTTGGGCCTTAAATTTTTTTAATCACTTGAAGACCTTTCTTTGGAGTTTGCAACTTTGTTTATGGTTTGAAAAGTGAGAAAATTGAGGGAAATTTGATCACACAATGTAGGATAATCATGAGGGATAGAGATGATTTGTCAACTCCTACACTTGTAAAAGTTATTCTTGTCATAACACCCCAGAGGATTCTCTCTCACTTGACATAGGAAAGACACAACAATGATTTTTATCTTGTAACTAAATGTCTTTTAAAAGATGAAAAGTTGGTTAGTGGGGGCATATCTTGGACCTCATAAGACCAATAGATGAATCATATATTTTTATATATATAGATGGGTGTTTTGAGGCTATAATGACTATTATCTAAGCTTAGTTAGGTCATAGGACTAAAAGTTAAAATTGATCAAACACATCCTTTAAGGGAATATTATCATCCCAAAGTGAGAAAATTAAACAAACATTAGTCACATATTATAGGAGAATCATGAGGGATAGATAAAATATGTTAGCTTATATAATTTCATGGACGAGTCCTTTGAGAACACCCCAGAGGATTATTTATCACTCAACATGGGTGAGACACAATAATGTGTTTTATCTCATAGCCAAATGTTCCTTAAAGGATAAATTTTTGGTTAGTAGGCTCATATCTTGGGCCTCATTATCCCAATCGATGAACCATCTATGTAAACACATCTAGATGGGTATTTAAAGGCTAAAATGACTGTTATCCAACCTCGGTTAGGCCCCAGGATAAAAAGTTGTAGTTGATCAGATGCATCCCTTAAGATAATATTATCATCCTAAAGTGAGAAAAATCAGCAAACTTAAGTCATGTATTATATGATAACCACTAGGGATAGAGACAATCCATTAGCTCCTACACTTGTATGGGCAAGTCCTCTAAGAACACCCTAGAGGATTCTCTCTCACTCAACATGGATGAGACACAACAACAAGTTTTCTATCATGGATAAATGTATCTTAAAGGATTAAAATTTGGTCAATGGGGGAAAAATCTAGGGCCTCATTAGCCCAATCAATAAACTATCTATGTGGACATGTCCAAATTAGTGTTTTAAGGATAAAATGGTTGTTATTTAGTCTCGATCAATCCCTAAGACTGAAAGTTGAAATTAACCAGATGCATGCCTTGAGATAATATTATCCCACTAGGAGAAAAATGAGAGAACTTTAGTTGAATATTTTAGGAGAACCATGATGGATATAGATGAGCCATCAGATCCTACACTTGCATGGGTGAGGCTTCTAAAATCAAATTGGAGGATTCTCTCTCACTTGACACAGGTGAGACATGGCAATGAGTTTTCTCTTGTAGCCAAATGTATCTTAAAATATGAAATGTAAGTTAGTGGGAGGCATATCTTGGGCCTTATTATCTTAATCAATTAACCATTTATGCAGACACATTGAGATGTGTGTTTAGGTTAGAATGACCATTATCTAGTTTGGGTTGGGCCCTAAGATCAAAATTTACAATTGGCCAAATGCATCCCTTAAGAAAATCTTATCTTGCCAAAATGAGAAAACTATGAAAACTTCAATCATGTGTTACAATATAACCATGAGGGCTTGAAATGATTTGTCATCTCTTACATTTTCATGAATGAGTCTCCTAAGAACATCTTAGAGGATTCTCTCTCACTTGACATAGGTGAGACATAGCAATGAGTTCTCTCTCGTATCCAAATGTATCTTAAAGGACAAAAAGTTGGTCAGTGGGGGTCATATATTAGGCCTCATTAGCCCAATCAAGGAAATGTATATGTGGACATGTTTGGATGGGAATTTTAAGGCTATAATGGTTGTTATCCAATATCTATTAGGCCCTAGGACTGAAACTTATAGTTGATTGGACGTATTCCTTAAGAAAATCTTATCATCCCAAAGTGATAAAATTGAGTTAACTTCAGTCACATGTTGTAGGATAAACATGAGGGTTAGATATGAACCATCAACTTATACACTTGCATGGATGAGTCCTTTGAGAAACCTCTAGGGGGTTCTCTCTCACTCAACATGATCAAGACACAATAATGAGTTTTCTCTCACAGCCAAATGTCTCTTAAAGTACAAAAATATTGTTAGTGGAGGGCATATCTTATGGCTCATTATCCCAATCAGTAAACCATCTATATGGACACATCTAGATGGGTGTTTTAAGGATAGAAAAACCATTATATGGTCTCAGTTGGTCCTAGGGACTGAAATTTTTAGTTGAATGGATGCATCCCTTAAGAGAATATTATTTCCCCAAAGTGAAAAATTGAGCAAACTTTAGTCACACATTGTAGAAGAACCATAAGGGCTAGAAATGATTATTCAGCTCCTAAACTTGCACATGTAAGTCCTATAAGAATACCCAAGAGGATTATCTCTGACTCAACATGGAAAGACAAATGAATGAGTTTTCTCTCACAACTAAATATCTCTTAAAGGATAAAAAAATGATTAGTGGGGGGCACATCTTGGGCCTGGTTAGCCCAATTAATGAAACATCTACATAAACACATCCAAATGTATGTTTAATGTTAGAATTGTAGTTATCTTCTTTCATACAGGCCCCAAGACTAAAAATTATAGTTGACTGCATGCATCCCTTAAGATAATATTATCATCCCAAAATGAGAAAACTAAAAAATATTTGGTTGCATGTTTTAAAACCATAAGGTCTAGAGATGATATGTTAGTTCCTACACTTACATGGGTGAATCTTCTAATATCATCCTATAGGATTCTATCTCACTTCACATGGGTGAGACACTATAATGAGTTTTATCTATCATCTAAATGTCTCTTAAAAGATGAAAAATTGGTTAGTGTGGGGCACATCTTGGGCCTCATTGTCTTAATCAATAAATCATCTATGTGGACACATATGCATGGGCGTTTTATGGTTATAAAAACCATTATTTTATCTTGGTTATGTCTTACGACTAAAATTTGTAGTTGACTAGATGCATAAATTAAGATAATCTTATCATCCCAAAGTGAGAAAACTAAGTGAACTTTAGTTGAAAGTTTTAGGAGAACCATTAGGGATAGAGATGAATTGTCAGCTCTTACACTTGCAAAAATGAGTCCTCTAAGCAACCCCTGATGGATGCTCTCTCACTCAACATGAGTGAGACATGAAAAAAAGTTTCATCTCACATGTAAATGTCTCTTAAAGTATGAAAATCTTGTCAGTGGGGTCATATCTTCTCTCACTTTATCCCAATTGACAAACCATCTATTTAGACATGTCCAGATAGACATTTTAAGGATAAAAAGATAAATATCTAGTCTTATTCAAGCCCTGGGATAACAAATTTTAGTTGATGGAATGCATCCCTTAAGATATCTTTATGATGCCAAAGTGAGAAAATTGAGTGAACTTCGATTGCATGTTGCAGGAGAACCATGAAGGCTAGAGATGATCCATCAGCTCTTACACTTGTAAAGGTGAGTCTTTTGAGAATTCCACATAGTATTCTCTTACACTCAACTCAATAAATGCATGGAAATGAGTTTTGTCTCATAGCCAAATGTATCTTAAAGGACAAAAAGGTTGACAATGGGGGAATATATTAGGCCTCATTAGCCCAATTGATGAAGCATATATGTGGACACATTCAAATGGGAATTTTAAGGCTAGAACAACCAATATTTGGTCTTGTTTAGGACTTGAAACTAAAAGTCCTAGTTGATAAGATGCATCATTTAATAGAATATTATCATCTCAAAGTGATAAAATTGAGTGAACTTTAGTCACACATTATATGATAATCATGAGGTCTAGAGATGAATACTCAACTCCTACACTTACATGGATGAGTCCTTTAAGCAACCCCTAGAGGATTATCTCTCATATGACATGAGTACAACACAATGATGAATTTTATATCATATCCAAATGTCTCTCAAAAGATTAAAAACATGTCAATGGGGGCCTATCTTCTAGCTTGTTAGCCCAATCGATGAGATGTCTATGTAAATACATCTAAATGGGTGTTTTAAGGCTAGAATGACTATTAACCAGTATCAGTTAGGCCCAGGGACCAAAATTTGTAGTTGATCAGATGTATCCCTTAAGAGAATCTTTTCATCCTAAATTGAAATAACTGAGTAAATTCTAGTCATGCATTTCAAGAGAACCATGAGGGTTAAAGATGATTTGTTAGCTTAAACACTTGAAAAGGTGAGTCCTTTAAGAACATCTTGGAGGATTCTCTCACTTGACATGATAATGAGTTTTTAGTTATATCTAAATGTATCTTAAAATATGAAAAGTTGGTTAGTGGGGGGCATATCTTGGGCTTTATTATCTCAATTTATGAACTATTTATTTGGACACATCTAGATGGGCATTTTAAGCCTATAATGGATATTTTTTGATCTCAATGGGGCCTCAAGATTGAAATTTGTAGTTGACCAAGTGCATCCCTTAAGAGAATATTATCATCTCAAATTGAAAAAACTAAGTGAACTTTGGTCATATGTTACAAGATAACCATGAGGGATAGAGAAAATTTGTTATCTCCTACACTTGCAAGTCCTTTGATAACACCCTAAAGGATTCTCTCTCACTCAACACCACTAAGACATAGAAATGCATTTTCTCTCACTGCCAAATGTCTAATAAAGGATGAAAATATAGTCAATGGGGGAATATCTTGGGCCTCATTATACTAATCAATAAATCATCTACATAGACACATATAGATGGGTATTTTAAGGCTAGAATAATTATGATCCAGTCTCGATTGAGCCCTAGGATCAAAAGTTGTAGTTGAATAGATGCATTGCTTAAGAGAATATTATCATCCCAAAGAGGGAAAACTAAGTAGCCTTAGATCATGTATTTGAAGAGAACCATGAGGGCTAGATAAAAATCATTAGATCTTACACTTACACAAATGAGTCCTCTAATCAATTCCTAGAGGATTATCTCTTAATTGACACAAGCAAGATGCAACAATGATTTTTATCTTTCAACCAAATATCTCTTAAAGGATGAAAAAATTATCAGTGGGGATAATATCTTATAGCTCGTTAGCATAATTGATGAACCATATATGTAAACACATTTGGATAGATTTTTTAAGGCTAGAATAGACATTATACAATTTTGATTGAGCCATGGGACCAAAAGTTATAGTTGACCAAATGCATCCCTTAAGAGAATCTTATCATTTTAAAGTGAAAAAATTGAACAAACTTTGATCATGTGTTATAGGATAACCATGAGGGATAGAGATGATCCATGAACTCCTACACTTACATGGGTGAGTCTTTTGAGAACACCCCAAAGGAATATTTCTCACATGATATGGGTGAGACATGATAATTTATTTTATATCATAGCTAAATGTCTCTTAAAGGATGAAAATTTGGTTAGTAGGGACATATCTTGGGCCTTATTATCCCAATCGATGAACTATCTATGTAGACACATATGGATATGCATCTTAAGGCTAGAATAATCATTATTTAGTCTTGGTCAAGCCCTGAGACTAACAATTACAATTGACCAGATGTATCTCTTAAGAGAATCTTATCAACCCGAAGTGAGAAAATTAAACAAACTTTAATCGCATGTTGTAAGAGAACCATGAAGGTTAGAGATGAGCTACCAGCTCCTACACTTACACAAGTGATTTTTTTGAGAACACCCCAAAGGATTATCTCTCAATTGACATGGGCAAGACATGACAATGATTTTTATCTTGCATCCAAATGTTTCTTAAAGGATGGAAATTTGGTTAGTAGGGGGAATATCTTGGGCCTCATTATCCCAATCAATGATCCATTTATGTGGACACATCTAGATAGACATTTTAGGTCTAGAAAAATTATTATCTGCTCTCAGTAAGGCCCCAAGACTAAAAGTTTTAGTTGTCTAGATGCATCCCTTAAGAGAATTTTATCATCCCAAAGTGAGAAAATTGAGCAAAATTTAGTTATACATTAAAAAATAACCATGAGGGATACAGATAAAACATCAGCTCTTACACTTACAACAATGAGTCCTCTAAGAAATCCTTAGATAATTCTCTCTCACTTGACATAAATAGGAGATGACAATAAGTTTTCTCTCACAACCAAATGTCTCTCAAAGGATGAAAAAATTATTAGTCAAGGGCATATCTTCTGGCTCTTTATTTCAATTGATAAATCATATAAATAGACACATATAGATGGGTTTTTTAAAGCTAGAATATTCATTATCTAGTCTCAGTCAGGCTCCAAGATTGAAATTTATATTTGATTAGATGTATCCCGTAAGAAAATATTATCATCCCAAAGTGAGAAAATTGAATGAACTTTAGTGGCATGTTGTAGGATAACTATGAGGGATAGAAATGAATTGTTAGATCCTACACTTACATGGATGAGTATTCTAAGTAACTGTTAACCATTTTTATCACAAGTAAAAAAGGGTTAACCTCGTATAGTCAAGACTTGATGTGAGGGTGTAACATAGTGTCATAAGGTGTGTTGTGGTATATTTGATGTCACTTAATGCAATTCTAGCCTTGGTCATGATCTAGTTTAGTCTTACATCATTTGGAGTCATCTAGGTGATCATACCATCATGGTATGTCACATAGGAATGAACAAGACAATTTGGTTATACATTTTATAAGTATGCTTGGAAAACATTTTAGGCTAAAAGGACTACATAGACATGATGCTTTTGGCGCCAAGGTCATCCCATGAAAATATGGCATCTTGATGAGCTTTCTATTTTGAGATATAAATCTTTAATGTTGAAGAAGTAGATAATGATAGTTGCATAGACTTTAGTTATAGTCGTGTGGATATTAAAATCAAGCCTCAATAATTAACCATTGGGGTTCAAATTATTATAGGTGTGTAGCTATCAATGATAGTCATATGGATGGGAATGATGGATGCATAGATGTTAAAATAAATTCTTACAAAATAGACATTTGAATTCAAATGGAGCTACATCCAATAGTTGGTGTTTGAATGTACATCTAAATCTAATAGTGTAAGGATAACTTGATAGAGTTAGTGGCTCTAGGCAAAATCAATGGTATGCATTCAATCATATCAAGGAAATCCAATGATGTGAGTGAGAGTCAAAGGTTAAGGAGCTCAGATTGAATGCAATGCTACCAAATTTCTTAATCTCAAGATCCCATATCAATGATCAATGGCTAACATAGAAAGTTGAATCAAAGAGACTACAAAGGAGATTGATAGAGAAAATTCAACTAGAATCTAGATGGACATGATGAGGATACATGCCCAAATGACATTAAATATATTTTAAAATGGAATGAATAATGTGGTAAGGGAATGCTGCATGGGCAACTATGTAGGATCAAGGATTTTGGGCCACCATGAAAGCTTAGTCAAAGACCTGATATGAATAATGATTACCAAATGTGAATAATGAAGTCCAAGAAATTAATGAATGATTGTATATGGTGAATACAAGTGCTTAGAAGATATATAGTAGTTAGGAGAACATATTATGACTGTCATATCATGTTCTAACCTCCTTTAGATAGTACATACGTGTAAACTCTCTCTAATTTAGATTCAAATGCTTGAGAGATGATCCATGATGAAGGTAGTTTCACAAAGGTTAGTTGAAGATTATCTGCATCATTTTGGAGAGTTTGTCATGATTTATATGGAAATTTGTCTTAGGAGACATTCATGGTCTATTTCATACTCCAGTCTCTTGCAATGTAACTATTTATCAATTGGACATGTGTTTTAGTGACCTTTGAACTCCATTCTTTCTCATTTCTCTAAAATTCTATAAGTAGCTACCATTTTGGCCTTTGTAGAATCATACCACACCTGGTATGGTGAATCCCTGATAGTTTGATGTCATATCTTGCCTTAGAATAATTCAATAAATCTAGTTTTAAGTTTAAGAATATCTTTTTTGAGAGTGTAAAGTGATGAATGGTTAAGTTCAGTGATTTTATTCCTCACTTTTCCTTGTCCTTTCATGTCTTCTACAATAAAATCTCATTTTAATAGGTCATATAGAGTGTATTCAAGTCTTTTATGATCCTTTCAAGTGTATGGTTATCCTTGGAGTTTGCAATTTTACATTTAGATCATTTACCTTGTGTTGCTTCATACATCTCACCTCTATATTGAAATACTCATGTTAGAGTCTTTTAAGACTTTGAGACTAATTTGTATGCTTTATTTCTTAGGAAATGATATATTATGGTCATGTGGAAAACATATTAGTGTATCACCCCCTTAGAGTAGGTCTATTTCATTCAGTTTCTAACTTTTTTCCCCATAAGCAAGAATTAGTATAGGTGAAAAGACTTCAAGATACATTCAAAGAGCTAGCCCTTAAATCTAGAGGCTCAATTCCACTATAGGTACACCCACATATATGAAAGTGTTCCCATGTTTCCCAAATATAGAAGAGGCTTGAACACCCTCTTCTAGGGTGAAATATTTGGTGACAATAGTTCTAGCATGCTCGATGGGACCATTGTCTTCAAGACAACTTGTCAAGGTGAATGCTCATCTTGACAACATCAGTTGTAAATTAGTGTGCTACTCAAAATTTTATGACTCCATCAAGGTAAAATATAGTTCAAGACCATTGTCCTATTATACACTTTCTCTCATTATTCGTGGTTTTCATGAGGTCATCCTCTAGTAGAGTGCTCAACCCCATTAAACCACCTATTTAGCTTGAACTTCCCCTTGAAGTTTAATATCCTTGGCCTAATATTCCCTTTGGAGAACTAGTGGATTTTTCTAGAGAGGAAGAGGTTGAATAAATTGAATATTT
The DNA here is from genome assembly GCA_037957365.1 of Torreya grandis. NCBI lineage: Eukaryota > Viridiplantae > Streptophyta > Pinopsida > Cupressales > Taxaceae > Torreya > Torreya grandis. The sequence goes on from JARHVA010000862.1 coordinate 708,941, forward strand.
TGAGGAGTTTGAAGAAGAAATGGATAGACCTCATGCTTTCCCTACCTTCAACACTAAAAATCCAATTCACCTTCAAGCGTATGATGCCATTCCTCCTAATGCCATAAAAGGTGTGCCCATATTCAATGGTGAGAGTCATGTTACAATTAGTGAGCACATAAGGGATGTCTCCAATTTTTGTAGCTTCCATAATATCACTTAAGAGAACATTGATATTAGACTCCTTGCCATGTCCCTTAAGGGGAAAGCTCTTGATTGGTATAGGACTCTAGAAGGTGGATGCATTACATCATGGGATGATTTTTGAGTATTTATAACCTCAAGATTTGGAAATAAAAGTGATCGTTCATCTCTCATACATCATCTCAATGTGATCAAAAGAAGAATGAGAAAGTGAGTATGTCTACAAAAGAGGAGAATTATGAAAGAGTCTTGGTCTTCAAAGATAGATTCCTCAAACTAGGAAAGGTATGATCTACATTAGAAAAAAATAATTCATTGGTTATGTAATGAGTTTCATGATATATTTTCTTGGGAATATAAGGATCTCAAATAATTTGATCCTAGCCTAGCACACCATACCATTGAATTGGAACCTAGAGTTAAAGTGGTTAGACAAAAATAAGGAACCATCAATCCCAAAGTTGAGAAATTCATGAGGTTAGATCTCATTAAACTCCTTGAATATAAAATAATATTTCCTATCAAGCAATCAACATTGGTAGCTAACCTTATGCCTATTATAAAGAAGAATGGGGAGATAAGACTTTGTGTGGACTTACGAGATCTTAATAGGGTGTCACTCAAAGATCACTATCCTCTACCTTTAATGGAGTATATTTTTCAAGTGGTTTTAGGTTCTCAATGTTTCTCTCTCTTCAATGGATATTTAGGTTATAATCAGATTCTTATGAATGATGATGATTAGTTCAATATAACATTCACTAATAAATAGGGAACTTTTGTTTATAGAAAGATACTATTTGGTTTGTCAAAAGTTAGTGATACCTTTCAAAGGGAAATGGACATGGCCTTCAAAGGTTTGATTAATGAGAATTCTATCTTAGAGTTTTATGAGAGCATTATAACAAGGTTTGGTACTCCTACTATTATTTCAGACAATGCTCTTACTTTTATGCGTGCTACAATAGCTAATTGGGAAAATAGTAATGGCATATTATTAAGTAATTCATCTAAATATTACCCTCAAGGTAATGGGTTGGCTAAATCTACTAACAAAAATCTAATCAGAATCATAAAGCAAACTTTGGATCATATCCAGATGGCTTGGCACACAAAATTGAAGACAACCTTATAGGCTGATAGGATAACTCCCAAGAGGTTAATAGATAATTCTCCTCTTGTGTTTGTATTATGAAGAGAGGTTTGGTTGTCTATCTCTCAAGATACGTCTACTTTAGATTTGGAACATCAATTAGAGTTGATTGAAAAAACTTTAATGGAGATGAGATTGATAGAATTAATGAAGCTTCAAGAAACTAGAGAGAAGGCTAATCAATCCATGGAGCATCACCAAGTATTGATGAAGAGGTATTTTGACAAGAAGTTAACTTTAAGAACATTCCAAGAAAATGATATAGTGTTGAAATGGGATGAAGATAGAGAAAAACTAGAGAGGCATACCAAATTTGATACCCTATGTAGTGGACCATATGTCATCATCAAATGCAAGAAAAAAAAACTCTTTCTAATTAACAAGGATGAATGGAGAGGATTTGCCTATCCCTATAAATGGGATACATTTGAAGACTTACTAATAAGGTATTGAAGGTTGGTTTTGTAAATAGTAGATTAGGTGTGTGTTTTGTTTCAATTGTGTGTGCCATGTTCCCAAGTGTTTTAGTTGATCACATTTGTGTTTCTACTCTATGTCTTATTCTTGTTGTTTTCTATTATTTAGTATGTCATTTTAAGGCAATTTATGTGTCAAAATTGTGCACATGTGACTCCATAACCCAATAGATAGGATTAGGCAATTGATCATGGAAAAACAAGTATACCACCCTTGGGAAATCACCAAAAATGTTGACCATTTTTATCACATGTCAAGAAGGGTCAACCCCTTATAATAAAGAATTTATGTAGGGGTGTAACATAGTGCTGGAGGGTGTGTTGTGGTATATTTTATGTCATTTAATTTCATTCTAACATTGGTCATGATCTAGTTTAGTTTTATGTCATTTGGAGTCATTTAGGAGGTCAGACAATCATAACAGGTCACATAGGAATGAATAGGGTAGTCTGGTTGTACATTTTACAAGTGTGCTTGGAAAACATTTCAAGCTAAAAGGACTATATGTACATGATGCTTTTGGTGCCAAGATCATCCCCTACAAATATGGCATCTTGATGAGCTCTCTATCTTGAGATATAAATCTTTAAAGTTGAATAATCAGATAATGATGGTCATGTGGAAGTCAGTGATGGTTGCACAGACATCAAAATCAAGCCTAAAAAATAACCATTGGGGTTCAAATTATGATAGGCACACAAACATCAATGATAGTCACATGGATGTCAATAAACAATGTGCGAATGTCAATATAAAGTCTCATAAAATAGCCATTTGAGTTGAAATGGAGATAGATCCAATGGTTGGCATTCAAATGTACATCTAGATCCAATTGTGTGAGGATAACCTGACAAAGTTAGTGGGTCTAGGAAAAATTAGTAGTATGCATTCAATCATATCAAGGAGATCTAATGATGAAATTGAGAATTAAAGGTCAAGGAGATCATATTGAATGCAATGCTATAAGATGTCATAATTTTGGGACCTCATATCAATGATCAATAGCCAATGTCAAATGTTGAATCAAATAGATTTTAGAGGAGATCAAAAGAGAAAATTCAACCAAATTCCATATGTACAAGATGAGGCTACGTGTCCAAATGATAACATGCATAATTTAAAATGGAATGAGAAATGTGGTAAGGGAATGCCATATGGGAAACTATGTAAGATCAAGGATTTTGTAGTGAAGCAAGATCTTCAAACTCATGTGCTAACATGAAAGCTCAGTCAAAGACCTAAGATGAATAGTGATCACCAAATGTGAAGAACAAAGTCCAAAAAATCAATGAATGATTGAAGATGGTAAATACAAGTGTCTAGAAGATAGAAACTAGTTAGGAGAACATATTATGATTGTCATATCATGTTTTGACGTCCCTTGAATAGTAAATATGTGTCAACTCTCTCCAATTGAGTTTCAAATGCTTGAGAGATGATCCATGATGAAGGCTATTTCATAAAGGTTAGTTAAAGAGCCTTTGCATCATTTTGGAGAGTTTATCATTTTTTGTATGGTAATTTGTCTTAGGAGACATTCATGGTATGTTTCACACTCTATTCTCTTTCAATGTAACTGGTTATCAATTGGACATGTGTTATAGTGACCTTTGAACTTCATTCCTTCCCCTCTCTTTGAAATTCTATAAGTAGCTACCATTTTGGCCTTTGTAAAATAATAACACACCTAGTATTACAAAGCCCTACTAGTTTTATGTCATATCTTGCCTTAGAATAATTCAATCAATCTATTTTTGAGTTCAAGAATATCTTGTTTGAATGTGCAAATTGATGAATGGTTAAGTTCAATGATTTTATTCGTCACTTTTCCTTGTCCTTTCATGTCTTTTACAAGAAGCTCTCATTCTAATAGGTCATATATAGTGTATTCAAGTGTTTTAGGATATTTTAAAGTGTATGATTTTCCTTGGAGTGTGAAATTTTTCCTTTGGTTCATTTTCCTTGTGTTGCTTCATACATCTCACCTCTATATTGAAATACTCATGTTAGAGTCCTTTAGAAATTTGAGACTAGTTTGTATGATTTATTTATTAGTAGATAAAATTTGATGGTAATGTGGAAAACATCTTGGCGTATCACCCCCTTATATTAGGTTTGTTTCATGCATTTTCTAACTCTTTTCCCCACAATCAAGCATTAACATATGTGAAATCACTTAAAGATATATTCAGGGAGCTAGCCCTTAAATATAGAGGCTCACTTCCACTATAGGTACACCCACATACCTGAAAGTGTTCCCATGTTGCCCAAATATAAATGAGAATTGAACATTCTCTTATAGGGTGGAAGATTTGGTGAAAACATTAACATTTAGGGATTCTCTCTCACTTGAAATGAGTGAGACATGATAATGAATTTTATCTCACAACTAAATGTCTCTGAAAGGACAAAAAACTTGTTAAAAGGGGGCATATCTTCTAGATCATTATTAAATCGATGAACTATCTATGTGAACACATCCAATTGGGATTTTTAAGGCTAGAATAGTCATTATACAATCTTAGTCAAGCCCTAGGACTAAAATTTGTAGTTAACCAAATGCATCCCTTAAGAGAAACTTATCGTCCCAAAGTGAGAAAATTGAGTGAACTTCGATCACATATTGTAGGAGAACCATGAGTGCTAGAGGTGAAACATCACTCCTACATTTACATGATGATTCATATAAGTTTCCCCTAGATGATTCTCTCTCACTCAAATTGAGTGAGATACGTCAATAATTTTTCTCTCATAGACAAATGTCTCTTAAAGAATGAAAAACCTATTAGTGGGGGCATATCTTCTGGCTCATTATCCCAATCAAAGAACCATTTTTACAAACACATTTAAATGGGTGTTTTAAGGCTATAATGATTATTATATAGTGTATACACATAATATTTTCAAACTTTTATCACTTACTGATGCTATTTATCTTGTAGGGACCTGTCAAGTCTCAATCTCTCTAAGTGCATGCCTTAAGAGGTGCATTGAGAAAGGTGTGGGTAGACCATTATTGATTTGTAGGGTTTTCCATTTTGATTTATAGATCCTCACTTAAAAAAAAATTCCTATCACACTTAAAATCATACTCTAATAATCTAACAACATTCAAGATGACCAATTAGTTAGCATCTACTTTCCAAGTTGACTACTTGCTCTTTGCTCAATTATATGTTGTATTGCAAAACCTTGGATTGGCCAGCATTGGTGCAAGGTTTTATAATGTGTGCCTCAATTTGATCATCCTCATTAACACATTTTATTGTGTGTCTCCTTTCATTTTATTGATTTTGAAAGTACTTTCAAAATTTTTCTTATTTCAGCACATTGTCATTCTATTTGACACAATCTCCTATAGACTATCTATCTCCCCTGCTTGCAATACTAAGTTGACCCTATCGACACAATATTATTTTATGACGCTTAGGATATATTAATAGGTCAAACTTATCAAATATATACATTTTTATACCTACTTTCTGTCCCAAGTTATAAAACTAGGTTGACCCTGTCAACTCTATATCCTTATTTTCTCAGCGCTTAGACCAGGTTTTTAGTACTAAGTTGACCCAGTCAAATCTATAATCTTATCTACCTCTTTGTATTTAAATGATTTTTAATCACTTTTTATTTATCTAATTCTTATCTTTCATCATTAACTTCTTGTTTTAAGACAACACTTAGTTGAATTTAATGGATATGATGAGTCTTACCAACCCTCATAGGGTCTCTCATAAGAAAATTATGGTTCCTTTTTTGGATGAAAGTAATGTTCATATATAAAATTTCACAAAAAACTATGGGACCCCTCCTAATTCCTCTTCACTTCATAATCCTCTCTTCTCACTTGAATATCAACCTGAATTAGAGTATACACCTGAAATGCTCTTCTTTATCTCTAAATTTCCTCAACATCGAGGAAAGGATCCTTCTACTATTTACCATCTCATGATTAGTGGTCAAGTTGAATATCCTCATTCACCTTCTCCAAAATTATCACATGGATTTAGGGATACTAGCATATTTTATTCTTGACCTCTTCCCTCTATTTTGACCCCTTCTTATACCATGACTTTTTCTTCTTTGACTTCCTCTACCTCCATGCCTAGTATCTCTACTAATATGGTAGGTTCTACATATAGTGGGATTCTTCTAAAACCCACTCTCCATAATTATTCCACTAGTGCATCATTTTATACCCATGTTAATCATGCTTCTAGTGCTTCTTCTTCTTCTCATCCCTTCAATATTCCATCATTTTCCACACAAGTAAATTTTGCCACTAGTGCCTCACATTATAATAGCTCTTTTCAATCTCCTACTAACACTCATAGTGGTATCCAAGCCACTAATTCCAATTCTAATTCCTCAAATAATGCCAATAATGTAACTCAAACCTACCAACTCCTACTACAAACCCTTAATCAAATGAATTCTTTTCAAGCTAATAATGCAAATCAATGATGCAAATGCAAAACCACCTTATCCATCTTCAAATCCACCCTTAACAGATGTCATAGGGCATGCATAATAAAAATTCCCCCCACCTCCTCTTTGAGATTACCATGGTAATCTTATCCCTCAACCTCCTCTTGTTAACAAGACAATCAAGTATCTTTAAAATGAACCTCTTAAATCTCAAATTGCTAATATAGATATAGGAGGTATCACCCCTACCATTTCTTACAATGCATCAAATGATCTTATTCTTTATCTAAAAACATTTGGAAATATATATAAAGATTGGGTTAAATTAAACACCTTCACCACTACCAAGTTATTAGCCAAAACTCTCACAGGTGATGCTTTAGATTGGTAAAACCACCTTAAAACTCATTTTATTACTAGTTTAGGAGATTTAGTAAATTCTCTCCAAACTAGTTATCTTATTGAGAATACCTTGGCCCATTTTATCAATTATAAATTACTTGAAAATTAAACTACCCAAGATTTCATTAAAAGGTAGAAAACATTATCCAAAAAAGGTGAACATAACATGGACAATGATCACCTTTTTCATCTCTTTACCAATGCTCTCATTCCCAAGTTTTAATATCAGGTTTGGACTCTCTTTCTACATACTTTAGAGGAGGCTATTGACCTAGATAAATGTCAATATTTCCTTATACATCAATTTGAGCTATCCCAAACTTCTATGGGTACTCATATATTACTCAAGAATAAGAATCACCATGCTACCAATGATGGTGTCACATACTCTTATGACACCATTCACACTATTCAAGCTATTGTTCCTAACTAATCTTTAGAACTAGCTCCCACTTCTCAACAATTCACCAATCCTCATTTATCTTCACCTTATAACATCAATGCTCACAAACCTTTATCCTCAATTGCATTATTAAAATGTCTACTTAGGCCTCTTCCATAGAAGCTTGATCCCATTCATCCTATGAAATCTTGGTATGATCCTAATAAATTTTGTTGGTTTCATGTTAGTTGGGGTCATTCTCATGAGACCTATAGGTATCTTCATAATTTGGCTATGTATTTTCTTCTTGGTCTAATTTTTAACTATGATTCTATCATTTAGAAATGCCAATAAGCCTATGACATTGCTTTCAAAGCCCATGAGACAAATACTAAATCTCAAACTTGTAATCAAGATAATGCTCATTTGGCCATCTATACAGACCCTTTTCCAAATCACCAAGATAACCAAGACAAACCTACCCCTTCCACCAATAATGTCAAAAGTCTTATTGACCCAAATCTAGGATAGAATGTGGTTAATATGAATAGTATGAAAAGGGTGGTTACTTTCATTGATCCTCAACATATCTACACACCTCCATTATCTCACACATTTCATGTTATCCAAGATTCTTCTCCAAATCATTTAAATTAGTTGGGGTAATATGAACTTATCAATTTCAATGAATCAATTCCAACTCCTCTCTTGGATAACACTTCCCATACTATTTCTACCATCCCTCCATCTTCTTTACCTAACACCAATGACACTCAAGCTTCTATCAACACTTTTTATAGCACTTCTAAAAACCAAACTGCATCAACTGTTTCATCTTCTCATCATAATTTACAACCTTGTTCTAAACCTTTTTCCACTTGTCAACATAAATTCTAATGTACTTCAGCACCTCCTTCTGAGGACCTCATTCAACACTATGCACTTCTTTCTAAAAATCTTCTTATGGGTTATGGTGAGTGGGATCCTATCAAGGAACTCACTAATCTCCCATCCCAAATCTAGTTTCTTGAGCTTATGAGGACTTATTCATGTCATCATAACCATATTATGTAGCTTTTGTTCGAAATGAACATCCCTCATCCTCCCCTAGTAGGGATGCAAAGCAACCTTATCTCGATCCGATGATAGTATATTGCAATAATGCAAAGAGATGTCAATCCATGATGATGTAACATTAGACACTTCTCTTTCTCTCAAATTTCCTACCACTTCCATGAACCTTGATGAGATTATAATTCATGTAGATGATCCTCCTCTATTCATTAGTGTCCAAATTGGTGATATCCAAGTCAAGCATGCCTTGATTGATGAGGGTTTTGGCACTTGTGTTGCCTCTCTTAATTTTATCAAAACCCTTATATATTTTGAATGCAATCTCAAAAAAACATGAAATACATGTTAAGGATATTATCGAAGGCAAATGCATCCTTTAGGTTTTTTGTGTCTTTTCATTATCATCCCACCTATCACCATTCATGTGAAGGTGATGATATTTAACTTTCCTCTATCTTACAACAATCTGCTTGGTATGCCATGGACTCATTTTATGAGAGAAGTTGATTCTTTACTAGCCAATGAATTAAATTACCTCATAATAAATCCATCTATAGGATTCAAGGTCACACTAACCCCTAGAATTTTTAATAGTTATAAAACCAAGGTGTATTCAAGATTCTAATTCTTGAAACTTTGTCCCATGTTCCATTTTGTGAGCCTTAATGATTCAAATTTCCCATCAATTCCACTCGAGGTTATAATGGTCATCTTAAAATCATTGGGAATATTCCCCCTAACCTCTTATGCTCTAATGATGATGAACCTGATGAGATAAATCTCAAATTAAAACTTTTGATCTCTCACCTCATCTCATCTCTCACCTTCCCGCTTCTTTAAAACCTCATTCTTGTCAACCTCCTTGTAATGACATCCCCATTGTCTTAATTAAGACTTGGAATTCCATTCATCACACCTCATTAGATGACAATATCATCCCTACTTGCATCATTGATATTCATACACCTGATTATGATTATGTTTATACCTTAAACAATCCATTTTTAGGTCTTGTTTAGGCTTGTGATGTTGAGATTATCTATTATCATTCCTATTTGCTTCAATATTTTAGTATATCTTCCCATATTACATCATATATAATTTATAATTTTAGTATTTTTCCCCTTTATTTTAGGGAAGAGATGGTTAAGACACCTCCAATTTCTGAATAACCTCGTAAGAGTTTGCTTATGGACCATGCTATGATTGGGCCCTATTATTTTGTTAGGTACCATGACACCTATAGATTTCTTATCCTTGAGATTTGTGCAATTATCATTTAGCCTTATGTAGACCTCAACCTTCCCTTAGTAGATCCCAATTCATATCCCATTCTTTCTCTCACTTTATCTGAGTCTATTCTTACTTTTGATCCCATCACTCCTTCTATCAAGCCTAGTAGAGTCCCTTCACCACCACCACCTTTTCTTGGTGATGGTTTTCTTGCTTTACCACAGATGGATTCTTTGCCCACCAAATGGGCTGATGAGCCTTCCCTATCTCCTTCAACTTATATTACACCTCCTCTTATGAGTACCTCTACTAAGCCTACTCATAGGTATATCTTTTACTTCCATGTAATAGATAACCATTCTTCCATGCATTGTATCAAGATACGATAATATATTGATACTTTGCATCCTTTTACCCCTCAATCCTTACACAAGGCCATACCTCCCCAGAGGTACTACCTAAATATATTCATAATTATGGGGAGGTGTTTTATCTTTGGCACCAATGTGGCACCCATCATACTGATCATTGTCATGTCATTTAGTAGCTTCTTAAAGATCAACTTTTAACTATTTCTATAACTTCTACCATTTCTCCCACAAGTCCCTCCCATAAGAAGGCTCCCTTTTATTCCCCCATGGTTCCAATTCCTATGGTTCCATCCCATTCTGTTGTCCCTTCTTCACCTCCTATTCCTCTACCCATGAATCTTTCACCCGTGGACCTTCCCTCACATGTGGATCCTTATCCAATTATGAGTCCCTCACCTATGGATCCTTTCCCACCAGTGATCCCATTATCTCCTGTAGATTCCACTACCATGCATTATTTTGAACATCCCTTGCCTAATAACCCTCTTCAACATGATCCATCAAGCATTCCTACCTTTTTGGTTGAGGTAATTAGATGTGAAATATTTTCCCAATTTTTATTGAATATAGATGAGACATTAGTTACAGTTTGCATTCAACTTCATAGAGACTTATCAAATATTATGGAAAATGTGTGTGTGAAAATATATTAGTACTTATGAACACATACATGACATTCTTACATTTTCATTTGGATTGGACATATGCTCCAACTTTATCTTTATCTATTTGTTATATCATTTGACATTGTGTCAAATTCTTATTTATCTTACATGGTGACTTTAATTTCACACTTTATATAGCTTATACTGTAATTTATGTTTGCTTATGGATTTCATCTTTATCATTGCATTTTTTTTCTTGTTACATTTCTTTCTTAATATTCCCTTGTTCTATTTTCATAATTGTTTGATTTCTTATCTCTATTCACATAGATAATTGTTATTGTAACTTGGTTATACAAATCTTGTTCTCTTTATTCATTTATTCTATACCATGTGATTAGTTAACAAATAATTAATCTCATTATAATATCCTATTATTGGTACTTATCAAATGTTATGGATAATATGTGTGTGAAAATATATTAGTACTTATGAACACATGCATGGTGTTCTTAAATTTTAATTTGGAGGACATATGCTCCAACTTTATCTTTATCTATTTTTTATATCATTTGACATTGTGTCAAATTCTTATTTATCTTACATGGTGACTTTAATTTCACACTTTTTATAGCATATACTATTATTTATGTTTACTTATGGAATTATTATTTATCATTGCCTTTTATTTCTTGTTACATTTATTTCTTAAGATTTCCTTGTTCTATTTTTCATGATTTTTTTATTTCTTATCTCTATTCACATAGATAATTGCTATTGTAACTTGGTTATACAAACCTTGTTCACTTTAGTCATTTCTTCTATACCGTGTGATCAGTTAGCAAATAATTAATCTCATTATAATATCCTTTTTGAAAACTAAGCATATAAATGGTTAAGATTTGAGATAACATGTTTCATTGTTAAACCTAAGTGTCCTTTTTAGTCTTATCTTTGGTTAATTAGATTCCTTTAGCCTAAGCCTACAAGCTCATTCATGTGTATCAATCTATCACTCATGACTGATCATTCCAACTTTGTATGGAGGAGGAATCTTAAAATCCATCAAAATATTCAAAATCCAAATCATTTAACAAAAGGAAATGATCCAAAAGGCAAAATTCAAAACTCTCAAAAGTCAAATCACACTAAAAGACATGATCCAAAGAACATCTACTTCTTCTACTCAAATCTCAAACTCCATAGTTGGCCTCATGATAGAGCCAAGGTCTATTGGGGTGTGATAGGCTAGTAGATTTGAAAAGGAGAATACAAAAATATTTTAGTGCTACCTACTTTCTCATGTAAGTACCCAATTTTTATAATAGACCGATGGCTATATAAGTTGTCGTGAGGAAAGATGAACAAATCATGGGAAAGTAGGTCCATTTTACATTTCTTGTATAAATATACCTTCATTATTTGATCTTATTATCATACTTATGTGCCTACACAACTTTGTGTCTATAGAGAACAAGTTTCCTTTGTACATTGATAGTCACTAGTCACTTAGTGTGTTTTCATGTCTTTAGTTTTCCTCCTATCTCCTAAGGTATTCTCATAAGACACCTAAGTTATTTTTTTTACATTCCATTTTTCACTCCCTACAATCCTAATATTTCCTCTTGAGAAATATTGCTTTGTTCACTAATCACTCCCCTAAGGATTATATTTGTGATTTATATTTTAAGACGATGGATAGGACCTGGCCTTCCTTATAAATTACCAACATTTCATATTCCTATTACCAAAATTTCCTTTTTACTAGATTTTACCATTATTCAACCTCATTGATGTTCCCTTTGTGAGTTACAATGTAAGACCATGGATAGGCCCTGTCCTTCTTCACAAAATTTTCCAATAATACAAGTCACAAAAAAATTACATGTGTCAAATATGAGATAAGATTTAATTGATCATGAATTTACATGTCATTAACATGCTTCCAATCTTGATTTAATATGTTTTGTGATTACTTCATTACTCTTTCACTTTTATCTTCTTATTTTTTGATTGCATGTAAGAATCCAACCATTTCTTGATTTTTTCATACTTCCCATCTTGAATTAGTGTGATTAATTTAAGACCACTTGTCAATTTTTTTTAATTTTATACTTCCCAACGTGATTTAGTGTGATTTTACTTGTTTTAATTTGGTGCCAATATTTGTCATGGTTTAAAAACCAAATTTTTGCCTTCTTGTTTACCATCCTTTGGTTTATTATAATTTGTCATTTTCTTGTTATTACACATTTACCAACATGAAATAATGTGTAGTACATTTGTTTTTGATTGATTATACTTAGCCAAATATTTTTTGCCTATTTATTTTAACCATGCATGTGTCCTATATAATGATAGAAAAGAAACCAAAACTCATATATTTCCTATATAATATACAACAAGAGATAAATACATGTGATATAAATAAATATAACCAAACATATATATATATATATATATATATATATATATATATATATATATATCATGTGTTTTTGATACAAAGTAGAATAATATACATCACTCTATCTCTATGGCTGGGTTCTATCCTGTCTATCTCATGGTCTAGCCATGTTATCCATAGATGCATCAGACAATCTCCTCTAAATAATACACTATAAAGAAGCTATTTGAGATCTAAAACCAGTCACATGTCCCTATAGATTGGCATCTTGGGCCTATACTTGTGCCAGCTAGGCCATGGTATCCATATGTGTGGCTCTTTCCTAAGTGAAGGCCTGCCATGCATGTCCTCTCCCACTCCCACCCTTGTTGGTGGTTATGGATCTTACCTGCATGCCCATACTCACCTCACAGCCTCTCCTACCAGTTTGAACTAGCTCCCTATAGAAGATATTATCATAGGATCCTCAAGTGTAGCAAGGTCATATGTCATCAATACCTTGTCAAAGATCGCATGGAGTGCTCCCATCACCTAGGATCACCATCTAGTCTCCTCTATAGAATATATAAAATTTAAACCAAATTGATATTATATCATAGATATATCTTAAAATATATCTATCTATAATCTATCCTAAATAACTTAAGAAAATTTCAAACCATCTATTATTACCTATCTGATTGTCTCCTACCATTATCTCCCCATTTGTGTGATCACTGAGCATAATATATCCATTAGTGTTTCCTCTGAGTACCTCATCTATAGGTCACCACCCAAATGCAAATCATAGGGTCACAACTGATGCCCATTTTAAGCTACACTTGAGTGGTACCTCTATTTCCCAACTCAATCTTAGGCCACTTGATGGGTCATTTGGGATGACCACCCTCTCTATTCTCTCACTGTTAGTGTCTCCATAGATGGTATAGCTAAGGTAGTCACTACTTCTTCTACTATGGTGCTAGCTATGGTACCTCTGGTACTCCTACATCTACATTTATCTCATCTATATCTTCCATCCATCTTGTTTGACCTATGCATGGTCTCATACATCATGCTCTAATCTTTGGTCTAACAATTGGTGATCTTACTCCTCTCCCCCTCAACTCTCTCACATGCTTGACCCAAAATGTGGGAATCACTATCAGAACTATTAGGTGAAAGAGTCCCATCTATCCTAGTATGCACACCACTAGATGCAGCTCTATCCACCAGTTATAGTGGCCTATAATATGTACTTATGCTAATGTTGGTACTATTTACTCAAACTCAACCATACTATAACAATGTGCCCATATGGCTACCATATAATATCTACCTAGATAATTATCTATAACATTGGTATGTGGGGCATAGCTTGTGATACCTAATCCTATCACTACTTATGTACTCAAGGTAAATGATCATCGACCACATGAGGAAACCTAGCTGGTCAGTACATCAAAAACATCTCATATATCCAAGAAATTAGAAAAATAATTGACCCCATGGTCTTCTACCCTTTGGATAGAATACCATAAATGTCATGCATAAGCTAGACCTAGAAGACAACCTAAATCATAGAGTGCCCCATACTCTAAAATGGACTAGCATAAAGCTATCACATACATTGGTACCTTGCCATCTGACTTGTGACATAACACGTGTTGTCACAAGTCCTATAACTACCTTTTAGATATATAATATGAGATATATAATCATCAAAGAGGCTAACTCTCAACCTAAGATATATCCTATCTAAGCCCATCACCCACATGGATAAGGCTCACCTCTCCTCCTATCCATCTAGTACTCCCATAAGCATGGGTGTACCTCTTATTATTAGTCTAAGAATCGCACGGACATCCTCTAGGATGATACCCACCTTGATGGTATCCCCATCCACCTCCCATTCAAATGTGTTAGTCAATCATTCCTAGGCTCCTAGTAATATAACTATTAGATCATAATTCAATGGGACTTGACACATATCTATAATGCCTCCTATACCTAGCACAACCAACCTAGATTGGTCCTCAACTATTAATCACTTTAAGAGGATTGAGAGCCATACTCTATCCACCAATCTCCAAAATCTCAGATGTCCCTAAAACTATAAAATAATAAAATATGTATTAGACCTCCATGTCACTTATAATTAAAATACATTCTTTTCAAATTTTAACAAAAACAAGCCTAATTTACCTTAATCTATCCATTTTAAAACTAATTTGACCTATTTTTAGCCTACTTAACCATTTTAGTAATTAGTCAGGCATTTTGGGCCTTTCTAGAACTCTTTTAATCAATTGCACACATTTATATACTATTCTAGTCACTTAATCAAACCCTAAGTTGACCAAA
Source organism: Torreya grandis (assembly GCA_037957365.1). Classification (NCBI taxonomy): domain Eukaryota; kingdom Viridiplantae; phylum Streptophyta; class Pinopsida; order Cupressales; family Taxaceae; genus Torreya; species Torreya grandis. Next base: position 724,002 of record JARHVA010000862.1, read on the forward strand.
TTTTCCTCATTTTGACCAAGTTGACTTAACAAACTAAGTCAACCCTTTACTTCCCCCTCTTAGTAATAAGTTAGTAGAGAGAATTATTCTACTAAGTCGACAGTGAGGTACTAAGTTTGTAACATTCAAAACAAACTAAGTTGGCACACACCTTCTGAGTTGATAGTGTGGATTTCAAATTTTTAGTCTACTAGGTCGACTGGGTTGACCTAGTTGGTTCTGATTGTTGACCCCTTTCCCTACTTGTACTAAATCCCTTCATCAGTTATTAATCTGATCCCTTTCAACCCATTTCTATTTTTGGCTTATGTTACCCTTAGAAACTTTCTTAGGTTCATTTCATTTCCTAGAATTGCTCTAAATTATAAATTTTTATAAAAACACTTAATTTTTAATAAATATTCAAAAACAAGTTTGAAATTATCAGTTGCCTACATGTGCTATACCTGTTATGATCACTGACCATCCCTCTCATCTTGACTATCATCTTCTCACCATATTATTTCTATTACCTTTCATTTGGTCTCTTACATCTCTATTTTTCTCTCAAAACAAGTCAAAAAAAAAAGCAAATGACTTCCCTTTCACCTTATTTAAACTTACTTTTCACAATTCTTTACCTTTCAAATATTTACCATTAGATTTCTTATTTTGATCATATCTTTGTTTTTACTAACCCATTTTTAAAACCATAATTTTTTTGGGAATCATGATGTCATAGAGAATATTTTCCACTACTATATGCCTATATTCCAAAAATTTCAATCTTTCACTATTTTTTGCACTAATCTATACAAGTTAGCCTAATGTTCTTCATATTTAGATGCCTTCACTTCTATGTAGTCTAAGTTTTTATCTGTAATACTAAGGTAAGTAAAGATACACATTTTTCAATTTTATCCTTTTATTTATTTTATTTTCTCCTTACTGCATTTTACTTAGCATCAGTGTTATGTGTTATTATGTTTTGTTCCTGAAGAACCATCCCATGTTGCACTCACATGACACATGATGAGATTCAATTGGGGCATATTTATATACATAATATTTTCAAACTTTTATCACTCATATAATCTATTTATCTTACAAGAACCCATCGAATCTCAATCTTTCTGAGTGCATGCCTTAAGGGATGCACTGAGAAAGGGGTGAGAAGACCATTAGTACTTCATAGGATTATTGTCCCTTTTACCACTTATTATCTACACACTTGTCTCCTAAAAATCATATCCCTAAGCTTATTATTCTCTATTTCACACTTGTAAGTCATTTCCTACCTTTTGTCCCCCTTTTCCTAAACATAAGCCCCTTTTGCCTATTCACTCTATTAGGTTGACCATATATTATTTTGGGTAAAATTCATTTAGGGTCTAGGTTGGCTCTTGGTCAACCTAGCCCATGACTTAGTGAATTTTTATCCATAACTAGGTTGAATGGATTGACCTTGTCAGATGAAACTTTCAGAAGGGCTTAAGGTTAAATCTACCTTTATATACAAGATCATTTCACCATTATTTATAAAAGAGAAGAATAAGTAAGAGATATTATGCAGATGTTTATCCACCATTATACTTGAGGAGAAATATTAGGGTTTCATACTTTCTTTGAAGATATGAATCTTGTCTTGTGGAGAAGTTTTTTGTATTTATTGATAGGTTATGTAGCCTAGATCCGATTTATCCTTGTCATCATTACACATGAAAACAACCTCTTGCGAAGCACCTTGGCCAAAGGAGAGATTAAGGCTCAATCAATTCATATTCAAAGGTAATTATTTCTAACTTTGTTTCTCTTTTGTAAGAGTAGATAGATATGCATTTGTACTTCTCTTCCATGCATTAGGATTTTGTATGCATTAACGTGAGTATGTGTCTCTTATGCATGTTTAATTTTATTGTTTCTAACCCCCACTTTGTGCCACAAGCTTTGGTGAGTTCTATATTATAATTTAATTATTATTAGTTTAGTGAATATAAAACATAGGACCTAACTAGGGTTATTGTATGATTGTGCTTGACTAGAGGCTTTGGAACCCTCCCTAGAATTGTTTATTGTGGTAAGGGATCCCCAAATTAGGTCTAATGGATTCCCATATTGGTCATGTTCTCAATTATATAATGTATCCCCAATTTGAAGTGTAACTATGATATATCTTCTCTAATTTAAAATTTATTTATAGACATGATGCATTTATGATTGCTTACATATAGTCTCTATTGGGCCTCGTGAACCTTAAGAAAAACTTATCATCCCAAAGTGAGAAAATTGAGTGAACTTCAGTTGTAAATTTTAAGAGAATAGTGAGGGATAGAGATGAAACATTAGCTCCTAAATGTACATATATGAGTCATCTAACCAACCCCCAAAGTATTATCTCTCATTCAACATGAGTGAGACATAGTAATGAGCTTTCTCTTACATTCAAATGTTTCTTAAAGAATGAAAAACTTGTCAGTAAGGGAATACATTCTAGATCATTAGCCCAATTAATGAACTATCTTTAAAAGCATAATTGGATGGGCATTTTAAGGCTATAATGGCCATTGTCTAGTCTCTGTGGGGCCCTGGGACCAAAATTTATAGTTGATCAGATGCATCCGTTAAGAGAATCTTAATGTTCCAAAGTGAGAAAACTTAGTGAACTTCCATCATGTATTGCACGATAACTATGAAGACTAGAGATGAAATATCTACTCCTACACTTATGTGGATGAGTTATTTAAGCAACCCATATAGGATTCTCTCTCACTCGACATGAGTAAGACACAATAATTATTTTTCTCTTGAAACCAAATGTCTCTTAAAGGACCAAAATCTTTTTAGTGGGGACATATATTCTAGCTCATTATCCCAATCGATGAACCATATTTGTAGACACATATAGATGAGTATTATAAGGCTATCATGGTCAATATCTAATCTTCATTGGGCCCCAGTACTAAAATTTATAGTTGAATATATGCATAAAAGAGGTGAACATTTCAAAAGGGAAACATAAAGGTCTTTTAGAGATTTCTAATTACTTCTCCTTATAGAATATTTCATCTCCCAACCTAGGAAAATCTCTCTTACAAGACCAAGAACAAGTTTCATAATGTTTTCTCAGGGTATTTTCTGCTCCTTGCATCTAAAGGTGCCACATCAAGAACATTTATAGGTCAATCAAACATGGACATTATAAGATTTAACATGTTTTAGGGTTTTTTATCCCTAAAAAATATATTTGTAGGTATATGAAAAGTTTTCAAGGGTTTCCATGGTGTTCAAACCTTCAAAAATATTGTAGTAGACCTTTGAAAACAAGTTTTTATGATCTCAAAGACCTTCTTGAAGTTGTAAGTAGGTTTTGGAGAGTTTCTAATGCAAGTAGTCTACTTGCTTAATATAATTATGACCAATTCTCCTTTAGGTAGTCTTCTCAATGTATCTTTTAGGTCACCAATTAGGTCTCTTTTTCTTTAATTGGCCTCTTCAATACCAATGATATTATTTATTACTTCAATAAATATTATTATATCTCTTGTCAAAACTAACTCATTAATTCACATACCTTTATTTTGTTTGGTCCACATTAATTTATTTTATACCTTATGGAAATTAATTATGTCCTCTTTGCATTATAAAATAAATTTACTATGATAAAATTATGACCTTCTTTTGATTCCTCATATCTTACATCACAACTTGGAGTACCTTGTTCAATCTCCTTTTGTTTCTTAGAGGTATTGACACCTTATTTGATATTTTATAGGTCTTAACACCTTTTGAAATTATAACATTATTTAGTTAGTACAATTTTTTTCCAAATATCCTTGATATTATCAAGGTTATCTCCCCTGAAACTTATTCATAAACATACAAACAATCTTGTTACTTAGCCATCCTCAAGTAATATGTCTCTAAATTATCTCTAGGCTGTCAATAATAGGTTCTTGGACTGAGTTTTTAAATTATCAAAATTCAAAACCTCATATTTTTATCCTAAATATTTATATAATATTATAATAATCCAATTCCACATGTCCTTGAAGTTTCATTAGTTTGGACTAATTCTTTCTCAACATATGTTTATTTTTATGAGTTAACTTGTGAGTTCCTGATTTTTTGTTACTGATAGTATTTTGAGGTCTATGTTTGTTAATTTTTTGGGATATTATAAAAAATAAATATTTATAAATTTTTTTAATAAAAAACCTTGAATAATTAATATATATTCCCAATAAATGGTATCATTTTTATTGGTCTAAAACTCATGTTATGCATGATAATTCATAGGGTAATCAGAAATGGCTAAAACTGAATACTTAATAGACTCAGGTTTCTTGTTTCAAAATTTTTAAATAAATTCCAAAGATAAAAAAAACTTTAATAACATTAATTTAATCCCTCTAAAACCATTCTCAATTTTCATAAACTTTCCTTTCTGCAAACTTAAGAGATGAAACTTTTTGACTCACTAAACCCTAGTCTAGGTTTTTAGGACAATGAACACTGGTTTTTGTTTTATTTTCATTTTCAACATCTAAAATAAAAAATAACACTTAAAAATTAGTATATATTATATAAAAATGTCCCTAAAAACTCTCATAAATTCAATACTCCATAAATATTCCCCAAACTCTTCAAAATTCTAAGTTTTAGGGCTATATTAGATTGTGTATATAAGTTCCTAAGCACTTCTTGCTAAACCATTAGGATGTACACCATTCAACATATAATTAATAATATATAGTGTTATTGAACACCCATTACACATGAAACTATGTCCATAAATTCCAATAATATCTTTACAACACTTTTCCAATTATCAAACTATATAAGAATTACAAGAAATACCTTCACAATAACTTACCTCCCAATGAATAAAATATATGAATTATACAAGATATATGACCTTTTATGCCATTGTCTCTACTGGATGACACCTTACATGATTTCAAAATCATACATTTGTTTGAAAATACTACATAATGGTGTTTTCCACAAAAGTAATAAAGCTTGCTCAAATAAACCTATATCATCTTGTCTCATCAAACAAAGATTGGACTTGATATCAAGATCATAGTGTCATCCACAATCATATCAGTTAAACATCATAAAACAATTAATATATTTAGATAAAATATAATAAAACCATTAAATTCCTTCATTTATTATATCAAAAAATATTACAAATATTTATTTCATAACTTATCTAGATTCACATGATCTTTCATATTTTTTGAGTTTTCTTAGCTCTTCCTCACCTATTTAGACCTCTGCCACAAAGTTTTCAAATTCATCCTCATATTTTATAGCTTTATTATCTCATTTCATATGTGGTTTGAATATTTATAAATTTTCTACATGATTTGTAGACTTAGATGATTCTTTTTTTGTATACAAGAATCTCTCCAACAACCTTAAAACATGTTTTATTTAGGCTTCTATCTATGTTGGAGACTTTTAAATAGATATTAGGGTGATTATACATTATATCAGGGTAAATAAATTATTAATAAAATCTATTGATCCTTTAACAATGGATCAACACTTTCATAACATACCCAAACCCCTTCAACATACATAAACAAATTAGAATTTTTAATTGTGGATTTTGGTATGAAAATGTAGTATTACTCTAAAGAGCAATTTTGTGAGACCCTCTTAACTTAAATGAATTTAAAGAGACATAAATGACCTTATAATATATTATTATTATTTTTTTAAATTATTACATAGCTTCTTATTGACCTTAAAAACTTAACATAGACATATCAACATATTTATATGAAGTTGATGATGTTCCTGCATTAGTTTCCAATCATGATCTAGAAACACTACGAGGAAAATCAAGGTTATAGACATGGTTTTTACATTTTAAAGAGATTTTTAGACCTTTATAAAACACCAAACAAGAGTAATTTCCAATTTTTAGGCTTGTAACATGTTCCCAAGGGTCTTTAAGCAAGTATGCATGGTTATGAGTAAGAATATAGCATGTTTGTGATAGTTGTAGGTCTGGAGGGTTAAAGAGCATAATTTAAACCTTGATAATAACTAAAAATGATATTTAATAATTATTAGAGGTTTAAATGAGGTAAAATAACATTGCTAATAATTTTGCATCAGAGATAAAAGTTTCCATGATCTTAAGTAACAAGGTTTCAAGCATGATGAAAGATGAAAAAATGACTATCACAAGGAAGTTCACATGTTTCCATCATTATTGGACATCAAGCAGGATCCAATCATGTTTATAAGGATTTGGAAGAGTAATAATATGTTTATAAGCAAAGGAAATGCAAGAAATGTGATGCTACATGTATATGACAAAGTCACATGATCCTCCCAAGTTCCATGTTTCTAGATGAGTAATGTGTAGATCACATAGAGGAAATAATGTTTCATGATTGTTGTGGGAGAAGTCATGAATTTCATCATCCTTCATAATGAGAAAACTAACCATGTAAATTTCTTGAAATTTTATATAAAGGTGAGTTAGGAGTAAAGTGAAGTATTGATGGTGATTCCAAGGTTTGAGGGCACCTGTAGTTGAAGATATTAAATAATCTAAGGTTTGTATTCCTAGATTAAGGGATAAAACACATTTTTTATGACCTCTATTGTGGATTCATAGAGCCAAGTAGAGATTTAACTCATGAAAATAACCAAACACAATATGTAGACAAATTTTTATCAAACAATATTCTAAATTCTCTTCTCTTTGAATTAATCTTAATAAATCATAATGGGAAATGCTACATATTTATAAGAATCATATTCCTATATTCTCTCCACTGATTTCTCTCACACAAATCCTATAAATAAGCAAACCACTAAATATGATATATTGTTATAACTATTAACAATTTATCAATAGTATAATATTCTATCGTAATACAAACTTATCGTATTAACCATATGGTTATAACCACTAATTACTATTTAACTTACTACTTACCTCTCTCTGTAAATACCTAAATTCACTCAATGTGAAAACTAATCCCAACATCCCCCCCCATAGTTTTGACATGGTACAATATATATCATTTTTTGATTGTAGCATGCTCCACCTCCATATGCTCATGATATTCTCCACATACATGTGCCATCACACATCTCTTCCTTCACACTTATCTATAATTAGTTTTCTAGGTTCACCAATAACCTTCCAAAATAGTTTTCACAGGTTCACCAATGAACTTACAAAATGGTTTTCACAAGTTCACCAATAACCTTACAAAATGGTTTTCTCAGGTTCAATACTAACCTTACAAAATGGTTTTCTTAGGTTCACTGCTAACCTTACAGAATGATTGCTACAATGATTTTTAGATCAATATTCTTCAATGTAAATATACAAAAGGGTTACATGGGAATATTATTCACAAGTGAATAGGTACAACTATTTATTATTATTCACACATACTAAAAAATATATATAACTACCACACTAACTAGAAAATTGAAATTTGAAAATAACACACCACACACGTGTCACCACATCATTGGTATGGCCCCATCATTGGTGAATGATGAGAGGTCACTAAAAGATCTCCTACCTCCGTGTATCCTCTAGCCTTCAGCGCATTATACTACTTATTCAAAAAAATTATCTTTGAGATGCTCTGATGGTTCTAACAAGTTCTCTATTGGTTTCTTCCATAGAAATTGGAACCCACTTATTTTTTGGATGTCGTGTATGAGACAAAAATGTGTCTATAAGGCAATTTTTTTTTGTTTTAAAATTTTTGACTCTGTAGGACTCTTGACAAAATGACTTACATAAAGTATTGACGCTCTCAACATAAAAAATTGAATCTAAACTTTGTGATAATAATGACTCAATTTTTGACAATTTTTTGACACTTAAAAAAAATTGACATAACCTATAAAATACTATTAACATGACTATTACTTTTATTTTTATCATGACCAAATGAATAAACTATATAATATAACTTTCGACTCATTTTTTATTTGGTCAATACAAGAAAAGGCTACAATTTATAGTAGACTTTATTAATGACTTTCAACAAAAAAGATTAATATTGATCAAATAATTGATCAATCTAAAGACTTCAAAAAACTTAATAAAAACTATGAATAATGAAAATTCACTTAAACATTATACTCAAGTAAACTAATAACATAGAACTTTAGAATTTTAGATACTTGACATGGTACTAGAGAATTTATATAAGTTTAATTCTAAATTTAGCTTTTAATAAAAAATAAACCAAACCTATGACGTGAGCAAGATAGAAATTTGGGATAGAATGGGAAGATGGAGAGCATAGAAAGCATTCAACACATGATTTGATGAAGATACATGAATTTTATGTGTGATAAATGAATATGATGAACTATAGGCTTTGCAATGAATGACTAGGAGACTATAGAGATTTTGCAGGATGAAATAATAACATTAGAATAGTTGCATGATGCATATCAGGAGGCGCCATCTAAGAGGATGAATGACTCCTCCAATCCAACTATTGTAATGATTCTCTTGATGCTCTTATGTGAAGATAAATTGAATATATCACAAGTATCATGCCACAAAAATCTAAGTCACTTCACTGAGTGTGCATATGAAATTGAACAAGTGCAAAACATAAATCTCTAGCTTCAAACAAAGATGACTATAAATAGGTAGTCTGTACCAAGCCGTGTCTTGGAGCATTTGATAATTAAATTATCTAATCCATATCAAGACATGCACAACGTTTTGATAGTCAACAAGATTTATATGTTCTATCTAGTGTGTAATAAAATATACTCGTTTGGCTACACTCAAGAGTGTAGTGATGCCATGTGCTTTGTAATGGAATAACACATCAAAGCCTAACTCCTTTTATCATTAATAGAAAAAAAATGCAATATCAATCCTTCCCACATAATAATATAGAAAATTATGGACTTTCATTCACAGGGGTGAATAAGTAAATTATAACAACCCCTCACAAATTCTTTATACATCTATCATGAAAATATCTTGATGTTGTTCTGCTACCACTATTTTGGATTCAAAGAGACAAATAGAGATTTAACTCATGCAAATATCTAAACACAATACACAGATAAATTTTCAACACATAATATTCTTCCTTCTCTTCTCTCTGAATTAATCTAAATAAATCATTTCAATTTTTTTTACATATTTATTGGAATCATATTCCTATATTCTCTTTGATGATTTCTCTCACATGAATCCTATAAATAAGCAAACCATTAAATATGATATATTATTATAACTATTAAAAATATATCAACAATATAATATTCTATTGTAATATAAACTTACAGTATTAACCAAATGGTTATAACCACTAATTACTATTTAACTTACTATTTACCTCTCTTTATAAATGCCTAAATTCACTCAATGTGAAAACTAATCCCAACAACCTATTGTAAAAATTAGTTATAAAGAAAGGTATCAACTTGTTTTTTGAATGAGATAACACTAGTAAAAGATTAAGATCTTTACAAGGCATAAAGATTCTATGTTTTGTGTGAAATATTCACTAATTAAGGTGACATACCATGAGCACAAGGGATAAAAGTGTTGTTTATAAACAGACTCAGAGAAGAGTGTGAAACCTACTACTTGAGTTAGATAACCTCAAAAAGAATACAAGAAACTTGTCTAGTGTGTTTGATGAATTAGATGAGTAATGACTAGATCACAAAGATGAATGCATTATTTTTTCACTTCTCTTTATTTAAAGAAGATAATATTCTATACTCACAATACCAACCACATGAAGGTGGAAGCTCATATGGGGTCACTAACCTACATTAAAATTGTTAGTAAATTTTTTAAGTAGAAATAAACATTTAATGATAAAATAATTCAAAATTAAAATATAGTAAATCAATTAAGTTAACTATAGTAATTTAAAATTCAAGATGATGTGTTCATACTAACTTTACCAAGTCAATCCAACATAACTTTAGGATCAACTCTATTTTTAAGTGTTTCAAGAATTGGTTCATTCTCGGATTCATGAACTTCCCAAAACTTTTATTTTTAGGCTTTTCATGATATTTGATCATTTAAATATTTGTACAGATAACTATATTTGAATAAATAAGCAACACCACGTGTGTTTTAAAGTCCTCAAATAAAAATTATTTATTTTTATGATAATACCTATGAAGCCAAGTTATTGTGACCACTATGGATCCAGTGGGATAAACAAGGTCTTCTCCATCCATGACATTTGTGGTTAATTTTTTTGGCACTACACAATGATACAAGTAATAGTCTATTTTCTCATCATTGTCCTTAGGTGCAATGATTAAAAAAACAAGTCCTACATTTAAAATATTATCAATTTGTAAGCACATATAGAAAAAATAAAGATATCACTAATATAACTAAGGATATATTTAAATTAAAAATAAATTATACTTATTTTCACAAGATCTGAGATGCATTCAAAGATAACCTATGATTCCATTTTATGATCCATCAATTTTTAGAGTAATTGGATACTCTCTGCAGGTGTTATGGGTCTACAATACCATTCATCTATCAGAGTTATTGCCAAAATTTGGATAATGTGAATGCAATGGAGACGTGATCACACGAGATGAAGCTAGTGCACATCACATAGATGCTAAAGCAATTTGAAATTATACAAGAAGATAAATTGCACAAGACAAAATAGAAGAAAACCCAATATCTAATTAACATGAGATGGCCAAAGTGAAGAATACATATAGGAGAGCACGTAAGTAACTCCTCCACAAAAGGTGGTCAAGGCACCCCAAGAATAGACTGTAACTCCTCCATGAAATGTGGTGACAAGGTGCTAAGAATAGAGAAGTAACTCCCATCAAGGGAGTTACTTATAACATTCTTATGACACCTGTGACACATCTATGACACACATCTCCACATAAGCTAGCCTATCCCATGAATGTAGGAAAACTCTATGTAGCACAAAAATATAATTTTCCTAATTAAATAATAGGGAAAAATAAAAACCTACACTAATACCCCCCCATAAGCACAACTTAGGTGGGTAGTGTGGAAATATAAAATGGGTCCTAACAACTAGGCTTGATGAGGTACCCAGTACAAATGTAATCTCCCATAAGATAGAGAAAAGGAGAAAACCCGTAGGAAACAACTCCCCCCCAAAAGAGAGACATAAAAGAAAGGAAGAGGCTAGTGGGCCCCCCGAAAGATGATGCTACTGCAGATGTGGACTGCACCCCAAGAAGAGCTTGTAGATGAATGAACTTGCTCTCAGTGAAAGGTTTGGTGAAGATGTCTACAACTTGCTCCGAAGACTAGCAAAATATCAAGTCAATGACCAGACTATGAATAAGCTCCCGAATGAAATACATGTGAATCTCTATATGCTTGGTCTGTTGGTGCTGAACTGGATTCTTGCAAATCTGAATGGTACTCTGGTTGTCACAATAAATGATGGTGGGCTGCTTGATAGGAATGCCAAACTCAAAAAGTATCCCTTGAAGCCAAATAGCCTCAGTAGCTGCATTAATAGCTCCCCTGTACTCTACCTCTGTGGATGATATAGCAATAGTATTCTGCTTCTTGCTAGACTAACTGATAGGACTAGAACCTAGAGAGAAACTATAACCAAAAGTGGACTTGTGAGTCTGTGAATCACCAGCCCAGTCTGAATCTGTATATCTAACCAAGTCAAACTTTATGCCAAATCTATAATGAATCTCGTATCTATGTGAACCATGTATGTAATGCAAGATCCTCTTAGCTGCTTTCCAATGCAACTCATGAGGTTCCTACATAAATTTGGAGACAAGTCCCACTGTATATGATATGTCGAGCCTAGTGTGAGTCAAGTAGATGAGACTACCAATAAGTTGTCAATACTGAGTGGCATCAACCAATGGTGAAGAATAGTCAGCCTCAAGCTTGACTCTTGATAGAAAGGGAGTCAAAGATGGCTTGCAATCAGCCATGTGAAACAGAGCCAATAAATCAAGAGCATACTTAGGCTGTGTAAGAGAAATCCCTAAATTTGACTGTGAGATCTCGATGCCAAGGAAGTAGTGCAACAAACCCAAGTCTGTCATGTCAAATCTATCCTAGAGAGATGCCTTCACTGCTGCAATAGTCGATGAAAAACTCTCGGTGATCAAAAGGTCATCAACATATAGAACCAAACTTAGGAGTGAATCATCCTGCCACAAGAAGTAGACATTGGGGTCAGAATGGCACCTAGTGAAACTTGCTATGAGAAGAAAGGAATCCATCTTGGTGTACCATGCCCGAGGGGCTTGTTTGAGGCCATAGATAGATTTCCTAAGTCTGCATACTAAGGAAGAATCCTAAACACATCCTGGTGGTTACTCCATGTAGATCTCCTCCTCTAGGTCTCTGTGAAGAAAGGCACTCTTCACATCCATTTGGTGCACATCCCAACCATGTGCTACGGCAATAGCCAAGGTGAGTTAGATAGAAGTCATCTTTGTAACAGGTACAAAGGTCTCTGAGTAGTCAATGCCTACCACTTGTGAGAAAACCTTGGTGACTAATCATGCCTTGTACTTATCAACTGACTCATCTGCTACAAACTTTATCCAATATATCCACCTGCATTGAACCATCTTTCTTCCCTTAGGAAGTGAAGTCAAAGCCCAAGTGTGATTTTTGATTAAGGAAGAATATTCTTCCTCCATAGCACTATCCCACTCAAGTACCCCTGATGCCTCTTGAAAAGTCTATGGATCTAAAACTAAAGAAAAGAAGGCATGTGGATCTCTCTAAAAATCCCCCTAGTATGTCTATCATCTATAGGATCTCCTGCCCAAGTGCCAACACTCTCAAGTGTTTGTCTGGCCCAAAGTGGCCTAAAAGTGGGCGAGTCAGGTGCTAACTCCTCATCCTTTAACTGACTAGAGGTGGATGACTCTACATCATTGTCCTCACTGTTTGAGCTCAAAAAAGAAAAAGATGTCTCTGGCTCAAGAACCTACTGTGGCTGATCTAAATATGATGAGGAATCATCATGAAGAAGTAGATCTAATGAGGGAGAAGAAGTGTCAAGTGTTGAGTCTCTAGGACTCTCCTAAAAATAGACACTTCTCTTAATGAACAACTCATGAGTGACTGGATCTAGAAGGTGATACCCCTTAATACCATCCAGATATCTTACAAAGATGCAAGGCTTGGACTGACATTCCATAGCTTTGCATTTTTTCTTTAGAATGTGGGCCATGGCTGGGGATCTAAAAACCCTAAGGTGCTCAGCATTAGGTTTCCTTTTATGCCAAGCTTCAAAGGGTGTTGTCCCTTTCAAAGCTTTATGAGGAACCCTGTTTTGAATGTAGCAAGCATAATTGATGGCTTCGGCCCAGTACTGTGGTGCTAAGGATTTGGAGTGAATCATACAGCTACCCATCTCTTTCAAGAACCTATTCTTGCATTTTACAACCCCATTCTGTGAGGGAATATAAGTGACTGTGCACTGCAAATCAATCCCCTTTGTGGTGTAAAACTGCTCAAACTTGATGTTGACATACTCCCCTCCATTATCAATTCAAAGAACCTCGATGGATTTCTCACTCTATTTCTCAACAAGAGCCTTGAAGTCTAGACAATTTTCAAACACTTCAGACTTTTGTTTGAGAAAATATATCCATGTGTACCTAGAGAAATCATCAATGAAAGTGAGGATGTACTTGGCCCTTGTGAAAGATGGTTTGAGAAAGGGTCCTAATACATCACTGTGGACTAATTTCAAAGGTTGCAAAGCCCTCCAAGCTTTGCCTTTGTCAAATTTTGCTTTGGGATGCTTCCTAAGGGAACACCCCTCGTAAAGTCCTTTTGAGAATTGGATACGAGGCAAGCCAATGACCGTGTCATTTTTGCAAAGTTGCTCAAGGTAGTGGTAGTTAAGGTGACCAAATCACTCATACCAAAATTTGCTAACTCCATCTGAATGAGTTAGTAATGTTGTTGGAGAAGAATTTGGTGCAAAATGTGAGAAGGTGTATAACCTTGCTTGGTGATCTGCCCTACCCACTACACTGTATTATCACTATGTAACTCCCTGATAGCCATTGAATCTGGTGAAAACTCAACTCTCATGCCCTGACCAATGTGAGTGATTTGGTACACCGATAGGAGATTGGTTGAAAGAGAAGGAACACTTAGAACATTATTGAATTTTCTTCCTTCTATTTCAACTAACCCTCTCCCTGTAATGGAAACTGATGTGTCATCACCCAAACTAATTGAAGTCATGCTATAAGGCTCTAAAGATGAAAACTCAACTAGTGAAGAGCCCATGTGGTGAGAAGCACCCAAATCAATGACCCATGATGTTGTAGAAGCTTTAGTTGCTATAAGGGCCTTGCCCTTTTCTTTCTCCTTACCCTTGCCTTTTGCCTTGGTAGAATCTTGGGTAGATGAATTATGCTTGATGGACTCTGGAACACCTATGTTGTGCTTCTCTAGAAGATGAGTTAGGTGATCTATTTGTTTCTTCATGCATTTGTGTTCATCATGCCCTATCTTTTTACAATAGGCACACTTAACCTTCTCAATCTTAGGTTTAGCATTGGAGGATGAAGACTCAGTGTTGTTTTTGGTAGGATTATTGTTGTCTTTCTTCTTCTCTTGGTCCTTGTTTTTTTTCTTCTCCTCATTTGTTGAAGTCTTATCCTTACCATTTCCAGCTATCAAATATTGGGGTTGAGTAGACTTCATTGTACCCATTTGAATTAGCTTATCTTGCTCCCTAGACAAGTCGGCAATGAATGAATCCAAAGAAGGCATTTTCCATGTAGTGCCAAGGGCACTTTTGGTGTCATGGAAAGTGGAGACAAAGGCTGAATAACTTGGACCTAACTTTGCGAGAATAAAAAGGATGAGTTGATCATCTTTCTTCTCTATCCCACATTCTTTCAATTGCAATCTAAGGGCCTTAAAATTAGTGAAGTCTTGTAGGGTGTCAAAGTTGCTAGGACTTAGACTTATGAGTTCATTTTCAAGCTCATGTCCTCTCATCTCATCAAGCTTCCCAAATAAGAGTTCTAAGTTGTCCCATATGTATTTGGGAGTCTTGGAGGTTTCTAAATAGAAGAGAAGTTTTGGAGACATAGACAAGCTTAGTAATCCATAGGCTTCATCACTACGGTTGTACCATTTGACCTTTTCAGCATCAGTGTTGGGTTTTACTTTAGTACCCATGGTGATCTTATACAACCCTTTGTTTCTAAGAATGATTGACATTTTAACCTTCCATTTATGATAGTTGAAGGGTGTTATGGGTTTAAGTTGAAAAGAATCCATTTTAAGCTAAATTTAGGTGAAGTTGTGTTGATTACAAGTTGTAAAATTATGCAGAAAGGAGAATAAAAGCAAAGATTTGCAAGTTGTGAAAAGCAATCACACCCCCCAAAATATTGAGCCCCCTTCAAATATGCAAGTGCACACTCAAAACACGTCAAGATCAGCTGAGAATGCGTCTTAGAGCAATCAGTGAAAGACTAAAGCAAATAAGACGTCAGACTCAGCCAAAAATGTGTCTCGAGAGACCCAAATTTTTGGCACTTTATAAACTAGTACATTTTTAACAAATAACAATCCTACGCTATGGATAATTAAATTAAAAACACTTTTGCAAAAAATGGAACCCAAATTTGAGCTACCGTTTGCAAGATATTAAAGGTTCAATTTTCTCGTAAACTAGTGTTTTTGCAAAAAAACACTAAAACATTAAAAAAATGTCTATTTTGAGAGAGAAAGTGGCCTTCCAACCACTCATTAGATTTAGAACTGAATGAGGAATCCAAAGGAGTTTTGTGTGAGGGGGAATTGGCCTCCTGCCAACCCGGGCCTCACCCTTTGTCTTCGTAGGTTGAAGATACAAGTTTTATAAAAACCTCTAAATTGCTCTTTTTAAAAATGTTTTCAACTTTACTTGTTTTACAGAATACTAAATGATACTGTGAAGTGATTAAATTCAGAAAATATTTAAAAAAGTAATTATCAATGCCTAGTTCAAGTCACCACATGGGACGCCAAGCAAGAAGAGGACACCATTTTCAAAAAATAGTAGATGTGGTAGAATGTTCTCACCAAGAGAAAGGGCATAGTTCTGATTTGTTGGGAAAGAAAAGGTTATACAGTCTATAGACTTTAACAAACAGTAGGTTTGGGTAGAAAAAGACCAAAAAAATGTGCCATTTTCAAATAAAAATAGACATGACTTTGCTGGACGTTGGGCACTGTACAGCTGAGGCATGGCTGTAGAAAGGATGCTGCTGCTACTTGGCGTGGAGTTCCAGAAGCTTGGCATAGACCAGAAGAGTGTCCAACACTGCAAAATCTTGGTGCATACCATAAGAATGCTTGAGCAGTCTACGTGGAGTGCTGGCTGCACCTGGACTGCAGCTGATGCTGCTCCTCCCTCTATTGCTCCACACAACAATGGCACCCAAGCACAAAAACCAGTTGTAGAGATCTATCTTTTCCTACATAATGACCAAGAGAAAATTAATTCTATTGCCTTTGCTAAAGCCACAATAGATCTAGACAAGATGTTTTGGCAAATTCTAACTCAGAAGCAATTTTTTTAAAACAAGTTCCGTATGGATTTGTATGAGTTTTCAAGAAACTCTACCAAAGCTTTCAAATGCAATGGAGTTAAAAAACTACTAAGGAAGCAAAGTAAGAATTTTATAATAAACTAATAGCATAACCAGACACATGATTACCGGAGTGGCTCTGATACCATATCGGAGTTGTTGCCAGAATTTGAATAATGTGAATGCAATGGAGATGTGATCACACGAGATGAAGCTAGTGTACATCACATAGATGCTAAAGCAGTTTGAAATTATACAAGAAAATAAATTGCACAAGACAAAATAGGAGAAAACTCAATATCTGATTAACATGAGATGGCCAAAGTGAAGAATACATATAGGAGAGCACGTAAGTAACTCTTCCACAAAAGGTGGTCAAGGCACCCCAAGAATAGATTGTAACTCCTCTATGAAAGGTGGTGACAAGGTGCTAAGAATACAGAAGTAACTCCCATCAAGGGAGTTACTTATGACATTCTTATGACACCTATGACATATTTATGACACACATCTCCACATAAACTAGCCTATCCCATGAATGTAAGAAAAATACATGTAGCACAAAAATATAATTTCCCTAGTTAAATAATAGGGAAAAATAAAAACCTACACTAATATCATCAACATATTATTTTGATTCACATTCATTCCAATTAAATTCCATATAGCCCAAATAAAAACATGCTATATCCCTAGTATAAATAGTCTATGAACTAGAATTTGAGATTTGAATGTAGTGGAAAACACTCAATCCATGTACTATACTAAAATATTCATACATTGCCTTAACTTTTTCCTCCATTAACCAAAATAATATTCATATATGACAATATTTATCTGATCCATGAAAAAATCATTACACCAAGTCATAATACTTATAACATCGATCAAATAAGAATCATCTTTGTGTTTCCCTGCTCTTTTTCAACAACTATTTTTATTTATGAACCTACACCATCATGTTCCCCTTTACCATGCCTAGCCTCAAATAAGATATAAAAATGTTGAACCCCATTCCTCTTATGCATTCAATTTAACCAGTAAAATATTCAATAATTATTAAACTATATTTCATAATTATTTAACCAAATGTAGTGTGTAACAAACATGATTTATTTTGCATTCATATTCCTATAAAATATCTCAAAACAACTTTAGACAAATTTTGTAGAGTTCAATCTATCATCACTCAAATAAAATTGTTACTCCCTCAAAATATTTATTTTATCATATATTCTATCAGGTGCATGTCTGAATGTAATATGCATAAAAATTCCAAGTTGAATTAAACTATAGTATTGGGATTGAACATCATTCTAAAGTTTTAGTTTGTAGTTCTCAACAAAGTCCAAAACTGAAATAATGTGTCAATTTTGAAGTTGTCCTTGCATACCTTAAATTTATTATCTAACCATTTTGATTTGTGTGTGTGTCTTTCATATTGGTAGATAATATTCTTCTTGAATTCAAACATGAAATTAGATACAAAAACTTTTGTCATAACCAATTAACATCTTGATGACTCTTTTCTATATTTTAATGCGTACTTTACAAATCATTATAATTATCTAATTACTTTCCAAATTCATGTGAAATTTATTCATGTATATAATTGATCAAATTTGACAAACCACCATAATTGTTACATGTTCCATTTAAACATTGTTTGGCAAAAAAATCTGTCCCTCAGGTCTTTGATAGTAAAGACTTTGGATTAATTCTCTTGATAGGAAGCCACCATACATTCTTGCATAATATCACCATCATGTAAAGTACAATGAATATGATGAAAAATATCGAAATACACAATTTTTTTAATATGTACTCTACAACAACATGTGGTGTGGGCTTGGTTGATTTTAGCATAGAAAGGCTTGCACATCTCAAATGACCTTTGGCTAATTATCAATTGGTCATTATATTTTTTAATAAATTATATTCGGGTCATGTCCAAGAAATGTTTTGCATATGGCTCACAATTTTTTGAACCTTTTCTTCTTTTAACAACATATTTTACATTAGATGAGACCTTTGTGTTCTCGTGCCAAAATTTTTCAATCAAATGTTTTGTTTCTTCAACTAGTATCTTATCTTTTCATAGGACTTAACCAATAAACACCAAACAATCCATGATTAAAGGGTCATTAAGCCTTGTTCTTCTTTTACGACATTTTTTAGATTTTTTATATTCAAGTTAAAGGATTTACATAGTTCACTAAGAATTGAAGCTTTAGATGTTTTCTTACTAACTATAAATTCAATTATTTCTTGTCTTACCACATTACTATATTTTTTTGACTCCTATTGTGTATTGCCTTAAACATATTAAATAGATTCTTAACTATTGCATTATTTCTTCCATCCATATTGCTTGTTATTAAAACTAAATTATGCATCACAAGGCACTTTTTTTTTACATTTTTATTAATTGAACAAATAGTTAACATCATTTTGGATGACTTTTATTCTCAAATTCATAGTCTCATACACATTGAGCATGATGTTGAACTAATATTTTTGACATTTACCTTCCATAGGTTTTATTATTTTCTCATCTATTTCAACCAAACCTTGGTGTTCATCACATTATCCTTGGAAGTGTGGGTGTAGGAGCTATATTTTATATTAAATTAGGTAGTGTTACAAATTAAACCATACAAAAGATATTACAGGGTTGGCTAAGTACAATAGACCCTACAGGTGAAGTGAATTGCTCTTCATTAAGAGATACATGATTTTGGGTCATTACTTGATGTTGATTATCATCATGCTAAAAAAAATTCATTATAGATGGATGTTTGATTATATTTTATTTATTCATATGTTTCATCAATCATTACAAATTCATTACTTACATGATCTACATTTTGAATTTCACCATTAAACAAGGATTGATTAAGTTATCTTATCTCATTTGAAAACAGATTCAAATTAAATTCCATGGAATTGGGCATGTTATTTTCATTTGAAATATTACCTAGTATGAATGAAGTACCTTCACCTTGCCTAGAAGCTACTATATATGCTCTCCTATCTTCTTGTTTTTTTATTTTCTTTTCTCTCCTTTTTAATTTCTTCATTTGCTAGCTCTTTAATTGGCCTTGTATGATGATTTCCCAAGCTCATTGGTAATCTTTATTGAAATAAGTCAATTTTATAATAAAATTTGAAGAATTTATAGAGATTGAGATAAAGTGAATGTATAATTTGTAGATTTTACATGGTTACAGTAGAATAAACTAGTTTGAAGTTTGTAAAAGTAAAATGAATAAGAAAATTTTATGGGAATGAAGAGAAATTTGTGAATCACAAAGGGCATACATGCTTCTAAAAATCACACATGCCCTTTTTGGTTCATAAATAAAATATGTGAATCATTTATTATGAGGATAGTAGGTTTCAAAAGGGTGTATGCCTTTTCTAGTTTTACAAAAAAAAATTCCCTTTCCTTCCCATTTTGATTCAATTTTAGGCCTGAGGGCCGAACCTACTCCAAACCCTATCGTGAACCAGCCTGTTTGATTTTGTAAAAAATCATGTGTATTTTCCATCTTTTGTAACCTATATGGATTTTTAGAGGGGAAGACTTAGTTTTTAAATATGTAATTTTTTTCAATGTTATATTATTATTTGTAATTATTACTTAATTTGTACACAACATGCCTCATTATGGACTATATAAATATCATTACAAAAAACTTTATATTTTTTTGAATATTAATTGAACATTTACAAAACTTATATCTCAAAAATTTACACATTGTCAACTATGTTTTAAAAACAAAATAAAAATTAATTTTCCTGAAGTAAATGTCAAAACGTTGTGTTTGTGCACTTGCATTTTCAATTTTATAGCTATATTGACTTGTAAAATTATATATATATATATATATATATATATATATATATATATATATATATATATATATATATATATAATAAAATTATTAAAAAAAAATTCTCAATAATCTGACATTTCACCTTTCTATATATGAATTTTCATACAAAAATTCATTCATTTAATCAAAAAATGTGTGCTTGTACACATGCAATCTCCTTATATTTTCAAAAAAATGACCAAGATATTGTCATAAATGCATTTATTTTACACATTCTTATCATTTAGGTATTGAAAAAAACAATTTAAAAATTACATTCGAAATTTCACAATTCATCTTTTTATGTCATTGTCAAACTCTTTTTCGAAGTGTCTCTAAAATTCTCTCCAAGTTTAATTATTGTTATTTTAAGAAAAAAAAAGTGTCACTTTAAACCCCCATTTTATCATCCATTATCTTGAATCTACCCTTAAGCTTAGGTGCATAGAAAACATCATTAACAACAATATTTGCAAATTTTGCTTTTCCTTGCTTAATTGCTTCTAAAAAAGAATTATCCCACAGGGGAATATTTTCAAAAATATCTCTAATATTAGATAAAATTCTAGATAATAAAGTCATATGATGCGATGAACCACTATCTAAACTCTATTCATTCTCATTTAAAGTAAACAATGCGGCATTTAAAGTAATAACATTAGAATTCTATTCTTGATTGTTGTTCTGATTATGGTTCTTCTGATGGTTTTAATTAGATTTCTTCTCTTTTTTATTTTTAGGGGTTTTATTGTTAGTTTTATCTTTATTTTTAGCAATTTTATATTATATGACTAAATTTACCACATAAATTACAATTCTCATTATATTTAGGTTTATGATTCTTATAGTTATATTTCTTGTTCCCATTTTTATCATTAGAAAAATGAGGGTTAGATTTTTGGTTTGTATTATTCTCAAAAATAGGGTTGAGATTGAGAAGTTTCTGAGTAGCATTATCTTTAGAATCAAAAGTAAACATCACTTGCTCTTCTTGAATTAGAAGATCAGACATAGTAGTGAGATCTGGGATATCTTGCTCTGTTTGGTATTTAAAGTTCAGAATTGAAATAAAATTACAAATTTATCATAAATATTTAACTAAATAATAAAATAAAAAAATTGATCTTGAATTAAATTACAGTTACATCCATCTAAATGAACTTTAATATTCTTAATTTTAGCAAGAAAATTAACAACCTTTTCATCATCTTTCATATATGTAGTAAGCAATTCAAAAAATAATTTAATAATTTTAGAGAGATGAGTGACCTCATGTATAGACTCAAAGAATTTACAAGCATATCTAGAAGAATGCTAATTACCAATATGAAGTAGAAATTCATCCTTAACACTCTGCAAGATAATCGACATGGATTCTTATGATTTTTATTGAAACACATTTGAAAGTTCAGGGGTAAGATATCATCATGATGAGGCTTTTTCATTCCCAATGACAATATTCCATATCTTTTAGGCCATAAATTTTTATTTAATGTGTATTTTCCATATATTATATTTTGATTCATTAAGCATTTGAGATTTATCTAATACAAAGTTAGGCAAAGCCATTGTGTCCCTTTAAGAATGATAATATAACATTATATAATAGTTAAAATTGGACCCTTTTAAATGTGAAATTTAACTTTGTTTGATAGTAAAGCAAATTATAAGTGTACATATGTGATATTTATTTAATTATATGCTAAATAATGTGAAAAAAAATTGAAGTAAAATGCACTAATTTTTATGTTGCAAGTGTCGCACATAGAATAACTATCTAAATACCAAGATTAAAAAATATGTATAAACTATAATATGAGGCTTCAAAACAAAAAATATATCACACTAATATGTTTATAATGTGCCAAAACTTATGAAATGACTAGTCACATGACTATACTTAAAAAAATTACTAGGTCTAATATTTTAAAAGAAAACAACACTAGAGAAGGGTTTACACATGAGAAGATTGGCATGCAAACCAAAAAATGGAATTCAAAATCAATTAAATAAAAAAAAATAACTCAATTAAATAAAAATAAAAATAAAAATAAAAAAGTTATTTTAGAGGGTTTTGAAAATAGAACCACCCTAGTTACAAGATTTTAGCAAAAAGATAACAACCAACTCATCTACTTTAAAGCTTTGGAATGATATATGCACACACACATATATACTATTTTTTTAATTGTGTGTGTGTGTGTGTGTGTGTGTGTGTGCGCGTGTGCGTGTGTATTCATGTGCATGTAAATTTCAAAAATAAAATAAAAAAATTAAAGTTTTTAACATTTAGATTAAAAAGTTAAATTAGAGGTGGGTCCCCTTTCAAGTTGCATGTAAATATTTGTTTTTGATAAATAAATTATTTTTTAAACATTTCATACAACTATGTAAATTTTTTTACATAACTATAACAAGATCCATGTAGATATATGATGCTTAGGGAGAAGCTTTGGATTACACAAAAAATGTATAAGCCTCTCGAGCCTTTGAAAATTTGTACACCTTCTTGAAACCTCACCATGAAGTAGTTTAAGATTTCAAAATCAGATTTTTGATGCAGGATTCAAAATTTTCATTCACCCAAGCTAATTATGGCAACCAAATAAGCTTAAAAAAATTAAATGCAACCTCTAATGCTTTAATATGCCTTAAAATAAAGCTTTGTAGGCCAAAATATTTGATATTTAATCATCAAGAGAAGGTTAACATCAGTCAAATTAATTTAAATAAATTTATATGAATTTTTGGCTTGCCCAAGCCATACTATGGGCCATACAAGTGCACTAAGTGGCTACAAAAATTCAATAAATTTAATTCTATATTCTTGAAGGAAAATTGAATGCTTAAATGAAGCTTGTTTGATCATTAAAAATAGATTTGGGATGATTTTTTTTTTGAATAACAATCAATTATTTCAAGGATTTATATCTCTAGTAATGGCATCCTAAGCTTTAAAAATACATTATATAGCCTCTCCAAATTAATACAAGCTAATTGTCAATATTATTGCTTAATCATATCCACCCTACTATCTCTGGTACCATGATAGAATTCACATAAACATATATGATGCATAGTAGATATAGGATGTAAATGATTAGCAAAGCATAGAATAATCAACACATGAACATAGAGACATAGTGATTTAATGTGGGAGAACCTTGAAAGGTAAAAAACCCCAAAATATTGATATTCACATATATGAGAAAATTAATAACCCCAATTCACAACGTTCTTCTCACTTCCTCTTTGCCAATCTTCTTCACAAAACCTTTCCAAGAGATTTTCCATATGAAAATATAACTTTGTTACAATATCATTGAGTTACCTTTAAGTATTTGAATAAATATACAATAGGGGTAAAACCCTATTTATAATAAAGTGAGGGGAGCTGACTATTGTAATCAATAGGTCCAACCTTTCCCATGAATATTTTAAACAATGGTAAACAAAAAAATATTTTTTATTATTTATTTACATTAATTTTTCAACCCATGTCAATAAATAATAAATAATTATTATTTAGTTTACTTCAAATTTTCTAAGGGTATATAATAGCACCACTTAAACATTAAATGTTCTAACATGTTATGTTGCTACAATAATCTATAATTCTTCCTTTTGTGATGATTTGAACCTATGAGAATTTCATTACTATGTTAGTGAATAACTTCAGTTTAATTCACTAGAATGTGGGCAATCAAAAATTAAACTCTTTTTTAATGATTATGAATCTAACACTTTTTACTTCCAAATTAAGAAAACTATAATAATAACTCTAAAAATTAAACATTGGTTGGTCTATAAATTTTATTTTATAAATAAATTATATCTCGTAAACCAAAGATGAATTTTGAATTTTTAATGTTGTGAAATGGAGAGGCTTAAAAAATCTCTAAATCTTCAAGTTTGTAGGTGGACACAATTTATGAAGGAGATTGGTTTGTAATGCTAAAGATTGTGGGGCCAAATCTTGGAGCCAAATATTTGAATTTTTAATATGATAGGATGTATAAAAGTGTAAGTACACCATTTATAATATAATATAACTTGGGATATTGGAGATGTCTTTTATAAATTATAATTAGAGGTATAATTTTACTATTGGATTGCTTCACTATAACTTTATTAAACAAAATAATAAAAGTACAAAAAGTTACATAACAACATAATTGGTTGGGATTCATGACTCAGACTTCATGCTAGAGGATAAAATGCCAAATAAGAACATGGCACCATAGATCAAAAAATAAAAATAAAGTCAGACAAAGCATGACACTCAAAACCACATTATATCAACAAAGTGCTAAAAAACACATCCTAGAAGACAATTAAGCACAAGTCATAGCACACGAGGGAGGAGGTGACATATCTTCCTTAGGTGAAAGAGTAGTCCAAGCAAAAAGATATATAGAAGGAGGATCAAGTGAAACCCAGTCATCCAAGGGGTCCAAAGTCATATCTATCACACATCCATCTATGGATTTAGTTTGACAAGTAGTCTAAATAGTAATGCCACTAAGAAAACCCTAGAGAGAGAGAGAGAGAGAGAGAGAGAGAGAGAGAGAGAGAGAGAGAGAGAGAGAGAGAGAGAGAGAGAAGGTAGATTTTTCATTTGGTGGTGGCGACTGCCACCCCCCTTGAGGGAAGTGAAGGTAGATGTGGTTAAGACTATAGGAATGAATTATATGCATCTTGGGAGGGGGTGGTGATGTACCTTGAGGTGGGCCATTGGGTGGGATGTGGATCATTATATAAGAAGTACTCCCCCAGTTATCCAATAGGTCCTGTAAATGATGAACTTCCATGGAAACCTTCTAAGTTTAGAATTTTTACATGTATGAAAAAGATATAACATAAACCTTGTTGGAAATATAAAAGAGATAATAGTATTCAATATTGTTAAATAAATCATTATTTCTAGCCTTTCATAAATGAATTAAAATCATAGCTCTAAAAAATTTCATAACTAATAGTAGCAGGCCAGTTGGTAGAGTCCCCAAGCAAGACAATGAGCCAATAGAATGGCTAAAGTTGATAATGATGAAAGAGGCTATGAATCCATTTCCAAGTGGATTGAGCTTTAGGAAAAAATCATAATATATGTTTGAAGGACTTTGGATTCTTGTAGGTAGGGTGCATATGGTTAAGTAATTCCAAAATGGGAGTGTCACTCCTTGAGTGGAAGACCTTGGTAAACCAAGCACTAAAGGAAGTGGGCCAACTTAGGCTCAAGATAAACTATCTAAATTTGGGTGAGTCTATAAATACACATTTTAGGGGAGGAATTAAGACCCAATTACCCATTGAGCTTACTGAGAGAAGAAAAGAAGGGACTCATAACTTAATAGAAGAGGTTTGGGGAATAATTATTTAAATAGGTGTCACAATTCCACTGCTAGTATTTCCACCATGAGTGGGGAAATTACAATCCTAGCTCATGAAATATTAAATATGATATGAGATATTGGATGCAAATAGGTTATGAATCCATTTACAAGTATATTGAGCTCTAGGGAGAAATTAGAAGAGATGTTTGAAGGAATCTGGATGCTTGCAGGCGGGGCACATAGGTTGAGTAATTCCCAAATGAGAGAGTCACTCCTTGAGTGGAAGATCTTGGTAAACCAAGCACCAGAAGAAGTGATCCCACTTAGGCTCAAGGTGAACTATTCAAAATTGGGTGATTTTGGAAAGCCACATCTTAGGGGAGGAATTAAGACCCCATCACCTATTGAGCTTACTAAGAGCAGAAGAGGACTCATAACTTAATAGAGGAGGCTTGTGGAATAATTATTTAAATTGGTGTCATAAGTCCACTGCTAGTCTTTCCAGCATGAGTGGGGTGGTTACAAGCCTAGCTTGTGCAACATTTTATATGAAATAAGATCCTAGATGCAAAGAACATAAGGTATGTCCAAATTATTCAAATGCATTTTAGTTTTCAAATCTGAACAAGGAGTCCAATACAAATTGATCAATATAAATTGAAGAGCTAAGGTTATAAACATATTCAAAAATCATTGAAGGATTTTATTATAGTTATATATGGCATCTAATTTATTATATTGTCTTAAATTCAAATCCTATATAATGTTAGGTTTTAATTATCAATGATTTTATAATTTTTACTTGGAGATTTTAAAATGAGAAAATAATATATTGAACATTACTTTCCATAAACCCATAAACCATGGTTTCATTAACAATATATGTTGATTCTCGATCCATAAATGGGCTTGAATCCTCCCTTTATCCAAGATAAGATGAAATAAAACTATGAATAAACCTTTAAAATTGAGGTAGATGTCAATATTAACTTTTTGGAGGGATTGTCATAGGTTTGAAATCAATGCATAGAGATCTAGAAGTTTTTCCTATATATAATTGAACTAATAGATGATACCCTATATCGATAACCATTATTCATTATATATCTTTGTCTTTTTCTCCTTTTTTCCAAAGGAAACTGAGGGGTTTTAAGGCATTAGGATGAGAGGTTTCAATGTTGGCTTCGATTAACTGGGCTAGGTTATGGGTCAGACTGCTTCTATAAATGTTGTTCCTTCCCCCTCAAATCTAAACTTCACTCTATTCTCACTGATTATAGGGTGTTACTTTGAATCACCCCTTTTGACATTTGGGCACCTATGTTATCCATTGTTTCTAGACCTCTTTATTTAAAAATAATAAATATACTATCTTGGAGTAGGTCACTCTAATGCACCATCCCATTAGGTGATTGATTTCCATCCATGGCTCTGCCCTTTCTTCCATCTAGATCTGGTTCTTCCTATGGATTGGACCTTTCCTTCCCATCCTAGATTAATTTATTATCTATTACCTTACTTCAAGATAGACCCACTACTTATTGTTCATGGTTTGATCCCAAAACCCTAGTTTGGGAGTCAATGGGATGAGCATAAGGAGTGGGATTTTTGATTTAGGAAACTTGTGATTATATCCTCTTTCATTTGTATATTATTATCGATAAAATTTATAAAAAATAATTTAAAATTTGGGTCCCATCTATTCGTCACACCTTTAAAACATCTAAACATGAGAAACCAAGTGGTTTAAGTTTGTGTTCTTTGGTAAGCCTACCAGAGTGCCTGAAGGAGGGAACCCAAACCTTGGCATTAATTATGAAATCATTATATAATCTTACATCCCAATTTAAAGTCCATTTCCATCCAAACAAGCCTTAATCAAATACCTGTTGAATTTTGAAATATTTTAGAATATGAATGAATTAATCAAATGCATATTTAAATATGCATAAAAACCATTTAAAAATAATTCTATCTATAACAATATTTTCATAAGTCTTCTATAACAATTTCAAATGCATTTACATCCAACAAAGCATTTGTGTGTATACAAATAAAGTTTTAGTCTTCCATCCCAAGTTCAAATCCACTTCCACCCAAACAAGCATTTATGTGTGGGAACATTTAGTGGGTGCTTTCAAAAGCCATGGAAAGTTAGAGGCAAGGAAATAAAATGAGTCTTAGATATAAAAAAGACAACAACGTGAATGAAAAACATATCAAAATTAGCTATGACAAAGAATATATATAATGATAAAAATGTGAAAGAATATCAAAAACACAACAACACATCGATAACATAATAAAATGAATTCACAAAAGGATGTGGTTGGATAATTCATGACAACTTTTACTAGTATGTGAATGGTAATCTTAATTTTGATACAAAGATAATAAAATTTGTTGGTGTGTGAATGAAAACCTTCAAGGCATCCATACACATACCAGTAAATGTTCACTAACACATATTCAAGTTGTAGTTTATTCAAGATAGGAAACATTTCATCCCTCCAACATGCTGAAGATACAATCTCTATTAAATATTGCATTCTACATAAAAGGTCATTGGTTTCATCATTGTTCATCTCACATTATTTTTATTGAGTGACATTTGAACATGATATGGTAAATAGGATTAACACCACACTTTAATGAAGGGAAATAAAAATGTGTCACATATATAAATAACATAGAAATTGGAATTCAGAAAATAATTTAGTTTGATAAAAACAATATCATTTTTTATTATGTGGACGAAAATCTAACATTTGATGAAGTATCTAGTATTTTATACAAAAATAATAATATTTACTGGTATGTGATTAAAAATATTAATTTTTATATAAAGACAATAATATTTACTGGCATGTGAATTAACACCATCTCTTCCATCCACATACTAGTAAATGTTAAGTATTCCATCCCAAGTTAATGGTATGTGAATAAAAACATCGAAGGGATTCCATCTAAATACTAGGGAAACGTTGAGTCAAATGTGAATGAAATCATGCCGATAATGTGGGTTCAACTTTGGGTAATGTTTCATCCCTCTAACATGGCAAGACTACACTATTAATGAAACACTGCATTCTATAGAAGAAGAATTTAGGTTCCATCACTATGAGGATAGAGTGGCTTGAATAAAGCATGTTAAACAAGTCATAGAGTTTATATTTGGTGGCATTAATTTCCCACATTAATGAAAACAAATCCCACCAAGCATCTTCAAACATGCCCTTAATTACATATTAATGAAACAAACATCTTCCAACATGGCCATTGAATTCAAAAAATAGTACAGTTTGATACAAAAATAATAACATTTACTAGTATGTGAATGAAAGCCTTGAGGGTCACCATTAACATACCTATAAAAGTGACTCAGATGTAAAGGCAGGCAATAACAATTAAAATAACAATAACATGAATTTGGTTTCCATGACATTTAGGGGACAGTGACTTGAATAATGCACATTGAGTAGGTTGTAGATGAAGCACATGGAAACATTAACTATGACATTAATGGAAATAAAACCTACCAAACAACTTCAAACATGCCCTTCATTACATGTTAATGACATAAACATCTTCCAACATGGCCATTGAATGCAAAAATGGTACGATTTGATATAAAAACAATAACATTTACTAGTATGTGAACAAAAACCTTGAGGGCCACCATTAACATAACCATAAAAGTGATTGAGATGTAAAGGCATACAAAAATAATTAAAATAAAAATAACATTAATTCAGGTCCCATGACATTTAAGGGAGATTGAATTGAATAATGCACATTAAATAAGTTATAGATGATGACATGTCATAATTAACTATGACATTAATGGAAACAAATCCTGATAGGCATCTTCAAAAATGGTCATTGCATATTAATGAAACAAGCATCTTCCAAAATGCTCGTTGAATTATGAAATGTGCTATAATATGTATGAATTAATCAAATGCATAATTAAGTAAGCATAATAATTAGTGAAAATCAATTTCTGTGTACCAATATTTTCATGCCTGTTGAAATTCTAAAATGTGTTAGAATATGCATGAATTAATCAAATACACAAATAAATAAGCATAAAATTCATTAAAAAAATCATTTCTATGTATACCGATATTTTCTTATCGATTGAATTGTAAAATGTGTTACAATATGTGAAAATTAATCAAGTACATAATTAAATAAGCATTGAAGTCATCAAAAAAACATTTCAAAGTACACCAATATTGTCATATGTCTTCCATCTCCAGTTTAAATACTTTTCCATCAGAACAAGGATTTATGTGTATATCAGTAAATGTTTAGTCTTACATCACAAGTTCAAATCCCTTTCCATCAAAACAAACATTTGTGTGGGAATGCTTAGTGGGTGCTTACAAAGAAATGGAAAGTCGGAGGCAGGGAAAAAGAAATGCATAATAGATATAAAAAATAGAACAATGTGAATATAAAACATATGGAACACATGGAATTTTATGAAAAATGCATTATTTAATTGATAGTGTATATTCAACATGTTAGACAGATGAAATGTTACTTATATTAATAGATATGTCAAAAAATATTTGTAACAATGAAAATGACATGAATAACACAATAGCATTAATTCACAACAACATATAAATAAGATAGCAACATGAATTCACAAAATGATTTAGTTTGATAGTAAAACAAAAACATTTACGTCTATGTCAATGAAGAACATTAGTTTGCTTCACTAGAATCTGGGAAATGAAAAATTGAACTCTTTTTCAATGATTTTGAATATGACAGTTTGCACTTCCAAATTAAGAAAATAATAATAATAAATCTAGAAATCAAACATTGGTTGGTCTAGAAATTTTTATTTATAAATAGATTATATCTCATAAACCAAAGATGAATTTTAAATTTTGAATTTTATGGAATGGAGAGGCTTAAAAAATGTTTGAATATTCAATTTTGTAGGTGGACATAATTTATGAAGGAGATTGGTTGGTAATGCTTAAGATTGTGGAGCCAAATCTTGGAATAAAATATTTGCATTTTTAATATGATATGATGTATAAAAGTGTAATTGTACCATTTCTAATATAATATAGCTTGGGATATTGGAGATGTTGTCTTCTAGAACTTATAAGTAGATGTATAATTTTACTGTTGTAATGCTTCACTATAAATTTATTAAATAAAATTAAAAAGTACATGGCATTCATGACATAGACTTCATGTTCAAGGATAGAATGCTAACTTAGAACATGGCACCAAAAATCAAGAAATAAAAAAATGGTCAGGCAAGGCACGACACTCAAAACCAAATTACATCAATAAATAACCCAAAATCATATCTTAAAAGAGAATTAAGCACAAGTCATAACACCTAAGGGAGTTGGGTGGAAGAGCATTCCAAATAGAAGGCTTTGTAAAAGGAGGATCTGGTGCTACCTAGTCATCCAAGGGGTCTAGAATCATTTATATCACACATCTACCTATGGCCTAAGTCTAAGAAGTAGTTTGAATAGTAGTGCCAATAAGAGAACCCTTTTGAGAGAAAGAGTTGTATTAGATTTTTCATGTGGTGGTGGTGACCTCCACCCCCTTGAGGGAAGTGAAAGGAAATGTGGTTGCAATTATAGGAATGAATTTTATGCCTCCTTGGAGGGGGTGGTGATGGACTTTGGGGTGGCCCATCAGGTGGGATGTAGTTCATTATACAGGAAGCACTCCCCAGTTGTCCAAAAGGTCCTACAAATGATGAATCTCCATGGAAACTTTCTTAATTTAGACTTGAATTTACATGTAAGATAAAGATATAACATAAACCTTTTTAATATAAAAAAGATAAGAGTATTCAATATTATTAAATAAAACACTATTTATGGCCTTCCATAAATGAAGAAGAATCACAACTCTAAAAATATTTCATAAATAAAATTAGTAGTAGGCCAGTCAATCGAGTCACCAAGTAAGACAAGGATCCAATAGGATGGCTCAAGTTGATTATGCTAAATGAGGCTATAAATCTATTTCCAAGAATATTGAGCTCTAGGGAAAAATCAGAAT
Source organism: Torreya grandis (assembly GCA_037957365.1). Classification (NCBI taxonomy): domain Eukaryota; kingdom Viridiplantae; phylum Streptophyta; class Pinopsida; order Cupressales; family Taxaceae; genus Torreya; species Torreya grandis. The sequence continues at coordinate 755,848 of JARHVA010000862.1, forward strand.
AGATGTTTGAAGGACTCTCGATGCTTGTAGGTGGGGCACATAGGTTGAGTACTCCCAAAATGGGAGAGTCACTCCTCAAGTGGAAGACCTTGGTAAACCAAACCCAAGAAGAAGTGGGCCAACTTGGACTCAAGACAAACCATCCAAATTCAGGCGAGTTTGGCAAGGTACATCTTAGGGAAGGAATTAAGACCCTATTGCCTATTGAGCTTACTAAGAGCAAAAGAGAAAGGACTCATAACTTAATAGAGGAGGCTTGGGGAATAATTCTTTAAATAGGTGTCACAATTCCACCGCTAGTCTTTCCACCATGAGTAGGGTGATTTCAAGTGTAGCTTGTGCAATATTATATATGGCATGAAATCTTGGATGCAAAGAACATAAGGTATGTTCAAATTATTCAAATGTAATTTAGTTTTAAAATTTGCCCAAGGAGTCCAATTCCTAGAATAAACCAAGTCTCAAATAGTATGAATTCTTTTCCTAAAGAGCCTTAGTGTTTTGATCCTAGGGAAATCATCCAATAGAATATTGGTATTAGTCACGATGGGAGACCACCCTATATTATGATCATTAAATGATAAACTAGTGTAAAAACTATCACCAATCCATTTCAAATAGGGCTTGGCAATGCCAAAAGCCTTCAATATGCATTGACCACAAAATAACCTTCAATTTTAACTATAACAAAAATAATGAGAAGGGTGTGAAAGCCAATGCTTTTCTAACTGAGTTTGCTATAGGAGAATCTAGAGGATATATAATGTCTTAACAAAATTTTATAAGATTCATTACCTTTAATGGCTGTAACAACCCATTTGGCACATAATGTTGTGCTTTGCCTATAGATATCAATGATTCCCATACCTCCTTTATCACAATAGAGGCAATGGATTTCCAAAGCAAATCAATCGAATCCCCTTATTTGTTTGGCATTAGACTAGAGGAAATCCCTATGAATTATACCCAACATATCGGATGCATAATTTTGATTATCTCTCATATAATTAATGTAATTAGTGTTTTCAAATTCTTGGCACTTAAAAACATATGAATAATATATATAAAATGTATTTAATTTTGAATAATATATACATTATTTTTGATGTAGAAGCTCAAAGTTACATAGATATCAACATCTCTACCCATGTTTTGGATTAAATATAGCGGATTACGATTGATGAGTAAGCATAAATCTAAATCTAAGCATTCCTTTGGCTAAACAACCATGACTAGGGGCATCCAGTCCATCATAGTCACCTTGGAAATGAACCTACCCCTATCTAATTGATTTTTCATTTTAGGGTTATGGAGAGATTTGTACCTTGGTGGATGGCCTATAACCCATCATCCTCACCAATTAGATTACAACCCTTTCGATATAATATACCTTATTTTTTAATTATAATGTTTATTTATTTATAATATATATTTAATCTTTTAAATTTAAATGTATATTATATATATATTATTTATCTAAACAATAATAAGACCCAAATTACATTGATAAAAATTACATAAACACTTATACATAATTATACAAGAATCGATTAAAAAACTACTTTCGATGAAATCACAATTATTATAACTAATCTAATAATTGATCCCTTCCCCTATTCCCCTATCAAGCCTACTGTATTTAATCAAAATCTTAAATTTTTTTATTCCCAGTGGATTGAGCAAAAGTCATAAATTATAGTGATCTAACCCGTCCATGCTGACAAATATAATTACTGCTCTAGATGACCCTTTCCATCAACAATGATTGACCAAAAATAAAATATAATTATGAAATTTAACCTAAAATAATAATTAGCCCCTTCCCCTATTTCCTTATAAAGCATACCCTCTTGAATTGAAATCCCCTACCCCCACCCAAAAAAATTCTATCTCCTGGTGGATTGGGTAAAAATCATGCATTGCAGCGACCTAACCTATCCCAAAAAAACAAATTCTATCAGTAGTGGATTGGGCAAACATCATGCACTATAGAGACCTAACCCATCCAATATTATCATATGTCTTCCATCCCAGGTAAATACTTTTCCATCAAAATAAGTATTTACATGCATATCGATAAATGTTCATTCTTCCATCACAAGTTCAAAGCCCTTTCCATCTAAACAAGCATTTGTGTGGAAACATTTAGTGGGTTCTTACCAAAGCCATGGAAAGCTAGATGTAGAAAAATAGAAATGCATCACATATATAAAAAATACAACAGTGTGAATGTAAAACATATGAAACACATGGGATTTTATGCAAAATGTACTCTTTAATAGATATTGTAGCTTTGACTATTAGATAGATGAAATGATGTCTTAATAGTTATGCCAAAAAATATTTGTAATGTTGAAAATGTGATGAATAACACAACAAAATTAATTCATAGCAACATATAAATAACACAATAACATGAATTCACAAAATGATTTGGTTTGTTAGTAAAACAAAAGCATTTACCACAATGTCAATGAAGAACTTTAGTTTGCTTCACTAGAATGTGGGCAATGAAAAACTAAATTCTTCTTCAATGAATTTAAATATGACACTTTGTACTTCCAAATTAAGAAAATTATAATAATAATTTTGGAAATCAAACATTGGTTGGTATATAATTTTTTATTTATAAAGAAATTGTATCTCATAAACCAAAGTTGAATTTTGAATGTTGTGGAATGGAGAGGCTTAAAAAATGCCTGAATCTTTAATTTTGAAAGTGAACACAATTTATGAAGGATATTAGTTGGTAATGCTAAAGTTTATGGAGCCAAATATTTGAATTTTGAATATGATAGGATGTATAAAAGTATAAGTGCAATAGTTATAATATAATACAACTTGGAATATTGTAGATGTTGTCCTCTATAACTTAAAATCAAAAGTACAATTTTACTATTAAAATGCTTTAGTATAACTTTATTAAGAAAAACATTAAAATTTTAGAAGATTACATAACAATGTAGCTAGTTATAAATTATGAATTAGACTTGACATCATAGGATAGAACGCTAGATCAAAACATGGTACAAAAAAATAGAAAACAAAAAATAAAATTAGACATGATATGACACTCAACCACATTAAATCAAAAAAGCACTCAAAAACATATCCTAGAAGATAATTAATCACAAGTCATAACAGTTGAGGGAGGAGGTGGCATATCATCCTTGGGTAGAAGAGGAGTCCAAATGGAAGGTTTTATAGAAGGAGGATCCAGTGCCACCCAATTATATAGGGGGTCCAAAGTCATATCAATCACAAATCTATCAGTGGGCTAAGTCTGGGAAGTAGTATGAATAATAGTGCCAATAGGAGAACCCTATGAGAGAAAGAGAGAGCTGTATCAGATTTTTCATGTGATGGTGGTGACCTCCACCCCCTGAGGGAAGAGAAGGGAGAAGTGGAAATGATTGTAGGAATGACTTCTATGCCTATTGGGAGGGGGTGGTGATGGACCCTAGGGTGGGTCATCAAGTGGGATGTGAATCATTGTATAGGAAACACACCCCTAGTGGTCCAAAAAACCCTGTAGATGATGAACCTCCATGGCAACCTTTTTATTTTAGACTTGAATTTGCATGTAGGTCAAAGATATAACATAAACTTTGTTGTCAATAGAAAAAAGATAAGAGCATTCAATATTGTTAATTAAAATGTTATGGATACATTTCCAAGCAACTTGAACTCTGGGGAAAAATTAGAAGAGATGTTTGAAGGACTCTAGATGCTTGTAGGTGGGGCACATGGGTTGAGTACTTCTAAAATGGGAGAGTCACTCTTCAAGTGGAAGACCTTTATAAACCAAACACCAGAGGAAGTCGGCCAAATTGGGCTCAAGATGAGCAATCCAAATTTGGGCTAGTCTAACAAGCCACATCTTGGGGGAGGAATTAAGACCCCATCATCTTTGAGTTTACTTAGAGCAGAAGAGAAGGGACTCATAACATAATGGAGGAGACCTAGGGAATAATTCTTAAAATAGGTGTCACAATTCCACTACCAGTCTTTCCACCATGAGTGGGGAAGTTGCAATCCTAGCTTGTGAAACATTATATATATCATGAGATCTTGGATGTAAAGAACATAAGGTAAGTCTGAATTATTCAAATGTAATTTAGTTTTCAAATTAGACCAAGGAGTCTAATCCCTAGCAAAAACCAAGTCTTAAATAATACAAATTCATTTCCAAAAGGGCCTTCATGATTTGCTCCTAGGGAATTCAACCAATAGAAGATTGATATTGGTAATGATGGGAGAAAACCGTATATTATGATCATTAAATGATAAACTATTGTAAACAACATCATGATTCCATTTCAAATGGGGCTTGATATCCTTAAAATCCTTCGATATGCTTTTGACCACAATAGAACCTTTAGTTTTAACTAGAGCCGACATGATGAGAAGGGCGTGGAAGCTAATATTTTTTCAATTAAGTTTTCCATAGGAAGAACTAGAGGATATATAATGTCTTAACATAATTTTCCAGGATTCATTGCCTTCAATGGCTCTAACAACCTATTTGGCACACAAGGTTATGTTTTGCCTATAAATATCAATGATTCCCATACCTCCTTTATTGTGAGGGAGGTAGTGGATGTCCCAAGCAACTTAATTGAATCCCCATGCTTGTTTGGCATTAGATGACATGAAATTACTGAGAATTCTAACTTATTAGATGTATAATTTTGACTATGTCTCTCATATAATTAATGAAATTAGGTGTTTTCAAATTCTTGGGACTTAAAAATATATGAATAAGATATATAAATTATATTAAATTTTGAATAAGATATACATTAGTTTTGATATAGAAGCTCAAAGTTACAAAGATATCAAAATCTTTACACATATTATGGATTACATATAGCAGATTACAATTGATGAGTAAGTGTACATCTAAATATAAGCATTCTTTTGGCTAAACAACCATGACTAAGGGCATCCAATCTATCAATGTCACTCAGGTAATGATCCTAACCATATCTAATTGATTCTCCATATTAGATATCTAGAGACATTTGTACCTTGGTGGATGGCCTATAAACCATCATACTCACCAATTGGACTACAACCCTTTTGATATGATATACCTTATTTTTTTAATTATAGAGTTTATTTATTCATAATATGTATATAATATTTGAAATTTAAATGTATATTTTATATATATTATTTATCCAAACAATAATAGGACCCAATTTACATTGATAAAAAGTACATAAACACTTATACATAATTATATCATAATTAATTAAAAAACCACTTCCGAATGAAATCACAATTATTGTAACTAATCAAATAATTGATCCCTTCTTCTACTCCCCTATCAAGCCTACTGTCTTGATTCAAAATCCTAAAAAAAATCTATCCTTGGTGGATTGAGTGAAAATCATACATTGCAGCGATCTAACCCATCCATGTTGATAAGTACAGTTACTATTCTAGATGATTCTTTTTATTAGTAATGCCTAAACAAAAATAAAATACAATTACACCATTTAACCTAATCCAATAATTGGTCCCTTCCCCTCTTTCCCTATCAATCATACCTTATTGAATAAAAAACCCCCAAACAAAATTCTATCACCAGTGGATTGGGTGAAAATCATGTATTGCAATAACCTAATACATCCCAAAACAAAACTATCACTAGTGGATTGGATGAAAATCATGCATTACAATGACCTAACCCATCCATATTGAAAATTATAATCAATGCTCTAGATTACATCTTCCATCTACAACGACCGACCACAAAAAAATACACTTATGTCATTTACAATTTTCACCACACTATAAATGGCATAAGGAAGTCCTTTCCTAAACCGTAAGGATTTTATCATTCCCAAAATGGTAGAGAAGGTTAACAACGGTGTAAAGCTCATGTGTGTGATAGGAGCTAGAGGATACATTAGATCATGGCTAGTAAAGAATCTTCTACGAAGGGGCTACACAGTAAACACCACCCTTAGAGATCCAGGTAACTTTCTTATTCTATTCTAAATAATCAAATACTCATTTTTAACAAAAGTTTCTCAAACATTTTAGCAAAATTTTTAATAAAGACAAACTACTATGTCAAAATTGATCATTTATATACTTTGAATTATCTTTAACAAACATTTTCAATTTTTAAGACCCTTATGTTCAATATATATAAGGACCACTTTAAGACATAATAAGCTTAAGGTAATAATTATATATTTTTAGTTATGTCATCATCGCTTTTCATAGAAGTATCTTGCATGCCAATATTTTTAGAAAAAATTAATTGCTTATTTGTTTAAAATAATTATGTGGTAAAGACCAAATGGGTAATATATTAAACTGAGTATAACAAAAATTATGACAAAAAGTGAAGGTATAGAATATAAATAATAAATTGACTATGGGGCTATATATATATTTTTATCATAGTATTTTACTCAGTCTAATATATTATTTGGTTGGTCTTTAGTTTTACCACCCTAAACCCTAAACAAACAAGAAAGTGATTTTCGCTGAGAAATAATAGCATGTAAGATACTTCTTTTAAACACTACATAAAGATCAAAATAAATTATATTATTTACTTGGTTTTTACCACATACTTATTTTAAACAAATAAGAAACTAATTTCCTTTGAGAAATGATGACATGCAAGATACTTCTTTTAAATAATGCACAAAGAACAAAATGAAATATATTATGTGGTTGGTCTTTACCACATACTTCTTTTAAAAAAAACAAGAAACTTATTTCCTCTAAGAAATAATGGTATGCAAGATACTTCTTTTAAACAAAATAAATGAATGCAATAGAGCCTCATGATCATTTCAACTATATTTTTGACTAACTACAAATATACCCATTTCATAGATTTTGAGTTTAAGAAAAACATTTTTAGATATACATGAAATTTCTAAGAAAACTAACATGCACAATGTTTTTAACAAATATCTTTAAATAAATGATTTTAGGAAACCTATTAATATATTTACTCAATTCAAGATAGATGACTGTGCATGCAAATAACTGCTCTCAGTCTTTAAAACTAAAAAAACATAAGTTCATACCTTTCAATCACAAGGAAACCAACTTATAATTTGTCTATGCCTTCATTTCTAACCTCTCATCCCAATTTTTCAACTACTTGAGCTTTGTTTCCGACTATCAGAGCTTTGCTTTTGCCAAGAGCTTTGCATAAATGACAAGAAAACTCAAGAAACCATCACATATATATTCGAGCAACTTCTATTAATCCAACAGGTGATTTGTTGGACCAATACTAAATTTTGCCTTGGGGCCCCTCAATACACCAGCACCAATTCATTAAAAATATGGGCAAAATCTAAACCTCAATCCTTGTAGCTTTAATTCCACCTCCACCACATTCAATGCTCTAAATAAAATAAATATTAGGTTTAATTTTTTTTTATTATTAAGTTTTTTAGTTATTAAAAACCATATACATTCAAAACATTTTCATAGTAAAATATAATTATTACCTTAAGCTTATTGTGTCCTAAGTTGTCCTTATTACATACATACATACATACATACATACATACATAAATACACACATATATCCCTGCGATTCTAGACTAACTTATATGTGTCTCATATAATTTCCTACCGAATTAGACCCATACATGTATAATAACTCTCACGAATTTGTGTCACAAAATAGGATCGAGTATATTCTATAAGGCGAATCTATATTTTGAACTATAAAACTATATAAAATTGAGACTATTTAACTTATGTATATTTTCGTAAAATTAGTCATTTTTAAAATTGAGAAAACCTACTTATAACCATTTAGCTATAAATAACAACTAATATTTTCCACGGTATGTCCAAATTATTCAAATGTAATTTAGTTTTCAAATCTAACCAAGGAGTCCAATCCCTAACAAAACCAAGTCTCAAATCGTATGAATTCTTTTTCTACTTGCTCGTGATGACTCTTTCCATCAGGAACAACCAGCCAAAAATAAAATACAGTTATGCCATTGACAGTGTTCGCCACACTATAAATGGCGTAAGGGAGTCCTTTCCTAAACCGTAAGGATTTTATCATTCCCAACATGGCAGAGAAGGTTAACAACGATGTAAAGCTCGTATGTGTAACAGGAGGTTGAGGATTCATCGGATCATGGCTAGTAAAGAATCTTCTACAAAGGGGTTACACAGTAAACGCCACTCTCAGAGATCCAGGTGACTTTCTTATTCTATTCTAACCCATAATATAACAGTTGATTGAGTTATGGTATTCGCTTAAAACTGCAGAAGACGAGACAAAATCTCGGTCGTTGTTGGACCTGCGAGGGGCACAAGACAGGCTTAAGCTCTTCCCAGCACACCTCTTGGAAGACGGCAGCTTCGATTCTGCAGTGGAGGGCTGTCAAGGAGTTTTACATGTAGCCAGTCCTACCACGGTTAAAACTGAACAGTCACTGGTAATTTTTAAATGAAACGAATATTCGAGTGTTGATTGGATTTATTTGTTAAAGTCTACAGAGATTAAAATATGGTGGGGTGCAGGAAGATCTCATAAATCTGTTAGGCGAGTGGTTTTCACATCATCTCTCTCAGCAGCTTCTCCACTGAATGAAAAGGGGGAATTAGCCCGTTCATGCCTTGATGAATCATGTTGGAGCCCTCTAAATTTCCTTAAATCTCAAACATCTTCACCTTCACTGGCTTGGTAAATGATTGCCAAGACGTTAGCAGAACAAGAGGCCCTTAAATACGGCGCTCATAACAATCTTGAGGTGGTAACCATCCTACCAAGTCTGGTGGGTGGGCCTTGGTTCACTTCTCCGCCTCCTGTTACCTCTGCCCAAACAATATTATCCCTCATTGGAGGTATGCCTAAATACCTGTATTTATATAAGTGTGCTACTCTACATTCATTCTTCTAATGCGATGTGATTTGGCAGAAAATGATGATTTCTACGAAAAGCTGAAGTTCATAGAATTCTCAGTGGACGCCATAGGAATAGTTCATATTGATGACGTATGCAATGCCCACATATTTTTGATGGAGCATCCCAATTCTGAAGGTCGCCATGTTTGTAAGTCTCAAGTGGCTCAAAGGTTTTCTTTCTAAAAAGGCTTCACGCAAGTAAGCAAACAATTTTCAGTTCATTCTTTAATGTCATATTGGTCAAGAGCACTTAATTAATTGTAACAATTTTATTTTTTCCAATTTTAAATAAGGTTGGACGAGGAGGATGGGATTGATAGACACGTGCCAATTTCTTCCAAGAAATTATTGCATATGAGCTTCTCTTACAAGAACAATTTAGAACAGACTTTTGATGTGGGCATAGAATGTGCTAGGAAAAATGGAAATTTGAAGTTGTAAAATGAAATTTAGATTATTTTGTAGGTTGGACTTTAGGGATTAAAATTTGATGGTCTGTTTTAAGATTTAGGTAATATGCATCTTATCTATCAGTGAGTACTATATCCATTATATAGTATTTATTATAATAATTTTAATTAAATAAAAATTGATTTTGTTTAATAATATTATATCTATTTTTTGGTATTTATTATAATAATTTTAAATAAAACTTATTTTGTTTATTTATTTATTTAATTTTAAATAAAGAGAAGAGGTTGAATTAATCTTTAATAATTTCCTTTAATAGTATGAAATTGTTCAATACAAATTGAAGAACTAAGGTTATAAACATATTCACAAACTATCGAAGGTTTTTATTATAGTTTTATATGGCATCTAATTTGTCATATTGTCTTAAATTCAAATCCTATATACTTTTAGGTTTTAATTGTCAATTCTTTTATAATTTGTACTTGGAGATTTTGAAATGAGAAAATAAAATCTTGAACATTACTTTATATATATATATATATATATATATATATATATATATATAGAAAGACGTAAGTTAAGAATTTTATAATGAAAAATTTGTATTGACAATATATTTTGAGATTAATCAATTAATTACTATATAGCATCCTATTGATGGCATTGTTGACCTAAATGATGATTGAATGATGAGTCCATATGGAGCAATTTACCAATGTAAAAATGGACACCTATGTATTTTGTTTGTCATGAATTACAAATTCTGAGTGCCTTGACTGCGATTGATCTCTGATTGCCTATAGAAGCAAAATTAGGGGGTGTTATCCCAAAGTTTCAAACATTGAGATAAAAGTTGGCTTTGTCTGTGGGAAAATATTCCCTAATAGAATGTAGGATAATCCCATAATTTTCTCTCTTTTTCAACCAATGTTTTATTCACCTTGCAGATCCCTATGAATGGTGTGTTGAAAGTGCTCACATGTCCCAATCCATCCATCTGATAACTAATTTTGCTGTCCCAATCATATGGGAAATGAACATGCATAAGGATAATCCCATAATTTTCTCTCTTTTTCAACCAATGCTTTATTCACCTTGCAAATCCCTATAAATGGTGTGCCGCAAGTGCTCACATGTCTCGATCCATCTAACTGGCATTGAGTTTTTCTATCCCAATTGTATGAGCAATGAACATGCAAAGTTCACCCATATGACATCACCTTTGAGAAAATCACTTCTTAATGAAGGGAAATGCCATGAAACTTTCCCACTAATTTTGACCTTTAAGGATCAAACAATATCCACCACATGATTGCTAGCCAAAATGGATTTCCAACAACTTAAACATTTGTCGAAATGAAGCCCAAATGTGAGAAATGTGACCAAAATAGTGTATGCTTCTTGATAACTTATGCATAAAATTCGAATTGATTCTTATAATAAAATTAAAATTTTAACGAAATTTGCCTTAGGATTTGGAACACAAACTATGAACAATGTTTCTGATCATTTTTGAAAAATATGATAATTTTAAATAGAATTGTGGAAATTTAAACTTATCATGTGAGGTAGGCTTGTCTTAATGGTAAAGAAAGTGCATGACCTCCAAATAATTAAATTTTGACTTAGGATTTATCACATTTAGTTGGGGTGAAATACTTATAACAAGAGAGCAAAAACATGATAGATTTTACTTTGACTTAGCAAATTTTTTGGATTTGTCCCACTTTTTGATTTTGTTACATTGTGGGGTGAATATCACTGCTAAGAACCAATCAAAAGTGAGCAATTAACTCATGAATGGAAATACCATCAAATTGATTACAATCATTTATGCCCTACATAGTGGCTTCTACTCTCTATAGGGTCCTAATTATTTTCTCTCCACCCCATGATATATCACCATTTAATAATTACAGTTACATTGATATGTGTCATATAGTGGTGTAAACATAACTCTCAGGGATCGTTTTATAGCAAGTAATTTCCTAGTGTAACTATACTTATAGTCATTGATGTCCTAGATATTAGCTTCTATTACTTATAGGTTCCTCATTATTTTTTCTCTCCTCCCCCTGATACCATTTAATATTTACTAGTTAGGCTAATAGATGTTATATAGTGGGGCAAACATAGCTACCAAGGACTGAATGATAGACACTAATTGCCCCATGTAATGGAAAGACCATTAGACTGATTATAACCATTGATTTATATGCAATGGCTTATACTATCTTTAGGTTTCATAGTCAAATGAAAATAGAGGACATATTACCTATTTCATATGGAGACTATAACTATCATTATCCATAGTCACCATACTTGTATATAGGTGCCTTCAAGATAATTTAAAGTGGGCATGTCTTTCAATTGCATCACATTGGTACTTTGAAGGAAACTATATAGGAAATGTGCTCCATTCCTTGCAATTTATGCCATGTTAATTTTCACCTCATAATCATCGACTAAACAATTTATTTCCTTTACATCTTGTATCCTTTTCCATATCATGTATTCATAGGTTAAAACATCATCATACAGGTAGTCTGAAAGATAGGGTACCATGTAGGCTACAACCATAGGTATGTTGTTATCCATGTATCATTATCTAGTTTGCCTAATAGTCTAAACTTATGTATGGCTTCTTTTTAGGTTTTTTTATGGAGTTGTAGGTAAAACATTTTTTTAGCTGGATATCAGGGTTAAGGGGTCCCTATGCCAAAAACATACATTCTAGAGAAACCAAAATGGTCTGACATAACAATAAAAATTGTTAACGCATTGATTGTAAAAAATAACCATTTTTTTAGAAGTTTTTGAAAACATATAGTTCCAAAATTTAGGTATACCAGCAAAAAACCCAAAGACAGCTACATAGAACAAAATCCTACCTTTCCACCATAAACTAGTTGATAGATATTCTAGTTATTATTTGAGGATAATCACTTCAATTACATTCACATCACTATCAACCATCTTACCTAAGTTTGACATCTTGGCTTCCTTCTTTGATCGAGAAACAAGCTCCACCAAATCTATTTCCCCTAAAGTTGGATAGAAAATTTATAGCTAATTTCCTGACTTTGAACCCAAAACAGCATTTGCCTATAAAAAATTCAACCTTTTCTTTCATCTCACTTGATCCAACTTCTCTTTTCTCTTTCCTCTCCACCAAGGAAGCTCCTTAAACATACCTCGTGCCATACCTCTCACCAACCACTTAGTCCTTTTCAATCTCTCTATCATCTATCTCTGAGCCTTCTAGGCTTTTAATTATGGAATTAGAAGTAGTAGATCCTTAATAATAGGCATGGATATACCCTTATCTCCTTCCTTATTTTTCTCACCATAATATACTTCTTCGAATTCTTGGGTGAAATTGACTAGAGACAAGAACCTAACTTCCAAAAGATGAAAAATAGATAGAAGAATAAACCCCAAACCATCTTTACCTAAGAAAGGCATTACTAGAAAGAGACCTAATTCAAATGAATCAATTAGTGACAACAGAACTCCCATATGCTCTATCCAAATGAATAATTCCACCATTTATTTGATCTATTCCCTATCTAAAACCATAAGAAATATATTGTTGGCAAAAAGGGATGTCAGATCCAAATTGAATCACACTCTCCTATTTGCATCCAACACCTCCACATCCAACACCTCCTCTACCACCTCTGTCACTTTAACTATAGGAATCTAGAAGACATTAAACAATCTCATCTTAGATATGTTTCCAAAAAAACCTATCTCCCTTGATTTCACTCCACCAAAAACTAACGATGATCCCATCAATTCAATGTACTCTTGCTCCATGCTAAAAAATGCAACCCAACCAAAAAACTAAACCTAAAAATTAACCATGGTTCTCATCACAAATAAATTCATATCCTTCGATCATGTCACATGAAAAAGCCATCATGAATCTAGCTATCTTGAAAGCTTTCCATATATGTAATCATCAAAGATGTTGGCATAAAACTACCTCCAATTCAAGGCACGTCATAAAATAAAGTTGATGCCACCTCTATTCATAATTCAATATTTTAATTTTTAAAATTTTAAAATTTTTAATTTTTTTAGTTTTTAAATTTTTAAATATTAAACAAATTAAAACTTAAAAATTAGAGGTCAATCTATTCAATTCCCACATAGTCACTCCATCCTTCCTTGACATTATCAATTCTTGATGACATTGGTTGATCTATCCCAACATTCGCCAAAAAATTGGCCATTTGATTGCTTTCCCAAAAGCAATGCAAACACTTCCACTCATCAAATTCATTTAGTTTATGCCATATAATCACAAGGATATTCTCTAATTTTCAAGATTTGGCCTTCTAATTTTTTAAGTCTTGAATAACCACCTAAGAATCCCCTTTAATTTCTAGTGAGGAGATACCACATTCTAGTGCTAACTCAATACCTGAAATGTCTGAGCCTTTGCTTCATTATTCATTCCATCTAGTAACATCAAAGACATTATTATTATTATTAAGGATACACTAAAATCCTTAATTACACAACCAACCCTTAAAACTCTTGGGTTCCCTCTACAAGCACCATCAACCTTGAGCTTAAACCACCCTAGTTGTGGAGGAGACTAGATTAGTTCTTTTCTATTCCTATTATTATTCTTATCTACAATTGACCCTTTAACGGGAGGAAGTTTAATATTTTTCCATTTAGCACACATTTCCATATCCCATTGGGACAAAAACCTTGCTTCCTCTAAATTTGAGAAGAAACCACCTTAAAAATAAAAAGCTCCATTTCTCTTAAAACTGCATGCAGTGGACATTCTCTATCCTAAAAAATATGGGCATATCTTTGTTTATCGATTGTCTAGATAATAATATTTGGGCTACATCTCCTTAAGCTATATAGATAATGCTTGACATATCCTATTGTCCAAGAGGAAAAGGCTTGAAAAAGAGTAGGTGGCCAAGCCCATGCTTAATTAAATTTACTACATAGCTAGATCCAACACCAATTGGTAAAAGAACATTTGAACAATAAATGATCTGCATATTTTTCCTCTACCTTACAAAGACACCATCTTGATGGCCCAACAAACCCCATTTTCTTCAAATGATCTTGAGTGAGAATGTGACTATAAACTGCCAACCAAGCAAAAGACCTTGCCTTTTGAAGAATTTCCTTACCCCAACAAAGGAGATTTTCCCATGCCAATGAAACATCCACATCTTCTACCATCTGATAACCAAGTCTTACTGAATAAACACTAATTTTAGCTCTAATCTAGTGAAGTTGATCTTCTTTATTATTGAGAAATATTTTCCTATTTAGTGGGTTATCTTCTAGTGACTTAATCTATGCTTGTGATAAAGGAAGATCAGATAGCCTTTTCCAACTACATAATACTCTCAATTATTTAGAACCTATGTCCAAGTAATCCTCAAACTTAGATCCCCAAATATTTTATAAAAAAACTTTGATCTCTGATCCTTCAATTTTTTTCCAAAGGGTGATGTCCATTCCAAGAATCTTGCCAGAAGTCCACTTGCCTCCCATTATTAACTGTCCAAGAAACATGTAGCAATATGATTGATCTACATTTCAACATGAAGTTCTAGACATGAAAAACTTTTGGTGGGTTTACTATTAAGGTAATGCTTTCTATAACTTTAGATCCTAGATATTTAGCCTGAAGAAGTCCACACCATAGCCTATTAGATTTTGTTAACATTTTCAAAATTAATATAGCCCCCAAGGTAAGATTATTCAATTGAATATCTTTTATACTAGTTTTATCTCTTTGTTTCCTTTAGCACACCTCTTCCCATTTCATCAAAGGAATTTTTTATCCTCTCCAAAACCTTTCGAGAGGAAATATTTCATAATCTTATTCATTGTTCTAAGAACTTGATCTAGAGGTCTCAAAATAGAAAAACAATATGTAAAGAGAGTACTAAGAATGGATTTAATCAAAATGATTCTACATGCTAGGGATAACCATTTATCTTTCTAGGCACTTAAGAAACCTTTAAATCTTTCTAATAATTCACTCCATAACCCAACTTTACCTATTCCTTTGAATAAATGAACCCCCAAATATTTGTTATGGAGATTACCAATCTTGAATGCTAATATCCTTCCTAAATTTATTTCTTCTTGATGAAAATAATTGATATAATAAGTTTTAGACTTAAATTCATTCACTATTTGCCCAAAATCTTATTCATATATTCTCTATATTTTATTAACTCCATCGCTTCCTCAATATCTTCCTTCCCAAAGAGAAAAGTGTCATCTACAAATTGATGGTGTGTAAGGGTTTTCGTATTGTCAACTATTTAAAGACCTTGTAGCCTACCACTCTCCTTTAACTCTCTAACCACTCTTCCCAGAGCTTTAGCCATCAAGATGAAAAGAAAAGGGGATAGGGGATCCATTTGACTTAAACCTCTAGAGATAGTGAAAAAACCTGACAGACAACCATTTACTAGCACTGAAAACTTAGGGCTCGAAATAGAACTGAAGACCCATTCATACCAATCTTTGTTGAATTTAAATTTCTATAAGATTTAAAAAAAAATCTCTAGTTTACCCTATCATAAGCTTTACTCATATCCAACTTTACCATCATGCCTTTTGGATGGTTATGCAATAAATAATGAATAACTTCATGTGCCACAATATTCCCTTATTGAATGCTTCTACCAGGCACAAACCCAACTTGCTTTGTAGAGATTAATTTTTCCATCAATGGTTTTAGTCTAAAATCAATGGCCTTATACATATTCTTATAAATTATATTACATAAATCCACTAGTCTATAATCACTGAGGGAAGTTTGAGTTTCTCCTTTAGGAAACAAAAATAAAAATGTCATATTCAAATTTGGAATAATCTTCTTTTTTATTCTAGATTATTCCACCATCTGCCACACATCTCCCATAAAATTGTAGAATAATTCAAAAAACATTGTTGGAAATCCATATAGACTTAGATCTTTATCCTTAGTCATTGATAAAACCACCTTCTTAACCTCTCCCAATGAGAAGGGATCCATAAGCTTTTGATTCATAACTCGAGTAATCACAATGGGAATAAGAATAAAAAAGAAATTTTGAGTTCCCCCATCTGAAAATTCTTCTTCATTCAACAAATTTTGAAAGAATTGAGTAGCTTCAAATTTAATTTCCTTTAGAGATTAAAAAAAAAACCCTGCCTAGATCGAATACCAGATATCAATATACCAAGATGTTTAAATTTGTCCATTCTTATTTATTTATGCACCACAACTAGGTTGCATGTTGTTCTTGTATGAAATACTCATGAAAATAGAAATATGCATATCAATTTCATTTAAGTTTCCTGTTAGACTTTACTCTTATAGACCCATTATACTCATTTTCAATTAGACAAGACATTTTAGTTTTTTATGAGTGCTTATGGGTTTGACTCATTCTTTCATGTCACATTATCTTCTTTGAAATAAACAGGGCTATGAGGTAAGGAAAAATATTGATGGCTGAATGGTTGGGATAGTAACCTTGACTAATGCCAATTTATGAATTCTTGTGGTGTTTTGGTGATTTTTTTAATGGTGTTCATTTAATCTAATAAATTTTACCTGATTTACATTTGGTTTCTTCACCACTCTGACTTGTAGTTTGTATGATTAATTTTCATATAGATCTCATTTCCATTGTTAATCATCCTTACATTGTGGAATATAAAGAGTCTTGGGTAGCAAATGGTTTTTTATTTTAATTCATCTTATGTGATGGTGTTTTGAGTTTAACAATAATATTTTCATATCAGTCTCTCATTTTCTATCATATTCCATTATTATCTAAATGTATGAATGATATTTCATAAGTATTCAATGTTTATTGAAAGTTTTATTTAGTACTTAAGCTTAATTCATAAAATAATCTATCTTTATAAAAAATAAAAGAATAAAAGCTTCTCTTGCTTATAAGCATTGTCATAAGTGGAAACTATTGTCAATTTGAGTTGCACCATTTGAGGAGGTGTTTCAGGTCTCCTCACTCAATTGACATTATGGGAATTCTCTAAGGCTATGGGTGGCCCTTGAATAGAGATAACCTCTAGAGAGGGTTGGCTCCCTTGATGTTACACCTTCTCAATTACAAGGAAAATGGAAAGAGAAAGATAAAAATAATGGAATAAAGGGGTGATGTACCAAATATTAGTCTCCCCCACTTGCCTATGACTAAACTATAAATTGAAATAAGACTAAATTTTGATCACATGACTCAATAATAGCTATCCAAACATAATAATTTCAATATGAAGGCTATGGTCAATACATCATCCAAGAGGGATGATCAAGAGGTTTGATAGAAAACACTAATGAATACTTTCCACATGTAACCTTGTAAACCCAATTCACATGCTACATATGACCTAAAAGAAGACTACCAACTTGTGGATATGTGAAAATGAAAAGGAAAAATAAGAGGAAGTTCAAGATAATATAAATAACATTCATCGCATAATCCATCAGTAAAAACACTAGATGCAAGCTTGAGAAGGTAAATTTTAGTTTGTATTCACTCCAAAGGCAATGAACAAGTGTTAAGTTAAACATGGATTCACCATAATCATATAGAGGATCCTTTTACAATGTCCTTTTGAGGAATATTTATAGAATAATGAAGAATAAATAGGGGTGATAAATGTAGGAAGTTTATCATTACTATCATCTATCATGAAACTAGTTAGAGTGCAAAGAGAAGGTGAAGAAACAATCATATTATTCATCCTCAATATTTATTGGCATGACTTGATGATATCCTCATGGAACATGGTGTAGAAGTGGCTCTTCATATCCTATAACTCATCTTTCTTCACTTGAAACTTCCACTTCTTGGTTGGAGGAATTATAAATTACTATCTTGACACGTGGCCTACTTGACTTCTATGGAATCTTTATACACCATTCTTGGCTCTTAAAATACATCTCTCAACTTGATGAGACTGAAAATTGATACTTAGACCTACTCATACTATTATTTATTTCATTATAACCTACAAATTTATGCCAAAAATGATTTAGTTTAATGTGAGGCAATAAGGAGAAGTCTATCTTTTCATCCAAGACCTAATCCTTATTTGAAGACTACCACAACAACTTGTCAAACTCATGGATATCTTGTAGGAGATATGTAAAATATTTTCAACCTATAGACCATATTAAATAGCTGATGTGCAGATGTAATATGTATTTTTGAGTTCTTGATATCATGAACTATCACAAGGTCTCTTGAGATACATTTGATAGAACTAGTCTATTAGACTACTCTAGGCTTATTTTATAGGCTTTTAAAAGGTGAATCAAATGTATATAAATTCATAACATCCCTCATACCTTCATAAACATAGTATGTAGTGGAAACATATGAATACAAGCTTGAAAGAGTTGTTAGAGAATTGTATTAGTCTTTGAGAGTGCACATTCCTTTGGCATCAACAACTATCTATGTGCTGATGTATTTAAACTTGCCTATATTCATTGAAATGGAATTTATTTTGACTAAAAGGGTCATCCTAGAGTGATATTAGATATTTTCATGGGTGGTTAAATATTCTCATGCCATTAGATGACATTAAGAATGTCTGCAAACATCATTCTTTCAATGCAAGTAAGAGACATTCTTCACTTGGTTTAGTTTCTTTAATTGGAACATACTAAATCACTATGAGGGAACATTTAATGAATTATTAAAGTCCATTATACCTATGCCCAGGCTTGATAAGCCTCTTCAACTAGTTAAGAAACTCAAATACCCCCAAACACCATGTCAACTAGTCAAAAAAGCAGCTTGAGACCTCTTTACTATAATTTTCCCTCCACGTGTTCCAAGATTATTTGTAAAACATATGAATATGAACCTTTCATATTTCCTCTATGTGTTTTAAATTTTCTCATTGGAATCAATTAGATATTCATTTAGAGTCATCGATCTCTTTAAGGTCTTTATTAGGGTTTTAGACATGTTTATCTTCTTACAATCATTCATAAAGAAAAACCCCTTGATTGAGTAAAAAAATCCATGAACATGGAGGGAATATACCCCATTAACATCCCATAATGTAATTTGGTCCCATGCATCTACTCATTTGACTTCTAACTTAAGAAATTTGACCTTTATGAACTTTATAGCCCTGTAGGTGAAGGTCATGATGTCTGTTTGAGCAAAAAAGGGTTATAAATGCTTAATTTTTACTTGGAAATATATTTTATATGATTTATACATGCCTTAAAATGTCTAAAAATTCTTTTAAAAGGATTTTTCCCTTTAAACTCTTATTGCTTTTTTTAACCCATGCCAAGGGTTTCTTGACAATTTAGGGCTTTTGACCCTAATTACCATATTTTGATGTTTGATCCTCATTACAAGCATTAAAATTATTGTATACACTTTATTCATGGTTCCTTAGACATTTAATTAATTTCCAAACCTCAATTTCCACAAATAATGGTAGCCTCTCTTTCATGTTTTTGTATGCAGGCTTGTAGGTGCTTGTTTCAAACTTAAAACCCACCATTATAGACATATTATTGTATTTGAATACCTTTATTCCTAAAAAAATTAATGATATTGGATCAATCTAAAGTTTTTTAAACTTTTTTGAGAACTTTCCCAAGGAGAAAACCTACAAAATTGCCAAAAAACCTTATTTATAGGCCTATAGGTGAAGGTTGAGATGTCTATTTGAGAAAAATAGTGTTTCAAATGTTTGATTTTTACTTGGAAACACATTATATATGATTTATACATGACTTAAGAGGTCTAAAAATTGTTTCTATATGATTTGACCATTTAAAATTCTTATCACTTGCTTTAACCCATGCTAAGGGTTTCTTGATAGTTTAGGGGTTTTGACCCTAATTGCCATCTTTTGATGTTTGATCCTAATTCCAAGGATTGAAAATAAAGTATAAAAATTATTCATGTTTCCTTATACCTTTGATTAATCTCCAAACCTCACTTTCCACACACAAGGGCAGTATATCTTTCATGTTTCTATATGCAGGCCTAGAGGTTCATGTTTCAAACTTGAAACCCACCATTACAGACACATTCCTAGATTTTAATCCCTTTATTATTAAGAAAATTAATTATATTTAATAAATATGATGTTTTTTGAACTTGTTTGAGAACTTTCCCAAGGAGAAAACCTACATAAATTGCCAAAAATCCTTAAATTTTGCTTGTAGACTTGACATAGTCTATCTGTGCGTGCATGAATACATTGTTCTATTGACATTTTTTATCCTTTAATTATTTGAATAGGTATGAGGTTAAATTAATTAGGGTAATCATCCCAATATTTTATTATAAACCTCATTTTTGTCCATAGACCTATTACTTGTTCCCTTAACACTTAAACTTCATATAAAAACACTTAGGCCAATGGCTTTCATAGTCTTCCACTTGTAAGTTTCTATCAAAGATGATTTGGAGGGATTATAAATTTTTTGGATTTTATTTGAGTTACCTATAAAATTATCTCCAAATTTCTCAAACTTCTCTTTAGCTTTATTACTCCCCAAACATCAAATTAGCTTACCTACAAGACTATTTTTCTCCTATTTAAAGTCTATGTGTTAAACTGGTACAAGAAAGACACTTAGGAGGTCAATGAAATATTAGGTCAACATGGAATGGAGTGTGAGATGTTAGTGAATATTCATTTCATATGTTTTATATTATTTCATGAACCCAAAACTTCTCAACAATATCAAACAACCATGAAACTTACACTCTTAAACCCTACAGACCTATACCTTGATATTTGGCTCATTCATGCATTGGATATTTGATTGAAGATGGTGTAGGAGGTACTATTAAGTTTTTATTAGGTTGGGAACATAATTTAAATTTAATTTAAATCACCTTCATATTGGAAACACCTCACAACCCTAATGAATCTTGACTGTCATGTCTAAAACAACACATCAATGAGATTTTCTTGCTAGTACAACAATGACCATTGTGAATTTATATCAATTTTTATATTTTATGGGTAATTTTACCTCCAAGGGACACTCTAAAACTATTTCCATGCATTCATTAAACACATACATGTCATTTAAAGAGTAAAATCATGATAGTGGGTTTTATAGGGTTTAAGAGGTTGTAAACTTCTTAACAGTGATTCATAAGGGTCTATCCACTAATTTGATCTAGGATTCTATTACAAGTAAAGTTTAGATTATAATTTTTATGATGGAATATAATTTGAAAATAAAAATGTAAATTTTAAGTTGGAATATAAAATTTAGATTATTTTATAGGTTTGACTTGTATAGATTAAATTTGATAGTTGGTTTAAAGTTTTAGGTAACTTGTATCTTATCTACCAGTGAATAATATATCCATTATTTGGTACTTATTATAATAATTTTGAATAAAACTTATTTTATTTATTTATTTATTTTATCTCAAAGAAGAGAAGAAGTTGAATTAAACTTGGATAATCCTTATGAAATTATTTAATACAAATGTAAGAGCTAAGGTTATAAACATATTTAGAAATCACCAAAAGATTTTACTATAATTATATATGGCATTTAATTTTATATATTGTATTAATTTTAAATTATATATAGTTTTAGGTTTCTATTGTCAATGCCTTTACAATTTGTACTTGGATATTTTTAAATAAGAAAAGAAAATCTTGAACATTACATTCCATAAACCCATAAACCATGGTTTCATTAAGAAGATATGTTGATACCCAATCCATAAATGGGATTGAATCCACTTTTTATCTAATATAAGATGAAATAAAACTATGAATAAAACTTTATCACTGAGGTATATGTCAAGCTTTCCTTTTAGGATGGGTTGTCATAGATTTGAAATCAATAAATGGTGATCTAGTAGATTAGGCAAGATATTATTGAACCAATAAATGATGAACCATATCGAGAACCATTCTTCATTATATATAATTATCTCTTATTCCTCTTTTACAAATTAAATAGAGGGGTTTGATGGAATTGGGATGAGAGGATTCAACATTGGCTTTGATTTACTAAGTCAAGTTACAGGTCAGACTACCTCTATAAATGTTATTTCCTTCCCCTCAGATATAATGCTTGCTTTATTTTTACTAGATATAGGGTGTCAACTTGAATCACCCCTCTTGACATTTGGGCACCCATGTTCTCCACCATATCTAGACTTATTTTTTTAGAAATACTAAATAGATTTCTTGGGAGTAGAGCACTCCAATGAACCCTCCTTCTAGGCGATTGGTTTCTATCCATGGATCTACATTTTATTCCATCTATACTAGTCCTACATATGGATTTGACCCTTCCTTCTCATCTTGGGTTCATTTATTATATGATCCCTTCTTTCAATATGAACCTTCCATTTATTATTCATCATTTGATCCTAAAACCCTAGTTTTAGATTTAATGAAATGAGATGGAGTAGGATCTTTCATTTCAAAAACTCATGATTATATCCTCTTTCATTTGTATATTATTATTGGTAAAATTTATAAAAAAAAATTGGAAATTTGGGTCCCAACAATTGGTCGCATCTTTAAAACATCTAAAAATGATAAACTAAGTGGCTTAAGTTTGTGCTCTCAGGTACACCTACTAGAGTAGCTAAAGGAGGGAGAAAAAACCTTGGCCTTAATTGTGAATTCATTATATCATATTCCATCTCAAGTTATAGTCCATTTACATCCAAAGTATCCTTAATCAAATTCCTATTGTGTTTTTAAATGTGTTAGAATATGAATGCATTAATCAAATGCATAATTAAATAAGCATAAAAATCATTTAAAAAATAATTATATGTATATAAATATTTTCATAAGTCTCCCATCCCAATTTTAAATACATTTCCATCCAAACAACCATTTGTGTGTATACCAGTAAAGTTTTAGTTTTCCATCTCAAGTTCAAATCCATTTCCACCCAAATAAGCATTTTTGTGGGGGAATGTTTAGTGGGTGATTTTAGAATCCATGAAAATTTGGTATTATGGAAGTAAAAGTTCATCTTAGATATAAAAAACACAACAACCTTAATTAAAAACATCTCAACATTAGCTATGAAAAAGAATATTTGTAATGTTAAAAATGTGAATGAATATCAACAACACAACAAAATATCAATAACACAACAAAATCAAATCACAAAAGGATGTGGTTTTATGATTAACAAAAAAAATTATTTGTATGTGAATGGTAATCTTAATTTTGATACAAAGACAATAACATTTTTTGGTATGTGAAAAAAAACCTTCAAGGCCTCCATCCACTTACCATCAAATGTTTCCTAACACATATTCAAGTTATAGTTTATTCAAGATAGGCAACATTTCATCCCTCTAACTTGATGATGCTAAAATATCTATTAAACAATGAATTACACATAAAATTTTGTTGGGTTCTATTATCATTCATCTCACATTATTGTTATTAATTAGCATTCTAACATGACACACTAAACAAGATTAACATAACACTTTAATGTAGGCAAATACAAATGTGTCATAGATATAAATAACATAATAATATGAATTTAAAAATAATATAGTTTGATAAAAAATAATAGCATTTGCTTTTATGTGAATGAAATTTGAACATTTGATGAAGTATCTAGTAGTTTATACAAAAATAATAATATTTACTGGTATGTGATTTAAAATATTAATTTTTATACAAAGATAATAATATTTACTTGTGTGTGAATGAACACATTCATGTCTTCCATCCACATACTAGTAAATGTTAAGTCTTCCATCCCAAGTTACTGGTATGTGAGTAGAAACCTCGAAGGGATTCCATCCAAATACTATGGAAATGTTGAATCAGATGTGAATGAAATGATATCGACATAGTGGGTTCAAATTTGGGTAATGTTTCTTCCCTCTACCATGGTAACACTACAATATCTATGTAATGGTGTATTTTGCAAAAGAGGCATTTAGGTTCCATGATTTTGAGGGGATATTGACTTGAATAAGGCATGTTGAACAAGTTTTATATTTTATCTTTGGTGGTAATAATTTCCCACATTAATGGAAACAAATCCCATCAATCATCTTCAAACATGCCCTTCATTACATATTAATGACAAAAATGTCTTCCAATATGGCCATTGAATTCAAAAAATGGTATAGTTTGATAAAAACAATAAAATTTACTAGTATGCAAATGAAAACCTTTAGGACCACCATTAACATATGTGTAAAATTGAGTCATATATAAAGGAATGTAAAAATAATTAAAAAAACAATAACATGAAGTTGGGTCCCATCACATTTGGAGGAGAGTGACTTGAATAATGCACACTAAATAGGTTGTAGATGATGCACATGGTAGCATTAACTATGAAATTAATGGAAACAAATCCTACCAAGTGACTTCGAATATGCCCTTCATTACATGTTAATGACATAGAAATCTTCTAACATGGACATTGAATTCAAAAATGGTATTGTTTGGTAAAAAACAATAACATTTATTAGTATGTGAATGAAAGTCTTCAGGGCCGCCATTAACATACCTGTAAAAGTAACTTAGAAGAAAAAGCATGAAAACATAATTAACATACCAATAACATGAATTTGGGTCCCATAAAATTTAGGAGAGATTGACTTGAACAATATACAATAAACATGTTGTAGATGATGCACATGGCACCATTAATTGTGACATTAATGGAAACAAATACTGACATGCATCTTCAAAAATGTTTGTTGCATGTTAATGAC
This sequence comes from Torreya grandis, assembly GCA_037957365.1. NCBI lineage: Eukaryota > Viridiplantae > Streptophyta > Pinopsida > Cupressales > Taxaceae > Torreya > Torreya grandis. The sequence continues at coordinate 780,928 of JARHVA010000862.1, forward strand.
ACAAGAATATTCTATCATGATCATTAAATTTTGAGATGTATTAGAATATGTATGAATTAATCCAATGCATAATTTAGTCAATTTAATAGTCAGTAAAAATAAAATTTTATGTGTGTCAATATTTCCATGCCTGTTGAATTATAAAATGTGTTAGAAGATGTATGAATTAATAAAATACATAAATAAGTAACCATAATAGTCATTAAAAAAACATTTCTATGTATACCAATATTTTCATGTCAGTTGAATTTTGAAATGTGTTAGAATATGTACAAATTAATCAAATGCATAATTAAATAAGCATTGTAGTCATTAAAAAAAAAAAAAACATTTCTATGTATAACAATATTGTCATATGTTTTCCATCCAAATTTCAAATACTTTTCTATTACAACAAACATTTATGTGTATACCATTAAACATTTAGTCTTCTATCACAAGTTGAAATCCATTTCCATTTAAACAAGCATTTGTGTGGGAACATTTAGTGGGTGCTTTCCAAATCAATGGAAAGTTGGAGGAAAGGAAATAAAAATGCATCACGGATATAAAAAACACAACAGTGTGAATGTAAAACATATGGAACACATGAGATTTTATGAAAAATGCATTCTTTAATAGATATTGTAGCTTTGATATGTTAGATAAATGAAACATTACTTGTCTTAATATCTATGTTAAAAAATATTTGTAGTCTCGAAAATGTGATGAGTAATACAACAACATTAATTGACAATAACATATAAATAACACAGTGACATGAATTCACAAAATGAATTGGGTTGAAAAAAAAAAATTACCATTATGTCAATGAAGAACTTTGGATTGCTTCACTAGAATGTGGTTAATGAAAAACTAAATTCTTCTTCACTGAAGTTGAATTTGACACTCCGTGCTTCCAAATTAAGAAAATTCTAATAATAACTCTGGAAATCAAACATTGGTTGGTCTATAATTTTTTATTTATAAATAAATTGTATCTCATAAAACAAAGTGGAATTTTGAATGTTTTGGAATGGAGAGGCTTAGAAAATGTGTGAATCTTTAATTTTGTAGGTGGACACAATTTATGAAGGATATTTTTTGGTAATGTTAATGATTCTAAAGCCAACTCTTGGAGCTAAATATTTGAAATTTTAATATGATAAGATGTATAAAAGTGTAAGCACACCAGTTATAATATAATATAAATTGGGATATTGGAGATGTTATATTCTATTACTTACAATCAGAAGTAAAATTTTACTATTAAAATGCTTCAGTATAACTTTATTAAGTAAAATAATAAAATTATAGAATATTACATAGTAATGTATTCAATTAGCAATCGTGACTGAGACTTCACATCAGAGGATAGAACACCAAATCAAAACATGGCACAAAAAATTAGGGAACAAAAAATAAGATCTGACATGACATGACACTCAAAACCACATTCAACAAAGTACTCAACACATATCCTAGAAGATAATTAATCACAAGTCATAAAACCTAAGGGAGGAGGTAGCATATCATCCTTGGGTGGAAGATTAGTCCAAGTGAGAGGCTTTGTAGAAGGAGGATTTGGTGCCACCCATTCATCTAAGGGGTCCAAAGTCATATCTATCACACATCCATCAATGGGATAAGTCTAAGAAGTATTATGAGTAGTAGTTCCAATAAGATAATCCCTTTGAGAGAGAGAGTTGTATCATATTTTTCATATGGTGGTGGCAACCTCCACCCCCTGAGGGAAGTGAAGGCAGAAGTGGATACGATTATAGGAATGACATATATGTATCTTACTAGGGGGTGATGATAGTTACTGGGTGGGCCATCAAGGGGGATGTGGCTCATTATACAAGAAGCACAACTTTAGTGGTCCAACAACTTCTATAGATGATGAACCTCCATGGTAACCTTTTTAGTTTAGACTTAAATCTACATGTAGGCTGAATATATATAATAAAAATCTTGTTATTAATAGAAAAAAGATAAGAGCATTCAATATTATTAAATATAAAATTATTTATAGCCTTCTTTAAATGGAGTAGAATCACATCTCTAAAAAAACTTCATAAAAAGATAATAGTAGCAATCCAATTGGTCGAATCCCAAATAAAGATAAGAGCCAAAAGAATGGTTCTAGTTGATAATGTTGAAAGAGGCTATGGATCCATTTCCAAGCAACTTAAGCTTTGGCGTAAAATCAAAAGAGATGTTTGAAGGACTCTGGATTCTTATAGGTGGGGCACATGGATCAAGTAATTCTAAAATGGGAGAGTCCTCAAGTGGAAGACCTTTGTAAACCAAACACTAGAAGAAGGGGGATATCTTGGGTTAAAGACCAACCATCCAAATTCGGGATTATCTAGAAAGCCACATCTTGGGTGAGGAATTAAGATCCCATTGCCTATTAAGCTTAATGATAGTAGAAGAGAATGGAATAATAACTTAATACAGGAGACCTAGGGAATAATTCTAAAAATAGGTGTCACAATTTCACCACCAGTCTTTCCACCATGAGTGGGGCAGTTGCAGTCCTAGCTTGTGTAACATTATATATGGCATGAGCTCTTGGATGCAAAGAACATAAGTCCAAATTATTGAAATGTAAATTAATTTTCAAATCCAATCAAGGAGTCCAATCCCTAGTAGAAACAAAGTCTCAAATAATATGAATTCCTTTCCCAAAGAGACTTAGGGATTTGATCCCAAGGAATTCAACCAATAGAACATTGATATTGGTTATTATGGGAGACCACCATATATTATGATCATTAAAAGATAAACTAGTATGAAAACTATCAACAATCCATTTCAAATGGGGCTTGATAGCCTCAAAATCCTTCCATATGCTTTTGACCATAAAAGAACTTTCAATTTTAACTAGAGCCGACATGATGAGAAGGGTGTGGAAGCCAATATTTTTTCAATTGAGTTTTCCATAGGAGGATCAATGGCTATAACAACCAATTTAACACACACTGCTATGTTCTACCTTTATATATAAATGATTCTTATACCTATTTTATCACAAGGGAGGCAATTAATGCCCCAAGAAACTTAATTGAATCCCCTTGTTTATTTGACATTAGGCAATTGGAAATCCTTGATAATTTTGACCAAATTATTAGATGTACAATTTTGACTGTTTCTCATATAATTAATGAAATTAGTGTTTTCAAATTCTCAGCACTTAAAAATATATGAATATGATATATAAAGTATATTTAATTTTGAATAATATATACATTATTTTTGATGTATAAGCTCAAAGTTACATAGATATCAACATCTCTACCCATGTTTTGGATTACATATATTAGATTATAACTGATGAGTAAGTGTATAATTAAATCTGAGCATTCTATCGATTAAGTAGCCATGACTAAGGGCATCCAATTTGATAATGTCTCCCAAGGAATGATCTTAGACTTATCTGATTGACTCTCCATATCAGATATCTAAATGGATTTGTACCTTGGTTGATGGCCTATAAACCATCATCCTCAACAATTGGACTACAACCCTTTTGATATGATATACCTTACTTTTTTAATTATAGAGTTTATTTATTTTTAATATTTATATAATATTATAAATATAGATGTATATTTTTTATCCAAATAATAACAAGACCCAATTTATATTAATAAAAAGTACATAAACACTTATACATAATTATATAAAAATCAAATAAAGAACCACTTTGGATGAAATCATAATTATTGTACCTAATCTAATAATTGGTCCCTTCCCCTATTACCTTATCAAGCATACTATTTTTAATCAAAATCCTAAAAGAAAATCTATCCCTAGTGGTTTGGGAAAAAATCATGCATTGTAGCAATCTAACCCGTACATGTTGGTAAGAATAGTTACTACTCTGGAAGAATTTTATAGTGTGCGATAAGAGTTGGAGGATACATCAAATCATGGCTAGTAAAAAACATTATAACCTCCATAGGTTGTGCTACAAGGCTGCTAGCACATTTCCTACTAGAAGAAGCAGGTTTTTCATGTTTAAGGGGTGGAATATTAGTGTTAAGTGGAACAATTTCATTGGGATGCAATTTTGTAGTTAATTCAAGAATATTTTCATGTTGAGGTGGCTCAAACAAAGAAACATTATATTGATTAGGCTAAATGATAGCATACATGTGTTGAGAGGGCTCATTTCTAATAACTCATCCACAAGGATGATTCCTCTGATGTGCTCCCATCTATCCTCTATTTCCATAGAAAGTGAAAGAGTTAGTAGGCAAAGAATTGAGAACATTATAAAAGGTAGGGTCATTGGCATCAAAATGCAAGGAAACATGGGTCCCTTGATTAAATGGCCTAGCAAATGTGTTAGCAACCTTACGACCATGAAAGAATTGACCACCTCGAGAGCTACCCCTTGAATGAGTAGCCCCACTACATTGATCATCATCACAACCCCAAACATCTTTACTTGGATCATTTGAACCAAGATTCCAACCTGACATCTAATAAATAATGTTAAAATAAAAAATTTATACAACTGAGCTCAAATACTTCTTGAGTTTCATTATCTCAAAAATACAATGCGTCAAATTGTTCAATTTTAAAAAAATGTAAATAATACTTATATAACCATGATTGTGCATAAAAATTAATCATTCCATCCTCTTTAAAACCATACTAAAATAACAACCAACCTAAGAAAACATGCATTATTATTTCACAATCTTCATGTTATTTTCAAGAAAATGGTAAATAGGCCATAATCAAATACATGAAACCCTTGATGTTCAATTTTCGTGTGTGTGTGTGTGTGTGTGTGTGTGTGTACGTGCGTGCGAGCGATAAGGTCCTCTTAGGACACGATCAACTTAAGGTAATAATTATATTTTGGTTTAAGGTTTTAAAATTGAAATAAAAATATATTTAAAAGGCCAATATGTATATTTTTAGGACATTTTGTTATGTATAATCTTTGAAAACTATGAAATGCAAGGATGACATAACTGAAAAAAATTTAAAACATTTTCATAGTTGCAAAATTTTAAACTATATAATACAATATTTCAAAACCTTTTTACCACATCCATATTGGTCTTTCAAATATTTTTTATTTCAATTAACAAACCATGCCAACCATAATATAATTACTACCTTAAACATTTAAAAACAAAATATAATATGATCATGAGGCTTTAGGACTCTTTTTGTGCAGTACATATGGTAAGATCATGTGTAGTAGTACTTAGTATAAATTGAGTACAAACCACAACTCACACTTCAAACATTTTGGCTAACATTATTATATAGTTTGTAATTTTAAAACTATGAAAATGTTTTAAATATTCTTCAGCGCCACATGCTCTTTATTCTATATGATTTTAACAACTAAAAAAATTAATAATAAATCATTTTCAAACCTAATTTTTATTTTATTTATGGCATTGAATCCGGTGCAAGTCAACTTAAAATTGTGGAGATTGAGGTTTATATATTGTCCCATTTTTTATTTCACAATACTCATGCCACTTTTAAGAAAATGGTAAATAGGCTGTAATCAAATCCATGTGGATTCTTGGTCCTATGAGTTTCTTATATATATATATATATATATATATATATATATATATATATATATATATATATATATATATATATAACCTTAAGTTTATTGTGTGCTAAGTGGTCCCTATATATATGAAAATTAAACATTACAATTTTTAAAATTGAGAAAGTTTATTGACGATAATTCAAAGTATATAAATGATCAATTTTGACATAGTGGTTTTTATCTTTGTTGATTTTTTTGCTGAAATGTTTGAGAAATTTTTGTTCAAAATGAGTATTTAGTTATTTAGCATGGTCAAACTTGGAAATATTGGTTTTATTTTTTAAAGATATAGTTACATACATATATATTTGGTTGGTCTTTAGTTTTACCAATCTAAACTCTAAATAAATAATAAATTGATTTCCTTTGAGAAATAATTGTATGCAAGATACTTCTTTTAAATAATGAGCAGAGAAAAAAATGAATTATATTATGTAGTTGGTCTTTACCATGTACTTATTTTAAACAAACAAGAAACCAATTTTTTTTTTGAAAAATAATGACATGCAAGATATTTCTTTTAAACAATATACAAAGATCAAAATGAATTATATTATGTGGTTGGTCTTTACTACATAATTCTTTTAAACAAACAAGAAACTCATTTCTATTGAGAAATAATGACATGCAAGATACTTATTTTAAAGAAAATAAATAAACACAATAGAGCCTCGTGATCATTCAAACATATTTCTGACTAACCCTAAAATATCCATTTCATAGATTTTGTGTTTAAGGAAAAGATTTTTAGATATACATGAAATTTCTAAGAAAACAAACATGCACAGTGTTTTTAGTAAATATATTTAAACAAATATTATTAGGGAACCTATTATTATATTTATTCATTTCAAGATAGATGATTGTGTATGCAAATAGTTGCTCTTAATTTTAAAACTAACATAAGTCCATACCTTTCAATCATAAGGAAACCAACTTATAAATTGTTTGTATCTTCATTTATAATGTCTCATCCTAGTATTTCAACTACAAGATCTTTACTTTTGACTACCCGAGCTTCTCTTATACCAAGAACTTGCATAAATGATAAAAAAAATCAAGAAACCATCACATATGTATTCGAGAAACTTTCATTAATCTCGCAAGTGACGTGTCAGACGAACATTAAATTTTGCCTTGGGGCCCCTTGATATGCCGAAACCAATTAACTAAAAAATGGGGTAAAATATAAACCTTGATCCCAATAGATATAATTCCTCCTACACGAAATTCAATGCTAGAAATAAAATAAATATTAAGTTTGAAAATTATTTATTACTAAGTTTTTTAGTTATTAAAAACCATATATAAGGAAGAGCACGTGGTGCCAAAGAATATTCAAAATATTTTTGTAGTAAAATATAATGATTACCTTAAGCTTATTGTGTCCTAGATGGTCCTTATTAGATACATACATACATACATACATACATACATACACATATATACCTGGTGATTCTAGACTAATATATGTCTCATATAATTTCCTATCGAATCAAACTCATACATGTATAATAACTCTAGAAATTATGTGTCTCAAAATAGGAATAAGTATATTCTGTAAGGTGAATATGTGTCCCAAACTATGAAAGTATATAAAATTGAGGCTATTTGACTTATGTATATTTTAGCAGAATTAGCCATTTTCAAAATCGAAAAAACCTACTTATAGCCCTTTGGTTATAAATAGAAACTAAAATTTTCCATGTTATGTCTGAATAATTCAAATGTAATTTAGTTTTCAAATATGACCAAGGGGTTCAATCCCTATCAAAAACCAAGTCTCAAATAGTATGAATTCTTTTCCTAAATAGCCTTGGTACTTTTATCCCAGGCAACTCGGCTAATAGAACATTGCTATTGGTCATGATGGGGGACCACCATATATTATGATCATTAAAAGATAAACTAGTGTGAAAACTATGACCAATCCATTTCAAATGGGGCTTGACAATGCCAAAAGCTTTCCATATGCTTTTGACCACAAAAAACCCTTCAATTTTAAATAGAGCCAACATGATGAGAAAGGTGTGGAAGCCAATATTTTTCTGACTGAGTTTGCTATAGGAGAATCCAGGGGATATATAATGTCTTAACAGAATTTTCTAAGATTCATTACCTTCAGTGGTTGTAACAACCCATTTGGCACACAAGGTTGTGCTTTACCTGTAGATATCAATGATTTCCATACCTCTTTTATCACGATGGAGGCAATGGATTTCCAAAGCAACTCAATCAAATCCCCTTGTTTGTTTGGCATTAGACTAAAGGAAATCCCTGTGAATTCTAACCAACTTATCGAATGTATAATTATGACTGTCTCTCATATAATTAAAGAAATAGGTGTTTTCAAATTCTTGACACTTAAAAATAAATGAATAAGATATTTAAAGTGTATTTAATTTTGAATAAGATATACATTATTTTTTATTTACAAGTATAGTTAATGCTCGGGATGACTTTTTCCATCAGCAATGACTGGAAAAAAATAAATACACCTACACCATTTACAGTGTTCGCCACACTATAAATGGCGTAAGGGAGTCCCTTCCTAAACCGTAAGGATTTTATCATTCCCAACATGGTAGAGAAGGTTAATAAAGGTGTAAAGCTGGTGTGTGTAACAAGAGCTGGAGCATACATCAGATCATGGCTGGTAAAGAATCTTCTGCAAAGAGGTTACACAGTAAATGCCACCCTCAGAGATCCAGGTAACTTTCTTATTCTTTTCTAACCCATAATTTAACAAGTGCGGTAAGAGTTGATTGAATTATGGTATTCACTTAAAACTGCAGGAGACGAGACAAAATCTCAGTCTTTGTTGGACCTACAAGGGGCACACCTCTTGGAAGACAACGGCTTCAATTCTGCAGTGAAGGGATGTCAAGGAGTTTTTCATGTAGCTAGTCCTACCACGGTTAAAACTGAAGAGTCGCTGGTAATTTATAAATGAAACAAAATATTCGAGTGTTGATTGGATTTATTTGTTAGAGTCTAGAGAGATTAACTTGTGGTGGAGTGCACGAAAAGATTTCGTTGTGCCTGCTGTAAATGGGGTACTGAATATTATGAAGGCTTCCACAAGAGCTAAATCTATTAGGTGAGTGGTTTTCACGTCATCTCTCTTAGCAGCTTTTCCACTGAATGAAAAGGGGGAATTAGCCCATTCATGCCTTGATGAATCATGTTGGAGCCCTCTAAATTTCCTTAAATCTCAAACATCTTCACCTTCACTGGCTTGGTATATGATTTCCAAGACGTTAGCAGAACAAGAGGCCCTTAAATAAGGTGCTTATAACAATCTTGAGGTGGTAATCGTCCTACCAAGTCTGGTGGGTCGGCCTTGGTTCACTTCTCCGCCTCCTGTTACCTCTGCCCAAACAATATTATCCCTCATTGGAGGTATGCCTTAATACCTGTATTTATATAAGTATGCTACTCTACATTCATGCTTCTAATGCGATATGATTTGGCAGAAAATGGTAATTTCTACGAAAAGCTAAAGTTCATAGAATTCTCTATAGACGCCATTGGAATAGTTCATATTGATGACGTATGCAATGACCACACATTCTTGATGAAGCATCCCAATGAACAAGGTCACCATGTTTGTAACGCTGATACAAGAAGTCTCAAGTGGCTCAAAGGTTTTCTTTCTAAAAAGTTAAAGGCTTCATGCAAGTAAGCAAACAATTTTCAGTTCATTCTTTAATGTCATCTTGGTCTAGAGCAGATAATTAATTGTAACAATTTTATTTTCTCGAATTTTAATTCAGGTTGGATGAGGAGGATGGGATTGTTAGACAGTGCCCATTTCTTATGAGAAATTATTGGATATGGGATTCTTTTACAAGTACAATTTAGTACAGACTTTTGATGAGAGCATGGAATGTGGTAAGGAAAAATGGAATTTTGAAGTTGTAAAATAAAATTTAGATTATTTTGTAGGTTGGACTTGCAGGGATTAAATTTGATGGTCCGTTTCAAATTTTAAGTAATATATATCTAATATATTAGTGGGTACTATATTTATTATATGGTATTTATTATAATAATTTTGAATAAAAACTTATTTTGTTCATTAATATTATATCTACTATTTGATACTTATTCAATAATTTTGAATAAAATTTATTTTGTTTATTTATTTTCTTTATCTCAAAAAAGAGAAGAGGTTGAACTAAACTTCAATATTTATTTTCTTTATCTCAAAAAAAGAGAAGAAGTTGAATTAAACTCTAATATTCCTCTTTAGTAGAATGAAATTGTTCAATACAAATTGAAAAACTAAGGTTATAAACATATTCACAAACTACCGAAGGCTTTTACTATAGTTCTATATGGCATCATATTTGTTATATTGTCTTAAATTCAAATCCTATACAGTGTTAGGTTTTAATTGTCAATTCTTTTATAATTTGTACTTGGAGATTTTGAAATGAGAAAATAAAATATTAAACATTACTTTCTATATATATCCATCTATACATAAAAAGCCCATATATATCCATCTATACATAGAAAGACGTAATTCAAGAATTTTATAATGAAAAATTTGTATTGATAATATATTTTGAGATTAATCAACCAATTATTGTATCATCCTAATGATTGCAAGGTCAACCTAAATGATGATTGAATGATGGGTTCATATGGAGTGATTCACTAATGAAAAAAGGGACACCCATGTATTGTGTTTTTCATGACTTACAAACAGTGATTGCCTTGACTGCTAGTTGGATTTGTCTATGGGAAAACATTCACTAGTAGAATGTAGGATAATCCCATAGTTTTCTCTCTTTTTCAACCAATGCTTTATTCATCCTGTAGATCACTATGAATGGTGTGTTGAAAGTGCTCACATGTCCCGATCCAACCAACTGACAACTATTTTTTCTATCCTAATCATATTAAAAATGAGTGCACATAAGGATGATTTTAGAATTTATATCTTTTTCAACCAATGCTTTATTCACATTGTAGATCCCTATAATGGTGTGATGCAAGTGCCACACATCCTGATCCATCTAACTGGGAACCAATTTTTCTATCCTAATCGTATATGAAATGAACATGCATAGTTGGCCCTGATAACATCGCCTTTGAGAAATTCACTTGTCAATGAAGGTAAAGGCCTTGAAACTTTCAAACTAATTTTGACCTTTGAGGATCAAACACTATCCACCATGTGATTTCTAGCCAAAATGGATTTTTGACACCTTAAATAGGGGTCAAAATGAAGCCCAAATGTGAGAAATATGACCAAAATAGTTTATGCTTCTTAATAACCTATAAACAAAAATTCTAATTGGTTTTTATAAAAAATTAAAAATTTAATGAGATTACCTAGGATTTGGATCACAAATTATAAACAGTGTCTTTGATTAGTTTTGAAAAATCTGACAATTTTAAATGGAACGATGTAAATTTAAACTTTTCACACTTGGTAGGCTTATCTTACTAGTAAAGAAAGTGTGTGACCTCCAACTAATTAAATTTTGAGTTAGGATTTGTCACATTTGGTAGGGGTGTAATACTTCTACCAAGAGAACAAAAAAAATGATAGATTTTACTTTGACTTAGAAGATTTTTTGGATTTGTCACACTTATCAAGTTTATTACATAGTGGGGTGAATGTTGATGCTAAAATTGACTAAAAATGATTAATTAATAATTAACTCATGTAATGACATGACCATTAAACTGATTACAGTCAGTAATGCCATGCATAGTGGCTTCTATTCTCTATAGGGTCCTAATTATTTTCTCTCCTCTTGATGATACCATTTAATAATTACTAATTATGTCTATAGGTGTCATATAGTGGTGCAAACATAACTCTTAGGTATCAATTGATAGCAAGTAATTTCCTAGTGTAATAGCAATTATAGTTGTTGATGCTCTTCATATTAGCTTCTACTCCTTACAATTTCCTCATTTTTTTTCTCTCTCTTCTCCCTAATACCATTAAATAATTACTAGTTACATTGATAGATATTATACAATGGGGAAAACATGGCAACCAAGGATTGATTGATAGCATTCCATTGCACTATGCAATGGAAATACCATCAGATCGATTATAATCATCGATGCCCTATGCAGTGGCTTCTACTATCTATAGGTTTCAAGGCTGAACAAAAATAGAAGACACTTTCTATTTCATATGGAGATTACAATTATCTTTCTCCATAATCATAATACTTGCATACAATTGCCTTTCAGGCAATGTGAAGTGGATATGTCTTTCAACTGCATCACATTGGTACTTTGAAGGTAACTTTATAGGAAATGTGATTCATTCCTTTCCATTTATGCCATGTTAATGTTCATCTCATAGTCATCAACTGGATAATTGTTTTCCTTTACATCATTGTATCCTTTTCCATATCATGTATTCACAGGTTAAAACATCATCATATAGGTATTCTAAAAGATAGGGCACCATGTAGGCTACAATAAAAGGGATGTTATTATCCAGTTATCATTGTACAGTTTGCCTAAAAGTCTGAACTTGTGTATGGATTCCTTTTGGGTTTTTTTATAGAATTGTAGATAAAATGTTTTTTGATACTATAATTCTACAGAAAATATTCATTAAGATTACATTTATGAAATCTTAATAGCCATAACATTTTTATCTTTTTTTTTCTTTTGAATGCAGATTTTCTTTTTCTCTTTTTGTTGTATATAGCTAACTAGGTTTGAAAGTAGGATTTTAGGTATTTTTTTAGAATTAAGGATTGGGGATTTTAGCCTTGAATATGGGATTATAGTTTGAATATGTACCAAAGTTGTCTTTTTCCTTCAATCTTACTTTAGATGATAGTTGGGTGTTTTAGTGGACCATGATCAATTTTAGGATTGCAATTTTGAGATATTGATTTAGTTATTATTTATTAAATGGAAAATCTTAATTTTTATTGATTCTTATTTCTAAAACAACAAGTTTGATTCATTTTGGTAATAGGTTATTAATTTCTTAGTAATTTTACTAGTAGCAACGAGTGGTTGTTGCAATTAATCAAAACCTCTTTTGGTGAATCCATTTAAATCCTTTTTTTCAAAATTTATATTAACAATGAATAATAATGTAGGAGAAATCCTCTTGTAGGGAAGTCAAAGCTGATACTCTTGGGATTTTACCATTCACAAGGCTAGGGTGGTTCCCGCTATAATTAGGTGAAAAGCTTGGGTCATTGACATGATCTGTATGCATTCCCTATTGGAGATATCCAATATCCAAGATAAAGTAGGGGTGACCATTAAGCACAAACTTGTGTCCACCCCTAGACTCTTTCAAGCCCAAAATCATGTATTACATGTCTCATGAGACTTCTCAACTTGAAACCATGAATTGTACATCAAAATCAATTTTGTCTAGCTCTAAATTACTTAGTTATAACATGATTTTATGTCAATCCATATTATGATGATATTTACTAAGATATTTGGATTTAGATTATTATGGAATCCAAAGTGGAAAATGATGAGGTTATGGATAAAATTGGTAAAGGAGCCTTAGGATTTGTAATTATTGTGTTTCATAAACTTGGAAAGAAGAGGTAAGTAAAAAAGCATTTTGACCTCCATAGGTTATGTTGGAGGGCTGCTAGCATGTTTCCTACTAGAAGAAGTAGGTTTTTTAGGTTCAAGGGGTAAAGTATTAGTGTTAAGTGGAATAATTTCATTGAGATGCAATTTAGTAGTTAATTGAAGAATATTTTCATGTTGAGGGGGCTCATTTTGAATTCCTCATTCACGAGGATGATTCCTCCAATGTGTTCCCCTTCATCCTCTATTTCCATGAAAATTCAAAGAGTTAGCAGGAAAATAATTAAGAACATTCCAAAAGGCAGGGTCATTGGCATCAAAATATAAGGAAACACGGGTTCCCTGGTTAAATGGCCTCGAAAATGTGTTAACAACCTTGTGACCATGAAAGAATCAACCACCTTGAGAGCTCTCCCTTGAAGGATTAGCCTCACTATGTTGATCATCATCATGACCCCAAACATCTCTACTGAAATCATTTGAACTAGGATTCCATCCTGACATCTAATAAAATATGCTAAAATAAGTATTTTACACAACTGAGCTCAAATACTTCCTAATTTTTATTATCTCAAAAATATAATGCATCAAATTATTCAATTTAAAAAAATGAAAATAATACTTATATAACCATCATTGTTCATCAAAAATTAATCATTTCATCCTCTTTTCAACCGTACTAAAATAATAACTACCAGCCTAAGAAAACATGCATTATTCTTTCACAATCCTCATGCCACTTTCAATAAAATGGTAAATAGGCCATAATAAAATACATAAAACCTTGATGTTCAATTTTCATGTGTGTGTGTGTGTGTGTGTGTGTGTGTGTGTGTGTGTGTGTGTGTGTGTGTGTGTGTGTGTGTGTGTGTGTGTGAGAGAGAGAGAGAGAGAGAGAGAGAGAGAAGGTCCACTCAGGACACAATCAACTTAAGGTAATAATTATATTTTGGTTTAGGGTTTTGAAAAATTAAAATAAAAAATATAGTTGAAAGGCCAATATGGATATGGTTAAGACATTTTGGTAAACCTTATTATATAGTTTGTAATTTTAAAACTATAAAAATGTTTTGAATATTATTTTACATAGTCGGTTTATTATTTATACTCTTTGACAACTTTGAAAAGTAAGGATGACATAATTGAAAAAAATATTCAAAATATTTTCATAGTTGTAAAATGACAAACTTTATAATAAGGTCTGTCAAATTATCTTAACCACATCCATATTGGCCTTTCAAATATTTTTTTATTTCAATCAAAAAACCATTCCAACCAAAATATAATTTTTACCTTAAACATTTAAAAACAAAATACAGTATGATCATGAGGCTCCAGGACTCTTTTTTTGTAGTACATATGGTAGGATCATGTGTAGTACTTAGTAGAAATTGATTTCAAACCACAACTCACACTTCAAAATTTTTGGCAAAACTTATTATATAGTTTGCAATTTTAAAACTATGAAAATGTTTTGAATATTATTTAATGCCACATGATATTCATTATATATCATTTTAATAACTAAAAAAATAATAATAAATAATTTTCAAACCTAATATTTATTTTATTTATGGCATTGAATGAGATGCAGGTGGAATTAAAGCTATGGAGATCGATGTTCAAATCTTGCCCCATTTTTTATTTCACAATCCTCATGCCACTTTCAAGAAAATGATAAATAGGCCATAATCAAATACATGAAAATTAAATACATACAGATTCCTAGCCCTATGAGTTTCATATATATATTTCTAAAAATACATGCAATTGTATCTTCAAAAATCTAAAACCAATATTTTCAATTTTGACCATGCTAAATAATCAAATACTCATTTTGAACAAAAGTTTCTCAAACATTTCAGATTTTTTTTTAATAAATACAAACCACTTGTCCAAATTGATCATTTATATACTTTGCATTATCTTTAACAAGCTTTCTCAAATTTTAAACACTAATGTTCAATTTTCATATATTTAAGGACCACTTAGTACACAATAAACTTAAGGTAATAATTATATATTTTTAGTTATATCATCCTCACTTTTCATAAAAGTATCTTGCATGTCATTATTTCTTAGATGAAATAAACTGTTTGTTTATTTAAAAAAAGTATGTGGTAAAGACCAACTAAATAATATATTAAAATTTATGACAAAAAATTAGGGTATGGAGTATAAATAATAAACTGACTATGGTTTCTCAATTTTTAAAACCCCAATGTTCAATTTTCATAAATATAAGGACCACTTAGTACACAATAAACTTAAGGTAATAATTATATTTTTTTAGTTATATCATTCTCACTTTTCATAAAGGTATCTTGCATGTCATTATTTCTTAGAGGAAATCAATTGCTTGTTTGTTTAAAAGAAGTATGTGGTAAAGACCAACTAAATAATATATTAAATTGAGTATAACAAAAATTTTGAAAAAAATCAAGGTATAGAGTATAAATAATAAACTGGCTATGGTTTCTCAATTTTCAAAACCATAATGTTCAATTTTCATATATATAAGGACCACTTAGTACACAATAAACTTAAGGTAATAATTATATATTTTTAGTTATATCATCCTCACTTTTCATAAAAGTATCTTGCATGTCATTATTTCTCAAAGGAAATCAATTGCTTGTTTGTTTAAAAGAAGTATGTGGTAAAGACCAACTAAATAATATATTAAATTGAGTATAGCAAAATTTCTGACAAAAAATTAGGGTATAGAGTATAAATAATAAACTGACTATGGGGCCATAGGGACACACACACACACACACACACACACACACACACACACACACACACACACACAATAATTTTTTATCACAAATTTTTATTCAATTTAATATATTATTTGGTTGGTCTTTAGTTTTACTACCCTAAACCCTAAATAAACAAGAAATTGATTTCTTTTGAGAAATAATGGCATGCAAGATACTTATTTTATGAATTATATTATGTATTTGGTCTTTACCACATACTTATATCAAATAAACAAGAAACTAATTTCTTTTGAGAAATAATGGAATGCAAGATACTTCTTGTAAACAATTCATAAAGAACAAAATGAATTATATTATGTGATTGGTCTTTACCACATAATTCTTTTAAACAAACAAGAAACTTATTTACATTGAGAAATAATGGCATGCAAGATATTTTAAACAAAATAAATAAATGCAACATATCCTCATAATCATTTTAACCATATTTCTGACTAACCCCTAAAATACTCATTTCACAGATTTTGAGTTTAAGGGATTTTTTTTAAATATACATGAAATTTATAAGAAAACTTACATGGGTAGTATTTTTAACAAATATATTTAAACAAATATTTTTAGGGAACCTATTATTATATTTATTCATTTCAAAAAAGATGGCTCTACATGAAAATAATTGCTCTCAGTATTTAAAACTAAAAAAATACAAGTCCATACCTTTCAATCACAAGGAAACTAGCTTATAATTTGTTGGTGCCTTTATTTATAACCTCTCATCCCATTCTTCTAACTATCAGAGCTTTGATTTCAATTACCAAAGCTTTGCTTCTACCAAGAGCTTGCATAAATGACAAGAAAAATCAAGAAACCATCACATATGTATTCAAGCAACTTTTGTTAATCCCACAGGTGATGTGTTGGACCAACATTTAATTTTTCCTTGGGGCCCCTCAATACATTGATGCCAATTCACTAAAAAATAGAAAAAATATAAACCTTAATCCCTGTAGCTTTAATTCAACCTATACTGCATTCAATTCTAGAAATAAAATAAATATTAGGTTTGAAAATTATTAATTATTACATTTTTTAGTTATTAAAAACCATATAGAAGGAAGAGCATGTGGCGCCAAAGAATATTAAAAAAATAAAATATAATAATTACCTTAGGCTTATTATGTCCTATGTGGTCCTTATTATATACATACATACATACACACACACATACACACATACACCCACACACATATATACCTGGTGATCACAGACTAATTATACATGTCTCTTATAATTTCTTGCTGAATCAAACCCATACATGTATAATAACTCTGGTGAATATCTATCTCAAAATAAGATCAAGTATATTTTATAAGGTGAATTTGTGTCCGTAACTATGAAAATGTCTAAAATAAAGTTACATCATTTAACCTAATCCAATAATTGGTCCCTTCCCCAATTCCCCTATCAAGCATACCTTCTTTAATAGGTTTTAGGTTAGATGAATTAGGGTAAGCATCTAAATAGTGTATTTTAAACCTCATTTTTGGCCATAGGCCTATTACTTATTCCTTCAACACTTGAACTATGTTTAAGAACACTTAGACCAATGGCTTTCATAGCATGCCACCTGGAACTTTCTATCAAAGATGATTTGGATGGATTATAAATATGTTGGATGTTATTTGAGTGCCCTAAACACTTATATTTTAGTGTCTCAAACTTTACTTCAAATGTATTACTTCCCAAACATCAAATTTGCTTACCTACAAGACTGTATTTCTCTAATTTGAGGTTTGTGTGTTAAACTAGTACAAGAAAGACACTTAGGAGGTGAATGCAAGCTTAGGGAAACATGGAATGGAATGTGAGATGTTAGTGAAGATGAATTTCATATTTTTTATCTTCTTTCATGAACCCAAAACCTTCTCAATAGTGTCAAAAAACCATTAAACTTACACTCTTAAACCATGTACACCTATACCTTGATATTTGGCTCATTCATGCATTGGATATTTGATTAAAGATTGTGTAATAGGGATTATTAATTTTGTATTAGGTTGGGAACATACTTTGAATTTAATTTCAATCACCTTCATAGTAAAAACACCTCATAACCCTTATGAACCTTGACTATAATGTCCAAAATAGAAGATCAATGATATTTTCTTATTAGTATAACCATGACCACTATGAAATTATATCAAGTTTTATATTTAATTGGTCATTGGACCTCCAAGATATACTTTAAAACCATTTCCATTCATTCATCAAACATAGACATGTCATTTAATGAGGAAAACCCTTACAGTGGGTTTAGTAGGGTTTAAGAGGCTATAAAATTCTTAACAATGATTCATAAATCTCTACCCCCTAATTGGATATGGGCTTCTCTTAAAAGTATAGTTTAGAATTGAATTTTGATGAGGGCATATAATGTGCCAATAAAAATGTAATTTTGAAGTTGTAATATAAAATTTAGATTATTTTGTAGGTTGGACTTGCATGGATTGAATTTGATGATCAGTTTCAAGTTTTAGGTAACATGTATCTTATCTACCAATGAATACTATATCTAGTACTCGATAAATATTACAATAATTTTAAATAAAAATTATTATTTTTTATTTATATCAAAGAAGAGAAGAGGTTGAACTAAACTTTGATAATCCTTATGAAATTGTTTAATACAAATGTAAGAGATAAGGTTATAAACATATTCACAAACCCATAAAGGCTTTTACTATAGTTATATATGGCATATAATTTATAATGTTGTCTTAAATTCAAATCTTATATAGTGTTAGGTTTTAATTTTTGATGCCTTTACAATTTTTACTTGGATATTTTGAAATGATAAAATAAAATCTTGAGCATTTCTTTCCATAAACCCATAAATAATGGTTTGATTAACAAGATATGTTGATCCCCTATCCATAAATGGGATTGAATCCTTTATTTATCTAAGATAATATGAAATAAAAATATAAAGAAACCTTTAACACATAGATAGATGTCAAGCTTGCCTTTTAGGAGGGGTTGTCATAGTTTTGAAATCAGTGCATGGATATCTAGTAGTTTTGGCCAAATATTATTAAACCAATAAATGATGCCCCATATCGAGAACCATTCTTCAATGTATATCATTATATCTTATTCCTCTTTGCCAAAGGAAATAGAGGGGTTTGAAGGTGTTGGGATGAGAAGCTTCAACATTGGATTTGATTGTTTGAGTTGAGTTATAGGACAAAATACCTCTGTAAATATTATTTCCTTCCCCCTTAGATCTAACCCTCACTCTATTTTGACCAGCTACAAGGTGTTACCTTGAATCACCCCTATTAAAATTTGGGAACCTATGTTCTCCACGATGTCTATACTTCTTTGTTTAGAAATACCAAATAAACTCCTTGGGAGTAGAGCACTCTAATGGACCGTCCAACTAGGCATTGGTTTCTATCCATGGCTCTGCCCTTTCTTCCATCTAGATATGGTCCTTCCAATAGCTTGGACCCTTTCTTCCCATCCTAAATTCATTTATTATATGTCCCCTTCTTGCAATTTGAATCTACAATTTATTGTTCATGGTTTGTTCCCAAAATTATAGTTTGGGAGTCAATGGGATGAGCAGAAGGAGTGGGAACTTGCATTTTAAAAACTTATGATTATATCCTCTTTTATTTTTATATTATTATTGGTAAAATTTATAAAAATAATTGTAAATTTAGGTCCAAACTATTGGTCACACATTTAAAACATCTAAAAATGACAAACCAAGGGGTTTAAGTTTGTGTTCTTAGGTAAGCTCACTAGAGTGGCTGAAAGAGGGAGCATAAACCTTAGCCTTAATTATGAAAACATTATATCATATTCCCCCCTAATTTAAATTCCATTTCCATCCAAATAAGTCTTAATCAAATGCCTATTGAATTATGAAATGTGTAAGAATATGAATGAATTAATCAAAGCATAATTAAATAAGCATAACAATAATTTATAAAATAATTCATGTATACCAATATTTTCATAAGTCTTCCATCCAAATTTCAAATTAATTTGTTAGTGTAGGTGTTTTCCCGCCTATTGGTTTTACCTACACATCTTTTCAGCTTACTTAGGTTAGTTAATTAAGTCATTAGGGGTCATTTAGCTTTCAATGGGTTCTAATTGTGAATTAGGGTTTTACCTTTTTAATGACCTAATTTAACCCTATATGTAATTTTTTAATTCTAAGTTGGTTAATGAGAACATTTCCTTTGTGGATTTTTTTTGTTTTTGGAGCTCTCATTCTACCTCTATAGGAATTTGACATTACTACATGCTCGCTATTTAGAGATTTTGGAGAACTCTAACAACATTTCCATCCAAAAAAGAATTTGTGTGTATACTAGTAATTTTTTAGTCTTTCATCCCAAGTTCAATCCATTTCCACCTAAAAAATCATTTCTTTTAGTAACATTGAGTGGGTGCTTTTAGAAGCCATGGAAAGTTAGAGGCAGGGAAATAAAAATGCATCTTAGATATAAAAACCAAAACAACATGAATGAAAAACATATCAACATTGGCTATGAAAAAGAATATTTTTAATGTTAAAAATGTGAATGAATATCAACAACACAACAACATATCAATAACATAACAAAATGAATTCATAAAAGGATGTGGTTGGATAATTCTCAATAAGATTTACTAGTATGTGAATGGTAATCTTAATTTTGATACAATGACAATAACATTTTTTAGTATGTGAATGAAAACCTTTAAGGCCTTGATCCACATACCAGTAAATATTATCTAACACATATTCAGGTTGTAGTTTATTCAAGATAGACAATATTTCATCCCTTTAACATGTTGAAGTTACAATCTATGTTAAACAATCCATTATACATAAAACATTGTTCGGTTCCATCATCGTTCATATCAAATTATTATTAGTAACATTTTAACATGACATGTTAAACATGATTAACATGACACTTTAATGTAGGGAAATAAAAATGTGTCACAAATATAAATAACATAATAATAGGAATTCAGAAAATAATTTAGTTTGATAAAAAAATAACATTTGTTGTTATGTGAATTAAAATCTAACATTTGATGAAATATCTAGTAGTTTATATAAAAATAATAATAATATTTACTGGTATGTGATTGAAAATATTAATTTTTATACAAAGATAATAATATTTACTACTATATGAATGAACACACTCATGTCTTCCATCCCAAGTTACTGGTATGTGAATAAAAGACTTGAAGGGATTTCATCCAAACACCAAGGAAATGTTGAGTCAGATATGAATGAAATCATGATGACACTATGAGTATAGCTTTGGGTATGTTTCATCCCTCTAACATGGTGCCACTAAAATCTCTATGAAACATTGCTTTCTGCAGAAGAGGCATTTAGGTTCCATGACTGTGAGGGGAAAATGACTTTAATAAGGAATGCTAAATTTTTTGTGGAGTTTATATCTAGTGGAATTAATTTCCCACATTAATGGAAAAAAGTCCCACCAATAATCTTTGAACATTTCCTTAATTACACAAACGTCTTCCAACATGGCCATTGAATTCAGAAAATGGTACAATTTGATACAAAAATAATAACATTTACTACTATGTGAATGTAAAACTTGAGGGACACAATTAACATACCTATAAAAGTGACTCAAATGTAAAGGCATGCAAAAATAATTAAAATAAAAATAACATGAATTTGGGTCCCAAGACATTTAAGAAAAAATGACTTGGACAATGGACATTGAATAGGTTGTAGATGACACACATAACAACATTAATTGCGACATTAATGGAAAAAAATCCTACCAAGTGATTTCAAACATGCCCTTTGTTACATTTTAATGACACAAAATCTTCCAACATGGATTTTGAATTAAAAAATGGTATGGTTTGATATAAAAATAATAACATTTACTAATATGTGAATGAAAACCTTGAGGGCCGGCATTAACATACCCATAAAAGTGAACCAGATGTAAAGGCATGCAAACACAATTAACATAAAAATAACATGAATTTGGGTCCCATGACATTTAGGGGAGATTAACTTGAATAATGCACACTGAATAGGTTGTAAATGATGCACATGAAAATGTTAATTATGACATTAATGGAAACAAACCCTGACAGACATGTTTGAAAATGCTTGTTGCATATTAATGACACAAACATCTTTCATCATGCTTGTTGAATTATGAAATGTATTAAGAATATGTATGAATTAATCAAATTCATAATTAAGCATAATAGTCAGTAAAAATATTTTTTGTGTGTACCAATATTTCTATGCTCCATTCAAAAGTGCTTACTGATCCAAAAAAAATATTTCCATTCCCATTGAATTTGCATGAATTAATCACACACATAAATAAATAAACACAATAGTTATTTAAAAATCATTTCTACGTATACCAATATTTTCATGTCGATTGAATTCTGAAATGTGTTAGAATATGTAAAAATCAATCAAATGCATGATTAAATAAGCATTGTAGTCATCAAAAAAACATTTCTATGTACACCAATATTGTCATATTTCTTCCATCCCAAGTTCAAATACTTTCCCATCAGAATAAACATTTATGTGTATACTAGTAAATGTTTAGTCTTCTAGCACAAGTTCAAATCCCTTTCCATCCAACAAGCGTTTTGTGAGAAAATTTAGTGGGTGCTTGCCAAATCCATGGAAATTTGAAGGCAGAGCAATAGAAATACATCTTAGATATAAATGTGTGCACCTAAATCTGCTCACCTTAATTATTCTAATTAATCTTACTAATTTATCCCCTTTATCCTAATCCTAGTCATTTATCTAATATCTCCCCTCAACATTTCCTCAACTACTAACCTTAATATTCCCCACTTATTCATTAGTTCTTATAAATCCCCATTGTCTTATCCTAATCCCACTTATCTATTATTTGGGAATTTTAAATTCCTATGACCCACCTACCCACCTACTAAACCTATTCCTAAGCTCTCATACACCCCTAGTCCCTAATCACCCATCGAATCCCTATCTAATCCCCTACCTAATCCTAATTAATCTCTAAGAAGATTTTATAATTCTCCAATTATAGAATCCTCTCTAACTTAGCCTTCCCCCTCTAGAAGCCTCTATTCTAGAGGCTTCCAAGGGATTTTCATTTCCTTGGAAATTCCTCAACCATTGATCCCAATGGCCCAAGATTAAATATGAGCCATTGATTTTCCCTCTCTTGGATTATTTAAACAAAGCCACCCCTCCATGGAAACTAACTAGAAACCAATTAGCAATCACAAGCATCCGACTAGCAACCATTAGAGCCATACAATCTCCATGTCAAATCCATGAATCCATAATCACTGATCAAGCAAATCATAATGTTAAAATTTTGAGTCTATGGAAATATACAATCAACAATCCATTTGAAGATCTTGGAGGGAGGCTAGTTGAAGCATGGAATTGGTAAGAATGTTTTCATCTATTCTGATTTGCTTTCATGATCTCTCCTATTAGGAGTTTTATATTTTAGGTTTAAATTGCATAGTTTAGTCCATTTGCTCAAAATTCTTACTATATTTTGGTGACCACGACTAGATTACTCTCCCAATTTAATCATTTTTCTTGTTAGTGGTGTTTTTGATAGCTTGCACAGATGAATAAATCAAGAACATGTGTCAGATTTTGAAGAAATTTTCATGCACGGTCGAAATATGTGGTATTGCCCTATAATTCATGACATTGTAGTGGTGGTTTTGACTTGAGAGTCATTGTATTGCACTAACTACCAAATCTTATCCACTAATGGTATCTTTCCTTGGCAAGTTATTATTACTCCTTTGCAATATTGTAGATTTTTAAATCATGGTATTGCCCTGGTAATAGTGATATTGCCTATTTAAGATGTGGTTTTGTAACCAAGCAAAAAACATAGTGGGAAGATCTATGTTGCAATATCGCCACTCATGACTTGTAGTATTGACTTGTAAGTCATGATATTGTTAGTGATAGTCTCAACATTATGATTTCTCCCAAGTATGCTAACATTTATCCTTTCACATTGAACTTGTAGGTTCAATCTTGTCATTCTCCACCTTGTAGGAAGACCAATAATCATATAAACCCTTTGATAATATTATTTTAGTGGTTTGGGCCTTAATATATATATTTGTTAATCACATTTTTGTAAGGGGTTCTCTCTTTGTATCTTGATGTGTAATTTTTGACAAGGAAAACATAAAAATGAGGACATCTACAAACAAAATCTCACATATTTAACCCTTTTGTTATCCTTTGCAATATTGCTAATCACATAGCCACAGTTTTGTTTATAAAGTAGTGATATTGTACTGATAGTAGTGGTATTGCAGTTTGGTAATTTTTGGAATTTTTTGCTCACTGTTTAATATCTTTAGTTGATAAATACAATATTTTAGGACAAATTTAATTAGAAATGCCTTTTTGTTCTATAAATTGTGTATGATTTGTCCATTTTTAATCAAAAATCTTCTCTTGGTAAAAATATTGATACACCATCATAAGACTAATTTTCCATAGTTATTTATGAATATTTCTTAGGAATTTTCATTTAAAAACATCTGGATTAATCTATCATAATCATCTAAGCATTTACAATAGTCAAAAATTAGAAATTTTGAAGTTTTATATCTCTCTACAATATCACCATTCTCATAGTCATGATATCACATTGCAAGTCACGATATTGCATAAACTATCTTGGTTTTCCAAAAAATCATGTGGTAACCACTAGTGTTTAGGCACTTTCTATAAAATCATGACTTTTCAATTGTTATATTGCATAAAAGTTGCAATATCTCCCTTTTGAGTTGTGGTATTATAGAGGTCTAAATGTGTATTTACGATATTACATTTTGAAGTTACAATTTTGCACTAATTTTTTACATTCAATTTTGTCTTTTTAGTGAATTTTTAGAATCATTTTTAGTCATTCCAAGCCTCTCCTAAGGCCCAACTTACCTTTGGCATCATTGGATTTTCCCCTCAACCCTACCCTGTATCACGACAAGGAGCATGCTGGGGGCACTACCCTTGGACCCTATAAGAGACTCTACCTTTTGACCCCATAAGGGGCACTGGCCCTAGACCGTGTTGTGGGCTATGAACCCCAAACCCCCATGCCATGGCCCACTCACCCAAAGAAGCTATAGAGCCAAATCAAGATTTTTTTAGTGGTTTTTGTTAATGCTTATTAGATTAACATTTTGATCCCTACAGAGGTAAATCTAGTGGATATTTTGACTTGGTAACATCTTCTTTTATAAGTCATATTTTGGTCTAACATCTTATTTTTTAGGTTACACCTCAAGATTATCAATTGAAATTATTAATCATTTTCTTGCAAGCCACTTGTCAAAGACATTTTTGCATTTTGAAACTCATTTTTGAAACTTTTAATTGTTTTCATAAAAAAATTTAATCATTTTTATATTCTTGTATATTATTTCATCTTATAAATATCTCACATATAATTGATTGATTAGTTAATCTTTTTGGTCTACTTGTCTTTCACCCAAGGGCTATGATGGTGTAAGCTCTCCTCCTTGCGTCCTTATGATGATTCTTAGAGGATAAAAAACAACTAAAAACCCTCTCATTTTTATTTTCTAAGGGGAAAATGATGTGGGATTGACACCCATGCACATGATATAGTATTAGGGGGATAGTGACCATGGATTTCACCACCATACACTAATCTACACTCCATGATTTAACAAAGTATAGATATTAGGGATAACTATTGTTAAGATAAGTGGTTGACCCCATATAGGTCATTCATGAAGGGGAAGAGTACACTCTCTAAATCATACATTAGATATCACCGTACATGGAATTGAGCCCCACTGTACCTAGTGTATATTATGGATGACCCTAGAGAGCCCATTCAACCTAGCTTAAGACCTTGTAACTGTAACAAATGACTTGTTGACAGAGTCAGGATTAGCTAATAAGTGACTATCATGTGTAAATAGGGTTGAGAGGGTTCAAGAGATTTTTTAATGGTTGATTGGCCTAAATCCTCACCCATGAAGTCATTAGATAGTGTAGTCATTGGGTTACACAACCAAAATCAGTTTACTAGTCCTAGGTTCATGGTTTGCTTGATTCAATGAGTGTCATGCTCAACCATTATTATTTATGAGCCAATTCAACCTTTCACCCAAACCTATACATGCTTATCTAGGTATTTGAAACATTTCATCATCCTTGCCTCATCATTATATCATTTTTTGCATCCTTATCATCATTTTCTTATGCATATTATATTTTTACATCCTTTTATTTATCTCATCCTATCTCCCATCACCCTCTTGTCTTAATCCCATCCTAGTCTATTCATATCCACCCATTATTGGTCATACCCCCATCACTTACATATCCTAATCAAGTCTTGTCATCTCTCCATCACATCTTATCATAGTCTAAGCTCATATTCTTCACTTATCCTTAACATTAATCATCCCCAACATTATCTTTATCACTTAGTCCACCTTGTCTATAACTAATCCCGATCACATCCTAGTCTAGTATCATCCATTCACATCACCTACATATCATTTGTATCTTGTCTTAGATCTACTTTATCCATAACCCATCATTTGTCTTGATATTATCTTCCCTAGTCACTTGTCAACCTAGTCCTAATAAATTCACCCCTTGAGTAGACTAATCCTCTTGTCAAGTCTATAATCATCCCTTGATCCTCATCCACATTAGAAAAACATTCTTGTCATATCAGGGTCCTCATCATTAGCTTGCATGTGTCTAATCAAGTTTGAATCATCATCACATATCCTACAATCATCTCACCCTCTTTCAATCAATCATCTTAGTCTTGAGCTAGCCTTAATCCAATCAATACACAATCAAAATCAATCTCTTAAGCCATTCTAACCCCCTGTCAAATATTTTAACTTGACATAGCTCACCTAGTTTAATCCCATCCTAATAATCAAAGTCTAGATCACATCCTAAATTGGTCTACTTAAATATTGTCTTACCCTATTCAACATCCCATATCATTGAGTCAAACTTGAAATCAGACTAAAGCAAGCCTTTGTCCAAATTTTTCTTGCACATCTCATCTTCATCCCTTAGTCTTTTTATTCAATCCCCTATACCTTCTAATTGGGTTTGATGAATCCACATCATCTATACTTTTTCTTGTACTTATCCATGACATCCAAAAAAATTGGTCAATACTCTAATTAAATAATGCCTCATCACTAATAGGTATATATTCCTTTCTCACATCCTTGAGATAAACACTCTACATCCTACATACTTCAACCCCATTCATCTAACCTTACCTCTCATTCACACCCATCCACATGAGTCCCATTATAATCCTCCATCCAATTTTCATATTTGATCATCTATCCCTTCTTACACTAGTAAAGGGAATCCAATCCTAGCTACCTCATCTACTATTAGTCCACCCATCTAGTCACAACAACAACTATCTAATCTAAAGTCCAATATTTCTACATATAAGTCAAAAAATGAAAAGAGCCCCCTATAATTCTCTTCTTATATCCTTAGAATCCCTATTCTTTTAACTCATTGTCATTAAAATGATGTTCTATCCACCCATACGACATCTTGATCCCACCAAGCCTAAGCCATCCTAGTATAAAGCTAACCAATATTATGTATTTCACCAAATATGGGGGAATAACATTAATTAATGTCATAATTTCCAAAACTATGTCTAAGACCTCATCGACCATGGTGACATAGATCTCAAGAATGAATTAGATGAGTTTAAATCATTGGATGAATAGGAAGAGGATTACCAATACTCCATTCCTAATCATGATCAATCACTTCCCCTTGTAAGCCAAGGTCAAGACACCACATCCATCTTCTATATTCCCCCCATATTCGATAAATATTCCATCAAAAATAAGTCCATTCCCCATGAACCTAGTCCTCATGAGTCCTTCCATTGGTATATCTTTGTTGAATCCATTGCCTCTTGATCATCTCCCCCTCATCCATCATATCAAAAAGCCCATGTTGAGAGGTCAATTATAGACAATGAATCTTCTACTAGCAGTATTACATCTTGTATATCAATGTCAGCATCAGTATCAATACAAGTGTTATTTTCATTGGGATCATGTTTAACACCACTATCTAAATCATATTCCTCATCATAAATATCATCCCTCATTGATATTGTAGCATAATGATGACCATGCCTTCCCTTTTAAAGATGTGTCCAATTTGGATAATAATCAATCACTAGGCATATATTTTTATCCCCATTAGGATGATGAATTCATAATAGAGTTTTTAAAATATTTATCTATCCAAGATAGTTAGAGTGAATCTAGTCCTTCTTTAGAGGCATATACTATAGCTAGTCCTAGTGATCCTTTTGTTGATCTTGAGGAGATATTCGATGTTAAAAACTAGGTCTCATAAGAAACCCTATGAGGACCATGCTTGCCCATCACCACTCAATGACCTCATTTTACCATCTCCCCCACTTTCATCCATCAAATACCCCTTTCTTCGTATTGATGATCATTTAATCACCTCCCTCCATAAGGACAAATAGGACCATACATCATTAGACCCTTTCTCAATAAATATATTATGTGCCACAAATACAAAGGTTCAAGATAATATTCTAAAAGTCATCCAATATGATCATATCATCTTTTATCCCATAAGTCAAATTAAAGAAAATTCATATCATCAACCTAATAAAAAATCAATCTCCCCTTGTAAAACCTAAAATCCAGCACTAGGGGATAGTCAAAGTAATCATTATCTATCAAGTAAAAAATCAATCTCCTCTGGGGAAGCCCAATTTCAAGCACCAGGGGGTAGTCAAAATATAATCAAGTCTCAAGATCAAAATAATGTCAAAATCACTATTAGTAAGATCAATAATCCTTCAACTAATTATATCAAAGATGAACCATAAAGTCAAAGTGTCTTGGATCTCTTAAAGTCTTTTATCCAATGGCACCAATCAAATATAAAATGTTCAGCATCTCCAATGATGTGTGTGACTACTAGTCACACTCCTCAATCAATAATCACACTATCCTATCACAATCCTATCAACCATTCAAATCTAATACCTCCTCATCAAAATCAAGATCTCATCCAATCCATACCTCCCATCACCTTCCCAAGCAACATTGTTTCTTATAGGGTTGATGAAGACACCTAGTCTAGATATTTGGAGAGGTCACAATAGAGAATAAAAAAAGGTCACATGGACCCCAATACATCTAGAAATGACAACATGGTGATAACATCACAAATCTCCAAAACAAGTGTTGGCTAAAGATCATAAAAGTGTCAACATTCTTGCATATTTTACCCATATTCAATAAATCAATATGCTAAAAAGTTGAAAAATCAAAATAATAATAATAATAAAATAAAAATAAAAATAATAAAAAATCATTCATCTAATGGTGAAACCCAATCTTCTAGCATCTTGGGCAAGTACTATGATGAAAACTAGTTTCTAGAATCATGGTAAAATAATTTATTATCCATATTTTACCTCAACACTTGAGGGAAAAATCCATCCATTTCATATCCCTTGTCAACCTTGTCTATATCACCCATCCATGTCATCCTTATCTATCTCATTCCTTGGTCCATTTCTCTTACCCATCATCTACCATCATATCATGCATCCTTCCATTCCCATCTTGATCTTTATAAGTACATGAAAGAGGTCTTGAGAAATGTTTTGGAATTATCTTGGCATATCCTCCAATGGACACATAGATAACTAAACATTTGGTTCCTTCATGATAAGGTCATTAATAATCCTTAGTCCATTCTTCTTTGTTCCTCATCCCCTTTTCTACATCACCATCACCCTTTGATTGTCCCATATATTATTTTATCCATTTGTCCTTATATTGGTTGATAGGCTTGGTATTACTTTCACTAGTAAATCCATTTGTATAGTGTACATACATATTCCAAAAATCACTAAAAAGTGAAATATTCCAAAAACCCTAAAAACCATAAAATTTTAAAAAGTCAAAAATAGTCCATGATGTCTTGTCTAATGCCTAATACCCTAGTTGCATCCATCTCCATGCCTTTCATCTTCAATACTCACATCATTTATCTTCCTATTCTAAACCAGGGGCAAATCTAGTCTATATCGAGCTATCATTGACCTAGTCTCACTTTTGCCTGATCAGTTTTATGTCTCTCATCTAAATCTCAAAATCCTTATCCTAATCCTAATCCATATACACATATCTAAATCCTCATCTAAGTCCCGCCCCTATTTCAAAATCCATATCTAGTTATATCCTAAGTCTATAATCACATCATGATCATCTTAGTCCATCCCATCACCTAATTACTCATCCTATCATTAGATAAGACATTGTGACATTGCATGTAGGTAATTATGTGTATTATTTGTTTGCTCTTTATTATTTAAATTATTTTCATGTCTTTTATAATGTCTATTATTTTCTTATTTTTTGTTTACTTGTCTATAGTCTATGTTGCATCATGACTCTTTTTATCTATTGGGAAATGAATGAGGATGTTATGGGGTCACTATAGCTACAATAATGATTATAAGTGCCCTAGATGATGCAAAGTTTTCTATTTGCCCATGTAATTTGGCACAATTTACTCTTGATCATACTTATATCATGGGACATACTGTCAAGTGCCATATCTATTGGATTTATTAGACTATGATGAGTCTTATGATATTTGTGATGGATTGATCATCTACACCCTCATCATTTATCTAATCATCTAATCATCCTTACTTCTCATTACTAATTTAATCCTCTTGACCAATTCTACTAACATCCAATATTTTATGCTCATAATACTCATCTCATCATCTAAGTTATATCCTATAATCACTAATCATCATCATCATCATCATCATCATCATCATCATCACCTTCTACCCTATCTTATCATTAAAGTCAAAACTACATCAACCTGAGGTCTTTTTATACTAAGTAGCCAACACTTGGCCACTTTTTAGTGCCCAAGGATAATGTGACCACTCTCACCTCTTTCCTCATCATCCATCATTGCATCTCTCTTATCCCTCATCATCCTCTAAGTCTTGCATTAGTCAAATAATTGAACTATAATATCGATCATTAACCAATCCATCTACTGACCAATCACTCAACCATAATCATCTCTTTAATCTCTTCATCAATTGTACACACCTATCAATTAGGCCAAACAAGTCATAAAATTCATATTTTTTCATCTATCTTTTCTTTAATTATCATTTATTGGTTAATTCATCATTTATAGTTTATGGTTCCTCCCTTAATTGGGGCATAACCAACACTGTAACTTTATCTTTCATTCCCTTGCATGTGTCCTTGAAAGGGGTATAATTGTTACTAATCATATTTTGGCTCATTGATTTGATGAATTATAACACATTTCTTCTCCTTTGTCTTTTGACTCACTTGAACATATCATTGTCCTCTCTCTTCTTGTAGACAATGGAAATCCCCACACTATGATTCTAAATGTTGAAAACACCCCTAGACCACTTAAGACCCTCTTGGGACTAATTTATTAGAGCTTAACCATAATTATTTTGATGAAATTGACTTAACCTAACATTTACCCTATACCATTGATGGTCAGGTTGACTATCGATAGTCATGTTGACTGTTGATGGTCAAGGGCTACCTCTTTAACAACTAACATTCAAACTACCTGCCTTGCTTTTCTAAATATACATTGTCTAAATCCTATTGCAAGCCATTACATGGATGATTTATAATTAGATAAACCAGTTGAACCTTCAATTCCACATCTTGATTATGCTTGTAAGAAGAGAGGATCCTAAAGGTGAAATGGATCTACAATCGTGATCAAGAGCTTGTGTATCTAGGAGTTTATTTTTATAGGTCAATCACCATCAACAATATAGCAATCCAAAAATCATATCATAGAGTCAATTTGTCACCACCTCTCCATCAAGTTCTTAATTACCATTACTCTATTAAAATAAGGATATATTCCACCAATGGGTCAACTACCTCAACCATCCACCTGATCGACTTCTGGTAAGATAAGTACTTATTTATTAGTATTCATTTACTTTATTTCCATTTCATAATCAACCTAGGCCTTACCCATAGCTTTAAATCCATATTTTGGATCTCATCAATCAACCCTTTTACCAACCCAGATATATACATAGTAATCATTGAAATTGACTCAATCACTAATGGTCTGTCTAACCATCGATGGTTAGCCCAACCACCAATGGTCACTGTGGTAATGAAAACTAGCAAGCTAATTCCACTTACCTCCAAATCAAACCCAATTTTATGTGTTCCTTCTTGTTCATAGACCCCTTTTGATTTTTAGAAGCATACCCCAACTCCCTAACACTAGTATTAATTAGTTTATCACTAATTTAATTATTTATACTCTATTTTTCTAATCAAGCATTCTTGTATTCAATTTTAGTACCTTTAGTTTATTGATGCAAGTACATTTATTCTATTTTATAAACTTAATTATTTAAAATATTTGGATTGATAGCCCTCAAAGAAGCTCTTGCTTTTAGGATCTAGCTATTTCTAGGCAATCCACCCAACTATCTATCAAATAAACAAGTTTGCTTTAGTTATTTATTACCTACAGGTCATCTGACTAAGTCAAAGAGGATCTCTTCACAATATTTTGATTTCAACTTATGCACAATAAAACAAGTTTTTCAACCATACTCATACTTAGTTTCTTCTTTTCCCCTTTCCCAATAATAAGCAAAAATTCACTATAACATTCTTGCATGCTCGATGGGAACCTTGTGTCCTTGGGTTCTTGTTTGTTTACATTCTCTCTCTATTATATGCTCATTAACAAAATCAAAAATCTCTTTTGGGTTTAAAATTAAGTGCATCCATTGCTTGCTTCTAATTTCATCTCACTTTTGAATTAAGGCACAATAATCTGTCATAGCTTCACTTTTGTAGCACACACTAAACTAAACCACTTTCACCAATTAAACATCAAACAAAATTGAAACAAGGCCCAACTAGTATTTCATCACCTAGTGGTAACCTTACCCTTTCCTAGCAGTCCCACTTAGAGGTCATTACCAAGGGGAGAACCAAATAAACTCTATGGTTGAGTATAATCTCTAGATATCAATATATATTGGCCAAGCACTTGACACCCTTATCACTACGGTGTGTGAAGTAAGGGGTAGGACCTAATACCAAGCCATGTATTGATTCCAATATAGATTCTTTTTGAGTGCTTAAACACAACTTGAAACCAACCTTAGACTTCCTCTCTAGTACCTATTCTACAAACCAAATTTAGTCACATCTTCTCAAGACATAAGCCAAAAGAGAGATTAATTAAAAATCTAGGGCTTAACGTATCTTTTAGAGTGTGATTTAATTTATTTGATCTTTTCTTGTCTTTTCTTTGTTTGAGTAGTGAGGTTGTTTGTGCTTTATATCTCCCCTAATCTCGTATGGTTCTCACTCATCAACAAATAAAAGACCCTATGGAGCAAAACCCATCACCAAATCAACCTACCTATTCTACCTCTTCATTCATGGACTATGTTTCTGAACCGGTATACTCTCCTCACCCCTCAGGAAGTATTATTTTCCCTCAAGAGGTTTCTCAAGAAGATACAAATTTTTCCACTTTCCTAGATAACAAACCCATGGCCTTGCAACATTATCTTACAACCACATCTTACTGTATCCTAACTTCAACCCCATCCATAGATCCACCTTATGGCATGCCTCTCAACTTCATGGGGAGTACCTCCATTACCATAGTCACAACTCATCTGTTAACTACCCAAACCTCCTCATCAACCACTAACCCCTTTGATATTACCATAGAAAACCAACCAACGCAAACTACCATTTCCCTTATACATTCCACTCCTACCAACCACTCCTCCAAAATAGGAGTGCCTACCTATAACACCACCAACCTTCCTTTAACTACCTCCAATCCATCAACCACTACTCTACTTAAAATCCTTGTAGTGTCCATGCCCTCTACCTTGCATCGATTAGTACAACGGTCACTACCTTTTCATTAATCACCAACCCAACTACCACTCCTATCCAACAAGCACCCCTTAGACCAACCTTTGGCTACATCCCTAATCTATAATGGAATTTACCCACTACCCAACCACCTACCTCTACCTACCCTTTTATATCTTCTACCTAACCATTAACATGCACTTACCAATATGTGGTAACCTCCCAACCTTCTACCCACTATCAGTATGCTTCCCAACCATCTTAGCAGTATGTATATTATAACCCTTTAGGTGCACAACCCCAATCTGACATAATGAAGATGCTTATGGACAAGATGACCACCTTAGAGTCATCCATTTTAGGTCTTCACATCTTGTTATATGACCAAATTTGTAATGAGCCCATCCATCTATTTATACCTATCAAGCCATATCCTCCCCAATGGGAACTTCCCAAGTTTTCTAAATTTCAAAGTAAGGAGGATGCCCAATAGAATCTTAGGTCATTTATGCATGCTTGTTATCTCATCACCTCTTATGATTCCCTTCTCCTCCACACTTTCCCCATGTCTCTAGTTAGTCTGACCTTGGATTGGTATAGTGTTATACCCAGACTCTCCCTTTTCTCCTTCACCCAACTAGATCAAACTTTCTTGGACCGCTTCTCAATCAATATCTAAAAAAAAATCTATCACTTACCTCTACTCTATCTAGAATTTTGAGGATGAATCCATTGCTGATTTTTTAGCTCACTGGAGGAACTTGATTAACTAATTTTCCTTTTCCTTGCCTCCACCTAAACTCATATAGCTCTTTGCTCAGGCATGTGTCAAGCATATCTCCTCTACAATATGTGTCTAAATATTTCAAACCTTTGATGAATATTTTACCATAGCACGTAAGTTAGATAATCAAGCCATTGATGAGAGAAAGCTAAAACTCAAAAATAAGAACTCAACCTACAAAACTAATTAGACCTGTTCTTCCAAGTCAAGAAACTAATACAACGCCAATACCAAGAGAAAGGGGACCATAAATTTAGTTGTTATTAAATTCTCTCCTCCACCTTCTGTCAACCAATCTAATTCCTCTAGTTACTCAAAGTAAAAATTGAGGAGCCAAACCCAAATCAACCAGAAGCAATTCACTCCACTCAAAGAATCCTATGCTTCCATCTTGGAGAAGTTATTAAAAGAGAACATCATTAAAATTCCTCCTATCAAGCCACCATATAAATTTAAATATTCTCATCCTACACCTAGTTGGTACAATGATAATGACCTATGTGCCTTTCATAAGGTTATAGGACATGATGTCAGTAGGTGTAACACCTTTAAGATCCTTGTCTAATCCCTTATTGACAAGGGGGAGCTTACATTGGAAAACCCTAATGTACCATCAAACCAAACCCTTGATATATTTAGGCAACCCTTCTAGAACCATGATCCTACCAAGAATAAGAACAAAAATATTGAGTGCTCTCATGATACCCATATAGTTAACATGGTCTTTGATGCATTCATTACTGAACCACCTATTACCTAATATTTTGGTCCTCCATCTCCACTATCTATTGAGATAGTGGACTTACCTCCCCTTCCTTCAAACACTCAAATCAAGGAAATAACATCATCTCTTTATTTGATTATTGTGTTAATGGAGCCACTATCATCCCTTTCAACTAATGTACCAGAACAACCAACCATCACCATCCCACCTTCACCTTTGACTATTGAGCAAACCACTCCCCCTTTAGAAACCATTCCTGAGGAAAAAATCCCTATGTTTTCTCCTCCTATATAGGATACACCCATCCAAGCCTCACATTCTTTTATCAAGGAAGAGGATGAGGTTACCACCCCTATGTCTCCACCTAGGGGCCTATCTTTTAGATCTACTATTTAGGGAATCAAACCAACCTACAAATCATTCTCTAGGCTAGTGCATAAATTGAAATTCATTTCCAACCTTTAAATAGATCAAGCCACCTTCTAGAAGTAATTATGGCTACCCTATATCACCAAGAAAGAACTTCCAACCATACCTTTAGTAGACCAACCCATCACTTCTACCATCTGAGCTTCTACCCTATCAACTAATTTTACCAATCCAATAATCCCTCAACCATCTAAGACACCTAGACCCCAAGCAACTGAGTCACCTTCTTAGACTAAACCAACCAAACCAATAAAAAAACTTAGTATCCTCCCTACACTAACCCTTAGTCACCCTTCAATGA
Organism: Torreya grandis; assembly: GCA_037957365.1. Taxonomy (NCBI): domain Eukaryota; kingdom Viridiplantae; phylum Streptophyta; class Pinopsida; order Cupressales; family Taxaceae; genus Torreya; species Torreya grandis. The sequence goes on from JARHVA010000862.1 coordinate 817,096, forward strand.
AGGTGGACCTAACCTCTTTGAACCCAACTGTCAAACACTAAACTAAAACAACCAAAGAGGTGAGACCACACAGAGATTAGAAGGCCTAAATTTTAACTCCCTCAACATTTCCCTCCATTATAGGGCCTAATCCCTATACCTTGAGCAAGAAGCCAATTAATTCTACCAAAACCTTATCACCTCTTTTGGTTACATCTTCATAGTTGCTCTCAGATGCACCTCTTTTCACCATGCCAACAATACCTAAGCTACCTACTTTGCAACCTTCCACCTCTAGCTCATCAACCTCCTTGCCTAAATCAAATCCATCAACCAAGCACAATTCCCTATCCAAAACACCTACCACCAAACCTATCTCCAAACAACCTCCTACCTTGACCATCAAAATAAAGACTGCCACACCTCTACCACCTTTATCCAAGTCCTAATTAACCATTCTCCATAGGTTATTTTAGACTTCTTGTTTAGCCTTACCTCCCATCAGACACTTTAACCCTCTAGCTTCTAAACCTATCTAGTACAATGACCACTAAGTGTGTTCTTATCATAGGACACCCAACCATAATATAGAGAGCTACAAAGCTCTACAAACCATCATCCACCAGCTTTATTATGAGGACAATCTATTAATATATGAACCTCCTATGAACCCCATACCAATCTTAAAAATAACCATACCTACCCAATGCTCACCTACTCTTCCACTCTCACCTAAGAGTGAAGATGAGTCTGACCAATCCTCTAGCTCAACCTCTTATTTTATCCATACTATCAACATGGTCACAAGAGTATAACAAAAGGATAAGGGTAAGGCTAAGGTGTCCATTCCTTAGACATACCCCTCCTTAAACTCCTAACCAACCTACACCCAGTTATTTCCATCTTCAACCAAACCCAAGGTGTCTATCTTAGGTGCCTCCCAATCTAACCCCTTAGAATCCATTAGGAGAGTTATCCTCAAACAAATTCCTCAAACCCAGACAAAGATGATCTTTTATGAGTTGATCTCTATCTCTCCCCATCATTGCCAAACACTAATAAATGCATTATAATCCATTGAGGTCTAACTTGAGGATCCCCAACCTCTAGCAACCTTTGTTGGTGCCCTTTAAATTTCCAACCTTGTTACCTTTAAGGATTTGGAAATACCTTCCATCCACCCTGAGAACCCAGATCTCCCACTCTTTATTACTACTTACATCAACCAAATCCACATCAAATGGGTCATGATTGATGGGGGAGCTAACATTAACATCATCTCCTCTCATGCCTATAACTAAATCAACTTTCCAGATAATGCCATGTCTAAATCCTTGACCATCCTTCACTCCTTCAATGATACCATGTCCACTACCTTGGGAACTATCATCCCTCATATCAATTTAGGACCCCCCACACTCCTTGAACTTTTCTATGTTGTATAAGGTGAATTCCAATACAACATCTTATTGGGATGACCTTAGATTCACTCCATGGGTTGCATTCCCTCTACCCTCCACCATTGCATTAATTTTAAGCATGAAGGATAGGTCATCACCATCCAAGCTTACCCAAGCCCTTTCTCAACATGTAACATGGCCTATCACCCCAATGATGTCCTCACACCCCCATCCAACACACCCTTAATGGCTAAAACACAACTTCTTACCACCAAAGTGGATATCATATCCCTTGCTACCAATGAGGCATCGACTAGTTCCTATATACCTTCAAACTAAATCCCTACCATATACCCTTTAGAACCTATGTTCCATCACCTTTCAATGGGGGAGTATTACTTTTTATCACTTGATGATTTCTCTACTACTCATGAGTATGGGTAACTTACCAACTAGTTAGGATATGACCCCAATGTTGGGACTATTATCCCCTTCATACCTCCTCATTGTTAGACTCATTTTGTCTATGGGGGACTAGATAAATCTATCAATGCTTTTACCACCTCTCTTTCACCTCGACCATTCACCACTGGTTTCTCTTACTTAGATAAACCAAGATTTTCCAAGACATACCTCCATCAGTTTACTTTGAAAGGCTTCTATCTTGGGCAGTATGAACATGGCCCACATGAATTAGTCACCATCAAAACTATGAAGCCACATGAGAAGCACAAACTTGGTTTCATCTTACCTAATAGTAAAATAAAATCAAACAACTCACTTATACCATTGTTAAATAAGATATCCCTTCCTCACCGACCTCACCTCCACTTATGTGTGAGGATGATGACATCATCCCACCTAATTTTTTTCATCAACATGATCAGCCTTAGACCCCTATCTTATTAGAAGGAGGGGGTGATCATAACCATCCCTTTGACCCACCCTAAAATGATAGGAGAAGACTCTCTTACCATTTTCACTATTTAGTGCCATGATGATGATTTTATTCTCACCTATCTAGGTACCCTAGATTTTTCAATCCACAAATCCCTTCCCTTTGAGTCTTTGACCATGTTGAATGAATTCACCATGAATATCAACTTATGTACTCTAGATTACCCCCACATTATCAAAATCAATCAATAATTGAATGTTAAAGAACTTTGGGACTTCCACTCTTTCCTCCAAGACCGTAGCATAGCCTTTACTTGGTCTTATAGTGATATACCTAGAATTAACCTTGCAATTTTTACCCATAAAATAGTTACTCACTATGATTATAAACCTATCAAACAAAATATTTGATGCATGCATCCATGCATAACCCTCTCATCAAATAAGAGCTTTAGCATCTTCTCTCTATCAACTTAATTCAATGTATTAACCACCCCCAATGGGTCTCTAATGTTGTATTAGTCACTAAAGCCATAGGGGAATACAAATTTATGTGGACTTTCATGACCTCAACCTCACCTACCTCAAGGATGACTTCCCTCTACTTAGCATTGACCAACTTGTTTATCTTACAACTAGCTATGAGATGTTATCTCTCATGGATGGGTTTTCAAGTTACAATTAGATCTTAATTTCTCTTGAAGATTAGCACAAGACTACTTCTACCACCCCATGGGGAACCTTTACTATAGAGTCATGCCTTTCAGATTAAAGAATGCTAGTGTAACATACCAATGTTCTATGACTTATATCTTCCATGACCTTATCCATAACATTGTCGAGGATTATGTGGATGGCCTTCTCAGAAAATCCAAACTCTAGAAAGATCATTTGGCTATTTTTAAGAACATATTTGAACACCTTATCCATTACCATGTTTGCATAAACCCCAAGAAGTGCATTTTTGGGATTTGATTAGGAAAACTTCTTTATTTTATTATCTCCCTTCATAAAATTAAATTTGATCCCACCAAAATCAAAGTAATCCTAGGCATGCTTCCTCCAACCAACCTTAAATAGTTTCATATCCTGCAAGGAAAACTTCAATCTATTTGCCATTTTATTTCTTAGCTTTCAGATCAGTGCCAACCTTTTCACCACCTTCTAAAGAAGGATATCTCTTTTAAGTATAATAGTGATTTTCAAGAGGCCTTTGATTCACTCAAAAAAGTACCTTTTATCACCACCTATCCTTACCCCTCCTAAGGATGACCAACCATTTTACCTTTATATCTCTACCACCGACCATTCCCTAGGGACAATGTTGGCTCACCAAGATGAATAACACATAGAGTAAGTTGTATACCATATTATCTACATGCTTGTATAATATGAGACTCAATAAACCCATACCAAGAAAATTTTCTTAGCCTTAGTCTTTGTGGCTACCAAGCTTCATCATTACCTTCTTAACCATAAAACCTATGTCATTACCAACACTGACCCACTCAAGTACATGCACTCTAAGCCATACCAAAACTAACATATGGACAAATGGTTCATGTTCTTAGTAGAGTTTGATCTTGAGTTCCTTTAGTATAAGTCAATCAAATGGAAAGTTATTTTTGACCAATTATGTAAAGCAAACTACTTTATCCCTAGACATCAAAATAATCAACATATTTGGTGACTCTTAACTTGTGGTAAATCAAATAAATGGCTCTTACTAGTGTAATAATGATTTTATACAATAATAGAAACAACTAATTGATGAACTCTTAGCATTATTTAAACACTACCATATCTAGTCAACCCCATGATCTAACAACAAGTTCACTGACACCATGGTTTCTTTTTCCTCACAAATCCAATCTACACCCTCAAACTCTAAGCTATATATCACTATTCATAGGCTTACCCAACCTTCCTATGTCAAATCATATTCTCCCACCATTTTTTGATGTCAAGGAGACACAAACTGACCTTTAGTATCAACAAACCTTTGACTATCTTAACTTTGGCATAGTTCCTTCTAGCCTCTCTTGGAATGCTTAAAGAGCATTTTTTTAGATTACCTCTCACTATACCATTATGGGAGGAATTATATATAAATGTAGCTTTGATGGCCTCCTCTTCCATTGCCTGTGTAGTCACAAAGCCTCTCATGTTATCAAGGAAACACATGACAGAATCTATGGAGGACACTTTAGTGGCCTCATTGTAGCTAAACACATCCTTATCCTAGGATATTAATGGCCTAAACTTAACCAAATTTTTTTTGATTATGTGAAAAAGTGTGTCAAATGTCAACAACATACCAATTTTCATCATGCCCCTAACCATAGCCTTTGAGTTTCCATCAATTTTTGGCCCTTCTCATAAGGGGGTCTAGATCTTATTGGTGAAATTAACCCCCATTCCTCATAGTGACACCATTATATTATCACCATAACCAAGTATTTTACTAAATGGATAGAGGTTATTCCTCTAGTATCAACCAAAGAGGAAAAGATTTTCAACATTATCAATCATCACATTATCTACCTCTTTGGTGTTCCTCATAAGATTAACACTGACAATGGTAAATCCTTTAAGAACAAGCAAGTCTAGGGTATATTTGATGCATTTGTAACTATGTTACGATTATCCTTGCCCTATCACCCCCAAGCAAATGGATAGGTAGAAGCCTCTAATAAAACCCTTAATAACGTGATAACTAAAATGGTCAATGCATCTGGTCAGGATTGGCATTTGTACATCTCATTCACCTTATGGGCATATTGTACTAGCATCAAAACCCATATAGGTGCTACACCCTTTTCTCTTATGCTTGGAGTAGAGGCTATCCTACCTCTTGAATTCCAAATCCCCTCTCTTTGCATATCTTTATAAGAGCTTATTTTAGAGGATGATTATCATGAGCACCATTTAGCCCAACTTGAGCTACTTGATGAGAATCATTTATTAGCCCTTACCCACCTCCATGTTTATAAAGAGTGTATCAATCATGCCTATAATAAGTAACTTAAAGTGTAAGAATTAAATATCAGAGATCTCATCCTAAATAAAAACCAGCATGTCACTAATATGGAGAAAAGTAATCAAGGTAAGTTTGCTTTCAATTGGCTTGGACCTTGCATCATAACCCACAAGTATGGATTAAGAGCTTACCGATTGTTTCTCTCAAAGGCCACCTAAAATTTGATCCCCTCAATGCTTCACATCTGCATCCATTCTTTTGTTAAGAAGGATTAAGCTCACCTTTTATCTAACTTATGCCCATCCCTTACTATCTACCTATAGTCCATCTACCTATTTTAGGGGAAACTAATTAAAATCAAATCATGTGGTTATGTATCACCAACACATCCTTGTCTTAAATAATTAGGTATCATGGTTCCACCCTTGACATGGTTCCACCCTTGACATGGTTCCCATGGTACTTTTTACCCCTTTACAATATGGATCCCCATGATCATTGTCACCTAAACCTCTTCACACCTAATCAACCTTCTTGTTCTTCTAGTTTTTCCTTCATAAAGGCAAACCACTAAGCTAGCCTAAGCAAGTCTATGTCAATAAAAATAAAATAAAAATAAAAAAAAATTTATCACTAGAAATCATGGGTCATTCCTAGCATTTAAAATTTCTCCCTTGAAGGATAGCTATCAAAAATTTATTGAAAATTGCCAACCATAAGGTGGACTATTCCCTGGTAGAACATCTATCAAAATACATAAGAAAAACAAATAAAATTACACCACTCCCTTGAAGGATGGTTGAGTAAAGCATTTTTCAAAAGCATAGAAATTTCTTGGAAGCTTCCCACATCATTCAAATTCCCATATACAATAATTAGCAAAAAACCCATCATCAAAATCAAAATATAAGCACACTAATTTTGAAAGCCACAATCAGCTCTCAAACAACATAATAACGTGGAAGCCATAATTAAATTTCACAAGTAGACATCCCACATCTATTAGTCTACACAATGTGCCATATACTTATTTATACTGACTTTTTAGACACTTATAGAAGAGGCAGGTTAGTCTCGCAATAGGGTTTCATTTTTACCCATCTCCCCTTTACACTATATACAAGGGATTCTTGAGATTACTTGATATTATATGGTCAAGACACCATTTTAACCAACTAAAAAATGCTCATGTGAAGCATTTAAAGGTTTTATGTTCACTAAGTCAATCCAACTTTGGCTTTGTTTTAGTCCTTGTCAATGAAGAGGCATCGTGTGCTCTTCTCATCCTATCATGACTAGTTGATATTTTCATTATGATATTTGTCTCTTGATTAGATTCTTTGGTCTCCCCTCTAAGGTGTTAATTAAATTATCTCACATGTTTTATTCTAAAAATTAACAATAAACATAACCATAACAATAATAATAAAACAATAACATCCATGAGCATATAAATAATCAACCATTTTCCACCACATGTCTACAATCTATAATAATATAACATATACACATTAATATTTACAATATATCAAATCCATATCATGCCTAGCAAGCCTACATCAGTGTCTAGCAAGTCAACCATAATGTAAGCATAATCCTTGATCATATATACAACATCAAACCATAAACCATAAACCAACAACATGAGCATAAGTAACTATAACATATACAAAATCATGAGTCAAATAGCATAATAATGTGTATAAAGTAGATAAACATGACTCTCTCTCAAAAATACACATCTCACTGCATCGAATCATGGGATAGAATCAAAATGATATACAAAATGACATACTATAGCTTTATCTATGCCCCAGGGGTACCACTACCTCATGGAGCATGGTACCTCATGGAGCACTATTAGATCTTGGTGTTTTCCCACCTATTATGCCTATCGATCTCCCAACTATATTTGTCTATCTAGATACAGATGTTTCCCAATGCCCTTGTGTCTTACATTGGCACCACCTACTAAGGTAGATCTATAATCTCCTTATTGGGGCTCATCTAAACACTATGTAAGTATAATAGCCTCATAATATTGTAGATCCTCTACTGTAGCTAGGTATTCCCCTTGTGACACTTGACTATTGGCAGTCAAGTTTCCCCACTTTTTAGCTCTTACATTCCACAAACCATCTCTTAGCAAACCCAAAATCAACTCACCTACCCCTAGAGTCTACTTTCTCTACCCCACCCAAACACCTCATCACCTCACTGTTGGTCCATTTCAGCCTAACTAGCACACATTTTGTGACACCTTTTGCCTGGTCCTTTGACCATAGTGACAACATTGCCATGTTGAAAATATTTTGAACTTGTACCACCTCACACTTACTTGACCCATTTGTGTCTTTTTAGGAGAACTTCTTACCTCAAATACCTATGAAACTTAACCCATTTGTGTTTTCCATAGGAGCACTTCCTACCTTGGATACCCATAGAAACACTCACCTTGTCTAGGAGACTAATAGGTGTACCCAACTACCACACCTAAATGTGATCACATGATACACTGGTCACTTGTATTTCTAGCATTAACCTATATTATTTTCAACCATGGAAACTTTATCTTTACATGATGTTTAATATCATACCTTTTGTCACACCTTGTGTGCCTATTTATGCTTTAGTGCCCAACCTATCATCCACCTTTGTCATCACCCTCACCCACCTTGTCAAACCCACACCTAATTCCATTTTACCTCATCTGCTCTTAGTTTGAGGGGGGGAACCTCCTCCCATACTTAGGGTAACTAGACCTTTGACCAACATCAATTTTTGTTTTATAATTGGTTGATTCCAAATTACATAATAAAAAGGAAAAAATATAAACATAAGAAATCTACATACTGTGATTCTAAAAGTTGAAAGCACCCCTGGACTACCTAAGACTCTCTTAAGACCAATTTAATATAGCTTTCTTGCATTCAATTTGATTAAACTAGCTTAACCTAGCCTTTACCCTAGATTTTACCTATTTTACCCTTCACCCTTAACTACCAATAGTCACCCAGACCATTGACGATCACCTTGACCATCGATGGTCAGGGGCTACCTCCTTAACAACTAACATGCAAACTACCCACCTTATTTTTATAAATATAAGTGATGTAAATCTTATTGTGAGACATTATATGGATGATTTATAATTAGATATCCCAATTGAACCTTCACTTCCACCTCTTACTTGTGCCTATAAGAAGAGAGGAGCCTAAAGGTGAAATGGATCTACAATCATGATCAAGAGTTTGTGCATCCAGGAGTTTTTTTTGTAGGTCAATCACCATCATCAATCCATAAATCTAGAAATCATATCAGAGAGTCAATTTTCCACCACCTCTCCATTAAGTGGTTGGGTACTATTACTCTATTAAAATCAAGCTAGATTCTAGCAACAAGTCAACTACCTCAACCATCCACCCGATCAACTTCTGGTAAGACAAGTACTTATTTATTAGTATTTATTTACTTTATTTCCATTTTTTAGTCCACCTAGGCCTTACCCATCTATCAAAATCCATATTTTGGATCTCTTTAATCAACCTTTTTACCAACCCAAATATATACACAGTAACTATCAAAGGTTGACTCAACTATCTATAGTCTATCCAATCGATGATGGCCACCTTGATCATCTATGATCACCCCAACCACTGATAGTCAACCCAACCATTGATGGTCACTATGGTAGTGAAAACTAGCAAGCTAATTCCACTTGCCTCCTAATCAAACCTAATTTTCTATGTTCATGCTTGTTCATAGACCCCTTTCTAATTTTATAAAGCATACCCCAACTCCCTATCACTAGTATTATTTAGTTTATCACTAATTTAATCATTTTAAGTCTATTTTTGTAAGAAAGCTTTCTTGTATTCAATTTCAGTACCTTTAGATTATTGATGCAAGTATGTTACTTTCATTTTATAAACTTAATTATTTAAAACATGTGGAATGACAACACCTGAAGAAGCTCTTAATTATGGGATCTAGCTATCACTAAGAAATCCACCCAATTATATGTGTAACAAACAAGTTTGCTGTAGTGATTTCTTAACCTTCCCAATCCAAAGAGGAGATCTTTAAAATCTTCTAATTTTAATGTGCACATAATCAAACAAGTTTTTCAGCCATACCCATACTTAGTTTCTTCTTTTCCCCTTTCCTAATAATAAGCATAAATTCATTGAAACACTTCTATCCTTCATCATATCTGTTGACTTCAGCCTTGAGCTATTCTCATCATCAAATACTTATCAAATCCTTGAACAAAATCTCTCCCTTTCATATATGCTAAATATTGTGGAGCCAACTCTTGGAGCCAAATATCTAAACTTTGAATATGATAGGATGTATAAAAGTGTAACTGTACCAGTTATAATATAATATAACTTGGGATATTGGAAATATTGTCTTCTATAACTTATAATTAGAAGTACAATATTAATATTAAAAAACTTCAATATAACTTTATTAAGTAGAATAATAAAATTATAGAAGATTACATAAAGACGTATCCTGTTAGAAATCACAACTTAGATTTGATGTCAAAGGATAGAATGCTAGTTTAGAATATGGCTAAAAAATATAGGAAACAAAAAATAAGATAAAAAATGACACAACACTCAAAACTATATTACATTAGCAAATCACTCAAACACATATCCTAGAAGAGATATAATCACAAGTCATAGAACCTAAGGGAGGAGGCAGCATATCATCCTTGGGTGGAATAGTAATCTAAGTGAAAGGATCTATAGAAGGAGGATCTAGTACCACCTAATTATATAAGGGGTCCATAGTCATATCTATCACACATCCATCAGTAGGTTGATTTTGATAAATAGTCTAAATAATAGTGCTAATAAGAGAACCCATCTGAGAGAGAGTTGTATTATATTTTTCATGTGGTGGTGGTGACCTCCACCCCTAAGGGAAGTGAAGGGAGAAGTGGCTATGACTATAGGAATGAATTTTATGCCTCTTGGGAAGGGATGGTGATGGACCTTGGGGTGGGCCATTAGGTGGGATGCATCTCATTATATAAGAAGCACACCCTTAGTGGTTTAACAACTCTTGTAGATGATGAAATTCTACGGTAACCCTTTTAGTTTAGACTTGAATTTGCATGTACACTAAATATATAACATAAACCTTATTGTTAATAGAAAAAATATAATAACATTAAATACTATTAATTAAATAATTATGTATCCATTTCCAAGTGACTTGAGCTTTAGGGTAAAATTAAAAGAGTTATTTGAAAGATTTTGGATGCTTGTAGGTGGGGCACATGGGTTGATTAATTAAAAAATAGGAGAGTCACTCCTCAAGTGGAAGACCTTTGTAAACCAAATACCGAGGAAGTGTGCCAACTTGGGTTCAATATTAAACATCTAAATTCAGTCTAGTCTGGCAAGCCACATCTTGGGGTAAGAAATAAGACCCCATCGCCTTTGAGCTTACTGAGAGTAGAAGAGAAGGGAATCATAAATTAATAGAGAATACCTATGGAATAATTATTAAAATAGGTGTCATAATTCCACCACCAATCTTTCCATAATGACTAGGGTAGTTGTAATCCTATCTTGTGAAACATTATATACGACATGAGATTTTAGATGCAAAGAATATAAGGCAAGTCTAAATTATTCAAATGTAATTTAGTTTTCAAATCTAACAAAAGAGTCCAATCCTTCATAAAAACCAAGTCTCAAATAGTATGAATTCCTTTCCAAAATAGCCTTCATGATTTAATCCCAAGGAATTCATCCAATAGAAGATTAATATTGGTCATGATGGGAGACCACCATATATTATGATCATTAAAAGATAAACTAGTGTAAAAACCATCATGAATCCATTTCAAATGGGGATAGAAAGCCTCAAAATCTTATTAGAAATATCTACTATGGGGGGGTAAATCAATAGACAACAATGTACTTTCAATTCCAAAACCATTCCATCATACATGAACTTGATCTAGCAATTGTGAATTAGGAATTTGACTCAAGAGAGGATGGTTAGTAATGTGTTAGTACCAAAATGAAAACAAAATGAAATAAACACATTAGCATAACATCTCTATGCCTAATTACTAGGAATAGCTTAGTTAACAAAACAAAATGAAAAACACAACTAAAACATGAAACAAAGACCTTCCTTCACCTTCCTTGGATGTTCCAAAATGCTTGTTGTAGTGGCTTGCTCAATTTTGTGCTCATGAAGTCTGCATCAATGAAGTGTAGCTACCTCCATATCTCCTTGGCATATTTGACTTGGCTTTGCTTGGCTTGGCTCAATATTTGGGCATTATAAAATTAATTTACATGAAGCTTTGGAATCAATTTAACATTATAATTTTGGCATATGAGAGCTTATAATTCAATAGGCAAGGCCTCTTATTTATAGATTTTGTAAAATGGTTAGAATCAACCTGAACCATCCATCTTTAGATGAAGATGTGTAGCTAAGGATTAATCTAAATTTATAATTAAAATTCATAAATAAGATCATCAATCTTTGGGATAAAGGGGTATTGAATAGGCATGGGGGGTCTTAATGACAAATAGGAGGGGTTAATCCTGATATTTTATGCATTTATGGCATAAGGATGTTTTCCCAAGAAATGATGTCACCTGATGATGCAATTAATGTCAATCAATTTCCAAAAATAAATTATTCAATGAGTTCCATGGAATTCTTAATTAGGTTCATGATTTGGTTTAATTAGATGTTAAGCATGATAGTCACTTTGATGAAAACCTTGGTTCTTTGTGCATAAATTACTCAAATTGGTCAAAATGTCATGTTATTAGCCCAAAATTTGACTGGATTAGAATTAGGATGTGATGTTAGATGAATTGGATATATTATCCCATTTAGGATGCTACTAACATAGAATAACAAAGGCACGTGTCTTGTGTAATAAATTTGATAGGAAAGAGAAATCCAGAACACATAGGTGAAAAATTAACATTTTGACTCAAAATGATTTGATCAAATTTAGTTGGCCTATAAATTTAATTACACCATATAATGATATTCTAGTAAAAATCAGCACTTGAATATATTAATTTCAAATCTTTTAATGTGTTTTAGTGTTTTTAGGCCAAATTGTGTATTTTGGTGGAAATTGGTCAAAATCTTGGTTAGAAGTTATCAATGGCTAATTTTAGGTGTCTATAGTTTGCCCCTATTTGGGAAGATGTTGCAAACTATAAAGCAATGTATTCTCAAATAATGAGTAAAGGCCTATATGCCAAAAATAAGATGATGATTGAAGAACAAAGCTCCAAATGGTATTTGGGAAGCCTATGGTGATGTCTCGTCGAGGGAGTGGCCATCAATCTGTGGATGGATAGTCCCTCAAAAAGAAGTAAGAAGAAAAAAGTGGGATTAACCTATGGTTAAGAGTAATCCAAATGAGAAAATGCTTGCATGCATTGATTTAAAAAGGATGCTAATTTTTCTAAAGGTGGTTATAATCAATAGTAAAAGTCAAAATAATGATTTGCCCATAGGCAATTACAATCATTAAAATGACCTAGATTGGATAAAGATGATGGTGCCCTAGTTAGGGCTAATTAGTAATAATAATTCAAGGATATAACCTAGAATATAGATTAAATATAGTGGGAAAAAATGTAGATGTGATGGTCTAATGATGAAAGAATCCATAAATAACTAGGGATATGAGGATATTCAAAGTGATGAAAGAGATGAATAGAAGTATAAGATTTGATCATTAGATAAGATTTAGTTGTACCTATCAACAAGGAGATGCATGCCCTTTTGATTAATAATAAAACTAGAATGGTTAGTGGGTTAATTTGATCAAGATGGGTGGAAGGATTTTTCCAAGGTGCCAAGGAAAAACTTCTACAGCTCCATTTGATTGTAGACCTTCTTAAAGCTGATTTTTGTTGTAACATATGACAGTAAGCATCATGATAGAACATCATGAAGACTTGGCTGAAATATACATAAGGACTGACTCTCAATATAATAAACACTAAAAAACAAAGCACCAATGATAAAAATCATGATGATAATGTTGACATCTAAATATGGATGGACTCAAGAATAATGTGTACAAGGCATCACCCAAAGAACACATATAGATTGAGTCAAGGCAACAGTGCTGAAAAAAAACAAATAGACAAGTGAAAAAATAAAAAGTGAATAAATAGAAAAAAACCAGAAATAAATAAATAAATAGAAAATCCTAAAAACAAAAATAAAAGAAAACATCCTAACAATGATTTTGCCCTAGTAGGGTGAATCGAGGATAACTAACTAGGCTTAGATAGGACAAATTTTTTTGTATTTTGAAATATTTGAATTTTTTTTTGAATTTTGAGGTATCACAACTCATTAGAGAATGACAAGATACCTACATGCAAAATGGTGAGAGCATTTGGCTTAGATTGCTCACAAAATGGTGAGAGTGTGTCTTAGGTTGCTCATAAAATAGTGAGAGCTTGGCTTAGAGAGATTGAGGTGACCTCAATATGAATTAAGCATGATCTACATAGTCTTGAAATGACCCCAAGTCATAATAATTATATCCACACAAAAGGTGAGGGAAAACCAACAAAGTCCCAACAATTTCTCAAATCTAGCAAATGGATAGTCAAATGAAAATAGTGATGGAAGGGTGATATGACAATGCATGGTAAACAAGTGTTTCCCCTAGTTTTTCCATAGGAAGTTATAACTAGGATATAATGGCATAGTTAAATGATACTAATTATCCCATAGGTGGCTATAATTAGTATCAAGACTGGTGAGACACTAATTTTCCCATAGGCAGTTATAATCAGGTTCACATAAACAAATTTTATAGGATGGAAAAATGAAAGATATCTTGCCAGATAAATTATCACACTACATTCATAGACTATCATTGAAAACATAGATTGGATTGATTATTGAAACTTGATTAGAATCCCCCCATAAAAAGTGTGGAAAGAACCAAAGGAACCAAGATCAAAACAAGATTGGATAGGATGGCTAAAAATAGGCTTTGGTCTAGATAGAAATGGAATGATAGTATGTTATGGTCTTGTTAAGGATAATGATGATTTTTGATAGATTGGATAAAATGGCAAGAGGGTTTCCCTTAAGTGGTAAGGTGAATGGTAGGATATGCAACAATGGAAAAAAGATATGTAACAATGGTAATGGCATATGTAACAATGGTAATGACATGGAAATGAAATGGTATGGTACATATTGTTAGCTTGGGTATGGTTTTTTATTTTGTTGTTCATATTGAAGTGGAGATGCACATCTTAATCAATAAATAATACAAATAGAATACTCCATTATGTTAATTGCTATCCCACACCTCATTTAAATAGTGGCCCTATCAAGAACTAGCTACATATTTGGATGCTAAGAATGTTGTTTCGATCATCATTGGTCATTGATTTTCATTCCTTCAAGTGTTAAGACAAGGTATCTTTATATATTTTATAAAGGAAAGTGAAGCCATTGATGGTAAATAAGGAAAAATAATGGATGGTAGGTTTGTTTGTGAAATGGAATGGTAGATGATAATGGAATGTGTAATGGTGGGGAAATAAATGAAGATCAAGACTTTCATTCACATGTAATGTTGCTGATGTTAGATTTAACATAACTTTGGATGTGGTGGGTCAGAAGACTTGTTATCTTGATAGGACCACCAATTTTTTGTTGTTATGTAGGCATAAGAGTAGATATCATCTTATTAGGTTGTATATTGGAAGATATTTTGATTTGATCTTGAGTAATGTCTTCATTATGTAGTGAAGAACTTTGTGCTTAGCTATTGGCACTTTGAAGAGGTTTTCACCATTAAATTTGTCTTGATTATCCCATAGTGCCTCCAAGAAGGTTTCATTAATGAAAATTGGCTTTTGAGTTTGATTTTCTTCTAGTGCTTTTGAAAAAGTTTCACTAAAAGATGTTGAGTTCAAACTTTGTGTGTCTCCTAGCACCTTCAAAAAGGTTTCACTAGGAGAGTGTTATTCTATTACATGAATGTGGTCTTGGAATCTTGCCCTTCTTCAAATAAAATATCTCCATGGATGTAGTTCAACAAAGTGTTATTCTATAGGTCCTAATTGACACTTTTTGGAGATGAAATGTCAATAATATGGCTATTTTGGTTAATGGTAATGGAATGGGGGCTAATTATGGAATGGAGGTTGGAAGCACAATCTTCATAGAAGATACTAGGAGAACTTGTGGTGATGCTGAAGTAATCATCCTCAAAAAATGTATAAGGATCATAAATGTATTCAAACTGATCTATGAGGTATGCATAATCAATGTTGTAACAACCATGGACATATTCTTCTTTTAAATCTGATTTTGACTCAAGTAACTCTGAATCTGATGGTGAGACTGATGATGATTATGATTTTGATGCTAAATTTAATGTTGGTTCAAGAATATATCTGACTCTAATTCTAATTCTTCTTTTGATGGGTACTCTATTATAATGATGTCTTATTTAATGTTTGGTATTAGATAATTAATGGCCTATGATGGCATGGTGGGTCCATAAAAACTAGTTTATCAAAGTAGAACTTCTCCATAATGGGAAAAATGTAAAGAAACAACTCCTCATAGACTAGCTTGGAAATAGGAGGCTCTTGAAAAATAAGCATATGGTCAAGGTAATGATTTGCCCAAAGGTGGTTATACTCATTAAGATGCAACTCAACAAATATTGGCTCATTAAAGTGAGACTCCTCAACAAATGATATAGGATAAATAAGTGATTCATCACATGTTGAATTATCACAAATGGTTGCTTCAACAAAAACATCTTGGATTGGTTAGTTTTCTTGGTCTTGGCTTCTAATGAGTTGGAAAATACCAGTTTTGAACATAGTTTGGTCTTTGAATGACTGGTTTGGTTGAGGTTTTGATGGGATTGGTACTAAATGAGGAATGGCCTATGGTTAGATAATGGTATGGCATTGGGGAGTATGATTTCTCACATGATCCAAAGGATGAAGTCTTGAGATGGTAAAAACAACGTGTTATGGGGCTTGGTTGTTCATACAAGCTAAAGGACAAGGTCTTGAAATGACGATAACATGCCTTGGATATCGTGGATCTTGGTAGTTCATACAATCCAAAGGATTTTTAGGGGTAACTAATGATTAAATAATAAAAGTAAATCATGGAATTTGATTTCTTGCACAAGCCAAAGCATCTAAGTCCTCCTGATAAACCATGTCATCCCAATCTTGAGTTGGATCATAAGTTGGTTCTTGACTATGTTTTATGTACTCATTATTGTAAAGAGGGTATGGATCCATATCCCAAATAGCATTATATGTAGTTGGGTCTTCAAATTCCTCCTTACAAGCGTCTTAATTCCCATCAAGGTCTCAAGTTAGGTCATGAGCTGGTTTGTGACTTTGTTACCCATATGGAGTATTGTAGGGAGAATAATAAAACTCTTTAGAAAATCTCTTTGTAGGGGTTTCTAGTTGAATTTTGTGTGGCCATTCTATCACAACTTGGATTGTATGTGACTCCACCATAAGTGTATCTATACATATTTTCATAAATGATGAAAGCTTTAAAATAAAAAGGCTTAAAATTTTGCAAACTCTAAAAAAAATAATGTCCAAAGGATAAATGGGTCAAACTTAGCCTAACTTAGTCGAAGGTGGAGCTATATCTCTAACGTGGTCTAAAAGTGGAGCTATATATTTAAAATGATTTATGCTAAGGTTTGACATAAAATAGTCTAACATCAAATGTCATACACATAAAAGGTCATAGCATATGAATAAAAAATAGCATGTCAAAGTCTAGGTCAAAGTGTTCCAAACAATGTCTAAATTAGGAAAGGGACAAGAGTCACTAGTTCTTTTGTCCAAATGTGGAGGCAAAAGCTATGCTCAAATAGGAAATGATAGGAATTTTGGCCAAATTGCATCAAAAGTTAGGCTTGAAATAAAGGCATGATGTGATTTGATTTAGTTTAACAAGGTTGGAAACAACATTGACATATACCCAGCACATGAAATAAAACATAAACATGAACAGTTGGCATAAGGCATAAGGAAAAAGGATCTTCGAGAAAGGTTGTGTTCTCCCAAATAAAGGCACAAATGATGACGAGGATAGACATTGAATAAACAAACCATCAATAGTCTTTAAATTTGGTTAATCAATTAACTAAAGTTATGCAACCAAAAAGAGAAAGATCTATGTATCAGTGCCATGAATTGAGGCCTAAACATAAATCAATCAATGTTTAAATCTACACTTTGACAAGGTTAATTGAAAACTCATTGTTGAAAACTAGGATTTGACCAAACAAGTTATAAAAGATTGGATAGCATGATAGAACAAGATAAAGGTCCAAATGGTATACAGGACATGGTTTAAAACAAATGGTTTTTGATATAATAATAAACAAGTTTTGAAAAAAATTGAGTAGTTTAACAATGTAAGCATGCTCTAATGATGTGATCAATGTTATGTTTCAAAGACTCAAAGGCAAAAATGGTTTGACATTTTTTGGACAGCATAATGGTACTCTCCTCAACTCAAATACATAGATTTGATATGGTTATAAATAAACAATTAGGTTTTTAGTCTCAAAACATACCAAGCAAAAATGACCAAAATAAACTAACTATAATCATCCAAATCTTAGCAAGGGTATGGCAATGTGGGGTTGACTAAACTAGCAAGTTTTCAAACATTTTTAGGGGGATCAATTGCATAATGACTTTCACGTCATGATACAAAAGAAAAGCATATAATTGGGTATCCACAACACTTGGCTTATTGTAAAAAGGTCTTGTCCTTTTTCCAACCACTACATCCATCACTTGCTCATTGTAATGTGATGTCCAAAGTGTAGATACGTCCCGTGTGTAACTCCAACACTAGAAGGTGGTTTAACCACTCAAACCTTTGATCCTAGTGGGAGTGGTTGAAGTCAGTGTTGGGAGATGAAACCCTGGGTCAAATCTTCCCTTTATAACTTGTAGGAGGTAATGAAGTCCTCCTCACAAGCCAAGTTTGCATAAAAATAAATGACTAATAGAAAGACTTTAGGGTCATTTTCAAGATCACCCAAACTATTGCATGTTTTTGGGGAGTGCTTTAGATGACATTCTTTCTATGCCTTGGACTAGGCATGTTTGCAATAAGGATGATGATTTTGATTTCAAAAGTTCCCTAAAGGGGAAAAATGGAAGAGCATACATGCAAGGTCCCTCTTTTTGCCAATCAAATTCTAAGTTTAAACAACTAATGAAAACAAAATTTGACAAGTATGTTCAATTTTAAACACCAAAAGAAAGATTAGGTGGTGTTATTTTGACCCCTTGGTCTTAAGTTGTAACTTTGAAATAAAAATTTGTCTAAAGAATTACCTAAGCTTCTAAATTATTTGTTAAACACCAAAAACAAGGTTCCTAATACATTTTAATATTTCAAAAGAGGTCTAGAATGCATGTTTTAACAAATTCCAAGTTTGTCCTACAATGAAAAAGTTAAAGTTTCCTTTAGCTTTGAATCTAATTCACATATGAAAAAAACAACTTCCCAAAATGGAGTTTTCTATGTTTAAATCGCAATTACATAGTTGATCCATTATTTCCCTAAAAAATTTCAATTTCAAACAACAATATCATTTTTTCAAGTTAGATCAAACAGAAAACACAATATCACTGTTTAACTATGAAATCACTACCCAAATTAACAATATCGCTATTACCAGACAAAAAAATAAAAAACACGAAATCACTGTTTAGATGATAAAATCAATGCAGGAGTGAACAATATCGCTATTTTGCAAAATCACTAACCAAAATGATGAAACTACTGCCCAAAAAGATGATATCACTTCCCAAAAGGATGATATCACTACTCAAGATGATGATATCACTATTATGGATGACACTTGTCAGGATGCGCAACACCGGAAGCATACAATTGATTACCAAATACCAAGCAACTTAATATGCGGAAATAAACCAGATTCACCAAGTAACTAGAATTCAGAATAACACAGCATATGAGAGACAATACACAAATTGTATTAACACTTTACAGAAAAGAATACAATAAAGAAGATCCCACTTCTTCTCCACCACCTTACAGAGGTTTCCCACACCTCAAGTGAATAGTAAATCTTCTCCCCAAAGCTCTCCCTCTCAGGTCCCAACACCCAACTCAAACACAGAGTTGATGTTCACCTCCTGTGCTCCACGCACACCACAAGTGCTCCACGCACTCCACAAGTACTCAAAGTACTTCAAGTAGATCTCCCATGAACCTATAACAACCTGCAATTCAACAGACCATACTTATGGAAGGATTCGCCATGCCTTCCTCTTAGCTCTCCATGTACTCCATGTACATACCGATGAGTACACACCGTACTCCAAGTAGATCATACCAGATCCTGCTACCTGTTGTGTTGCTGTCACCTTGGACCCTGGCCAACCGCTGATCTCTGTCTAAACCTCACATACACACACACCTACAGATCAACCGACTTTACTTACCATGTAGATCTCCTGTATAGGCCATGCACACCTGATGACCAAGATCATACATACCTGAAGAACCCTTCTGGCTCTCCAATCCAGCACCAACACGCCTGGTACTGTGGCACCTAGGAGGAATGCACCATTGCTCTACCTCTGTCTGAAGGAGCTGTTAGCTCTCTTACTCCCTAGAACGAAACATGTGGAATCCTACTCGATTCCTCCATGGGAAGAACTCTCCAAGCTCCACACTTGGATTTTCCAAGTTCTACACTTTTCCAATACAACCATGAGTCTATTATATAGATCTCATCCAAACAATAATTAGACATCTAATTACAATAATTAGATCCGTAGTTATGAGTCTAAAATTAGCACTCATCATGCAAACACTTGGTTCATCAACCAACTGCCTATAATTAACTCGCAGTCGAACCACACAGGCGACCGACATCGGTCCCTGTCTACCTGGAGGTGACCGACGTCGGCCGATCCTGACCGACGTCAGTTGCTTCTCTCTGCTATCCTGCCGACATCAGCTGATCAGACCGACCCCAGCTTCTCTGCAACTCAGCAACCTTTAGCAACCTCCTCTCTTGTTTGCATCAGTGAAGCTTTTAGCTCCACAACCTAACAATCTCCCACTTGGAGATAAACAATTGCACTGTACCTATACTTGTACCCCGTCTAATCTGTTTCTTGGTTTGTATCCCTCTTCAAGCTCAATCCTGAAGACATCCCACCACACATCTTGTGGTGTCCTTCCTGTCATCTGAGTACCCTGCCACATCCGAACCTAAAATCCCCATGTAGTGAAGTCTTGACCCTGCATAGCATGAATCCCTGCTGCTGGTCCCTCTCAAAATCCCTGAGAACTCACTTCCCTGAATTGGCTCCTAACTCTGACAGCTCCCACTGCATGGGAAAACTCAGGTCTATACTAGACCTCATGTGATTTCAGACACTGTACCTGTCTAGCCCTTAGTGTGCTCCAGCTCTCCATCCTGAACCTCGCCAACACCTGATTCACATCAGCTCCCACTGGAGACAAAATCAACCTGTGATCTCCATGCCTCCCATGTCAAAGAATTCCGCTGCTCCAAACTCCTCATGACATGCCACTGAACTAATCTTACCCTTAGCTCAGCAAAACCCTATATGTCTGAACCTGTACCAAGCTCATCCTCCACATACAACAACAGAATGATGTTGCGACCATCATCCCCCTGGTAAGTCAAACATAATGGTTATACTGACATTGACTAAAGCCCTACTTTGTCATCCACCTAGTACCACCTGTCAGTCTTATCCCACTATCCTGCAGCTTCCTCAAGACCATATGCCCTGGTCTTCCGTCTCACATATCCGTTCTCTCTATTCTTCTACTAAGGTATCCATTCGTCTCTGTGCTTTCATCCAGCTGGCAAACCTACCAAAACTCCCGTCTGGTTCTGCATCATATCCCTGCCATGCTCCCACCTGTTTCCTGGATCCTTCCTGCTCTACAATCAGTAACAAGTATAAAGAAGAGGAACATGAATTCGAGGGCCTACTTACATCTTCAGTCCTCCATATGGGTGCTTGAGACTCCTTGACAACATGCTATCCACCCAAAATTCGTTACAGTGACTGACCTTAGCCACTCCATAGTCTGCATCTGACCGATGTCAGTTCTCATGCATCTGTCCCTGACTACCAACCTACCAACGCTGGTGTCCCTACTGCCGACGTCGGTCCTCCTGACCGACATCGGTCTTACCTACTATCGACGTCAGTCCCCTGACCGACGTCGGTCTTACTCTGCCCAACACTGCCGGCTTCCGTCTGCATATGACCGACATTGGCACCTGTCTGTTCGATGCCAGTTCCTCCTGACCGACATCGATATTTGTGTTTGTATGTGAGTGATGACTTTTTACCCGCGAGCTCCTTTGAATGAATCCCCATGTCCAAACTGCCCTGCTCAGATGTATCTAGCCTCATCCACTGAACTCTGTCTGCCATCTCCTCCAAGAACACCAAGGCTTTCCAGTTCTTAAGCCTGTCAAATATATCTGTCTTCTGCTTAAGAACATGCATCTCCTTCCTACTCATGTGACCAAGCCTACGAAGCCACATCTCTGCAACAGAAGAAGAATCAGTAATATAAACAAGTAGATAAAGAGTACCTATTTTCTTACCACCAGCTAATTCAAGTGCTACTGCTATAAGAGTTCTTGTGCATCTCTCATCACCCAATCTTTCTGAAGAAATTAGCCATATCTCCAAACTTGGGACCTGCATGACCTTCATCAACACCCGTGTGTTGGCCGCCTGCAATTTCAGCTTCACTTCCCCTTTGCCAATTCTTTGGCAAGGCTTACTAGATCCTCTACCTAGGGCTACATGGAAAGAGGCAACCAAATATTTTATCCAAGATTCAACTTTATCCAAGAAACCTCCCAGAGCATCCTATGCAACAACACCTGCAACATCTGTTTCTTCAGTTTCTTCATGCTGATCTGCTACCAACCAACAATATTCTTTTACCTGCACTTTCTTTCCATCGGACTGTGAGTGACCATTTGTGCTTTTCAACTCCTCCATCCTTAGCTTACTTTGATCTGCCGTTGCTCTACTCCCACTCGATCAGAAACCACTGAGAGTGACCTGTAACCAAACACAACCCTGATTCCTACAACCTTAGCTCTAATACCACTTGTCAGTATCAAGCTAAGAACCTACAACCAAGGCTCTGATACCACTTGTCAAGATGCGAAACACCGAAAACATATAATTGATTACCAAATACCAAGCAACTTAATATGCGGAAATAAACCAGATTCACCAAGTAACTAGAATTCAGAATAACACAGCATATAAGAGACAATACACAAATTGTATTAACACTTTACAGAAAAGAATACAATAAAGAAGATCCCACTTCTTCTCCACCACCTTACAGAGGTTTCCCACACCTCAAGTGAATAGTAAATCTTCTCCCCAAAGCTCTCCCTCTCAGGTCCCAACACCCAACTCAAACACAGAGTTGATGTTCACCTCCTGTGCTCCATGCACACCACAAGTGCTCCACGCACTCCACAAGTACTCAAAGTACTTCAAGTAGATTTCCCATGAACCTGCAGTAACCTGCAATTCAACAGACCATACTTATGGAAGGATCTACCATGCCTTCCTCTTAGCTCTCCATGTACTCCATGTACATACCGATGAGTACACACCGTACTCCAAGTAGATCATACCAGATCCTGCTACCTGTTGTGTTGCTGTCACCTTGGACCCTGGCCAATCGTTGATCTCTGTCTGAACCTCGCATACACACACACCTGTAGATCAACCGACCTTACTTACCATGTAGATCTCCTATATAGGCCATGCACACCTGATGACCAAGATCATACATACCTGAAGAACCCTTCTCGCTCTCCAATCCAGCACCAACACGCCTGGTACTGTGGCACCTAGGAGGAACGCACCATTGCTCTACCTCTGTCTGAAGGAGCTGTTAGCTCTCTTACTCCCTAGCATGAAACATGTGGAATCCTACTCGATTCCTCCATGGGAAGAACTCTCCAAGCTCCACACTTGGATTTTCCAAGTTCTACACTTTTCCAATACAACCATGAGTCTATTATATAGATCTCATCCAAACAATAATTAGACATCTAATTACAATAATTAGATCCATAGCTATGAGTCTAAAATTAGCACTCATCATGCAAACACTTGGTTCATCAACCAACTGCCCGTAATTAACTCGTAGTCGAACCACACAGGTGACCGACGTCGGTCCCTGTCTGCCTAGAGGTGACCGACGTTGGCTGATCCTGACCGACGTCGGTTGCTTCTCTCTGCTATCTTGCCGATGTCGGCTGATCAGACCGACCCCAGCTTCTCTGCAACTCAGCAACCTTCAGCAACCTCCTCTCATGTTTGCATTAGTGAAGCTTTTAGCTCCACAACCTAACAACAATGTCACTGCTTAAGGACACAAAATTGTTGTTTATCAAAAAATGATTTCATTTACATAAAATTGTTACTATATAATAGTGATATTGTAACAAAGAGAAAAATTGATGTTTCCAAAAACAAAAATGTTGTTATAAAAATGGAATTTTAACTTTAAAATTTCACTCTTTTTAGCTCTCTCACTCCAAGATCCTGCATGTAAAAGACTAAAGAGTTGTTTGAAAGATCTTTGTGACCAAATTTATGGGGTGAAGTCCCATTGGGTGTACCATTATGTGAAATAATAATTTGAATCAAGAGAGGATGGTTAGTATTGTGTTAGTCCTAAAATGAAAACAAAATTAAATAAACACACTAGCATAACATCTCTAGGCTTTATTACTAGGGAGAGCTTAGTTAATAAAACAAAATGGAAAACATAACTAGAACATGAAATAAAGACCTTACTTCACCCTCCTTGGATGCTTTAAAATTCTTGTTATAGTGTTTTTCTCAAATTTGTGCTCATGAAGTTTACATCAATGAAGTGTGGCTACCTCCATCCCTCCTTGGCACCTTTGACTTGTCTTGGTTCAATATTTGGGAATTATAACTCTAATTTACATGAAACTTTGGAATCAATTTATCATTATAACTTTAGCATATGAGAGCTTAGAATTCAATAGGCAAGGATTTTTATTTATAGATTTTGTAAAATGGTTAGAATCAACTTGAACCGTCCATCTCCAAATGGAGATGTGTGGCTAAGAATTAATCTAGTTTTGTAATTAAAATTCATAAATAGGCTCATCAATATTTGGGATAGAGGTACATTGAATAAGCATTGAGGGTCTTAATTAGGCATGGGAGGGGTTAATCCTGATATTTTATGTATTTATGGCCTAGGGATATCTTCCTAAGAAATGATGTCACTTGATGATGTAGTTAATGGAAATCAATTTTCAAAAAGAAATTATTCAACAAGTTCTATGGAATTGTTAATTAGTCTCATGATTTAGTTTAATTAGCTCTTAATCATGATTAGTCACTTTGATGAAAAACTTGGCTTTTTGTGCACAAATTACTCAAATTAGTCAGAATGTCTTGTTATTGGGCCAAAATTTGACTGGATTGGAATTAGGATGTGATGTCAGATGCATTGGATCCATTATCCCATTTAGGATGCTACTGACACAAAATAACAAAGGCACATGTCTTGTGTAAAAATTTTGATAAGAAAGAGAAATCTAGAATACCCAGGTGAAAAATTAGTATTTTGACTCAAAATGATCTAATCAAAGTTAGCTGGCCCATAAATTCCATTACCCCATTTAATGATATCCTAGGAAAAATCAACACTTAAATATATCAATTTCAAACTCTTAATGTATTTTAGTGTTTTTAGGCCAAATTATGCATTTTGGTGGAAATTGGTCAAAATCCTAGTTGGAGGTTATCAATGGCTAGTTTTAGGTGTTTACAACATTATTATCATGAAAGCACATACATATAAAACATGAAAAGATAACATATATCACATGAACACATCATATATGTGGGAAACCCTCATGGGGGATAAAACCCATTGAAAATTTCAATATGGAGTACTATCTTATAAAAATAAGATCCAACATTTAGACCATCACCAACTAATCAAGGAGCATCCACCTTTAAATTTAGTCAAACACCCACTTGACCTTTAGCTAGCTCTAACTAGCAAGGAGGATACACCCCCCTAGGAAACCAAGCACCAAATCAAACACCTATGATCTGATCTCCACCTATAATCTAATGTCAAACACACCTAATGATGGATTTTTCTTGCTTGCACTCTTCATCCTTCAATCTCTCTCAAATAGCCTCTAGGGCTTACTCACTCAAACTGCCTCTTCTAGGCTCATGAGGTATAATGACCTATGCATCCTTCTTCACTAACTTGATAAAAATATAATGACTAATAATATTCACTCTTTGATGGTCCTTAATGAATTTTACCTTCTCTTTCAAATTTTATCTCCTTTTTTTGGCTCCACACATTCTCCACTCCCTTGAATAGCCCAATTAGGCCTAGTATATATACCCTATAATTATTTAACCCATCTTGGTCAGCTAAGATGATTACCATAATTGTTATACCTTTGAAAAATGGTGATCATACACATTACATGAAATAACTACACACTAATTATCTCATCATTTTAACTTAAGACCCAAAACACCAATTAGGTGAAATAAAGACCTAAAGGAATTAGACCTATAAATGAACACATTACACCTTGGACCGTTTGATCCATATTAAACCTTAAAAAATTAATTAAAAACATAAAAAATAACTTAAATATGACCTTTATTATTTTAAAATAGGGCCATGTCACTTGGAACACCAACTCACCTCATGAACCAAGCCATTCTAGCCTTTTTGCCAATATGCCTAGAAACATAGAAAACATAATATTCTAGAATTGAAGAATACTATTGATTTTATCATATATCAGACTAAAAAAAATGCTTTAATAGATCATAATTAACCTTATAAATAATATCAAATTCATTTAGATTCATCAAACAGGTCTACTGACGTCAAACCACCTCTTTTAAGAAGAGCACTTAGACTCATCATACATAGTCAAAAAGCAATCAAGGCAATTTGATTTTTTGTAAATAAATATGGGAAAACCAAGATATTAAATACATTTTCATGAAACCTTGAGGAAAATATAATAAATTACCACTCATATTATTCTTCAACTCAACTCAAATAACCTTCAACACACCTCTGCAAAATGGTTACTCAAACTGCCTATAGCTTCCATCAACATAGTCAAATAGATGTTCTTATCTAGTAATTTAAAGGATTATTTAAACACTCCTAATCATAATTAATATATTATTTGAGTATTTTATATAAACTTACAAATTTTATTTAGTTTTTTCTATCAACATTCATTGGTCTTACAAACCAATCACTCAGGTTACTATTTCACAGTCTCAGCACAACTAGACAAGCCTTTTTGTCATGCATGATTAATTCCAATAACATATCTATTCAGATACTACCAAGATTTTATAGGATTATTAAGTCCAAAAAAACATCATTATATTCATTATATACATCACCACTTATCATGATACTTCAAATACTTCACATCTCTCAGTAGGCCTATAATAGTCAACTTGACTCAAAACACAATCATGATGAATATGACTCTAACACATAAAAGTTCACTTCCTTGAAATATAAAATTATTAATGAGATATTTAAATAACCTTATATAAACTTCAATCACTAGAACATGGATTTATAATAGTAAATAAGGAACATATGGATCATTCTATGAGATATATACCTTCACTATCTTCATTACTCAGACAAGCCACTTTGAGAACATCTTTTAGCATATGTATTAGCACCAATAATAATTTACAACCAATGAAACATAGGTATTAGGTATTAAAAAAATAATCCAATTTCATCCCTACTCACTTGGTACACTTCCCTAAACACGTACTCATTTTGCCTAGATTCTTCTCATTATTTTCACTATTTGTAGATTTAGCAATTAGTCAACTTCATTGACTAATATGATTAAAACATAGGATTTTTATTTTTAAAACAAATCCATATACATTAATAATATTTCTTGACCTTAAACTTACAATATCTTGCATGCATTGACTCAGTCAACCCTTCTTATAGCGCTAATTTATCTAGAAACAAGCTTCTTTTTATACCTTCTACTCATTTCCCTGACACACCACTACTACCTGGTGGTTATTAGAGGAGTAATATAAACCTTAAAATATCCAAACTTTTTCAATCAATCCATTTTGTTCTATATTCAACAATCTTTCTCCAATCCTATCACTATAAAGGTTTCTAGAAAGGTTTTGACCAGTCTACATTCTTATCGAATGTTCATAAAGCTATATCCCTCAATCCACTTAAAAATACTTGTAAAGCCTTATTAATTTGACATTAAAACTCTCTCAAAATTATTAGGTCACCATGAAATATTTACATATGTCAATGAGCAACTAAAATTTCTTGAGCTAGGAATCTTTAATTTTGCATGCACAAGTGTCCTTCTAATGTTATTTCTTGTATTCTCTTCATCCTTAGGATATGTAACTTTGTCAACACATTTTAAACAATGTATCACACATAATTACATTATTATATGAGATATACCATATTTTAATCTCACCTTGACTCTCTAAATGGACCTTAATAGGTCACTATGCATACTAGGTCTAGGATTGTAAGTCAAACTTGAATATAGAAATCACTAGGATTATTCTTGTACTAATCTAAAATAATCATGTACATGTCATATACACTAATTATATGCTATATATCTATCCTCCATGTTCTCCCTAGCCTCAACAAGCTCAACATACTAGGTTACAAATCCTATGTCACCATGTAAGGCTACCAAGCCTATGCTAACACACTTTGTCTTCTCTCTTTGACCTATAACACTATAAATATGCTAGAAAAAACATGAAAAACCTAGAATAATTATTAATTTATCTCATATGCATACAAAACATGCCTTGCACACCTTCATGCTCAACCTCATCATCATTATGACATCACCACTTTGTCATTATCTCTAACATCAATGCATACATGACATCATCCTTTGACATCAATGACAACATACCTATAATAATATCCCCTTTTGTCATTGATGGAAACCTCTTCTTTTCCTTCCCCCCTTTTGCCATTAATGATAAAGTAGTCTAAACAATGACCAAGCATTCCTTAACATCATGTATGTGTTTAAATATACTTTTAAGTGTTTAGGATACTTACATAGTTTCATGCATATAAATAAATTGATCCTCTTTTGACATACACCAATATAAAATTGGGATTTTTTGATCCTTGGACCTATTTACCTATAAAACACACAAGCTCCCTTTGTTCATGCATGAAGTTTCAATATCTTATCAAAACACATGATTTGGTTTGATCAAGTCATCATATCA
Organism: Torreya grandis; assembly: GCA_037957365.1. NCBI lineage: Eukaryota > Viridiplantae > Streptophyta > Pinopsida > Cupressales > Taxaceae > Torreya > Torreya grandis. The sequence continues at coordinate 845,814 of JARHVA010000862.1, forward strand.
ACCTTTTGTGACATGTCTCTTAAGTTTACATTAGTAGCATACTCCTCCATATCTCCAAAATGATTGGAAAATTTCACATATGCTCCCCCTCACATCATGCACAGTTCTCCAAGTCACTCAAGCTAACTGAGTCAGCTATCCCTAATTGCATACTCTACCTAGATCATGACATCTTTAATAGGTCACCTTTGGGTCTATAAATAACTCTTCAAAAAAATATCATCTTCATCTTTGTGGAGCAACTAAACCTTATAGCTAAGGTCAACTAGGCAACTTTGTATGCCTCAACTTCAACCTCTATCTTTTAATGCAACCTTCAAGAACATTGGTCCACTCTCCTTCAAGATCATTGGATACTATATGAATCTATAGAAAAATGTACATCTACAAGACTCAAAAATCTTTTTCATGATATCAATAATTTTACTTCATGTATACATATGTAGACTCTTCTTCAAGAATACATTAACCTTGTGATGTTACAAAATAATGAGCACTATTCAAAGATTTATGAACACATTTAGGATATATATAATATGTCATCTTACTCTTAGAACAATATATCTAAGCTCTCCAATCAACCACTCACCTTCATGATTTATAAGCCATCAAGATTTAAAATAATACCCATATCTCTTCAAATCAATTCATGGAAACATATGTTGACACACAGTTAACTAGACCTAATGATATACTTGATTTCAAATAGACCTCTAATAAGAAATTTAATCTTCAATATAATTCAAAATATATCAAAATAAGTGACTTTAATCTACATGACTCTAAGGTCATACTCAACCTCTTAGGCCAATGACCTTTCCATGATACTCTTCACAAGGGCTTAAATGAATAACTCTACATACATAGTCAATACCCTACTTGTGATAACTCAAAATTTCTTCATCTTCAAAATATTGAATTCCTTCATAAGATCTATAGTATGGAAACAATACCTCTTATGATCATATAAGGTCATCAAGACATCACTTGACTCATTTGATAATATTGACATACCTTCAAGAACACTCTAGACCAACTTAGCACACCCCTATTATGTACTTGATTAAAAGACATTAAACTGAGATCAAATATGTATTATAAGCATGCCACCTACTAATGGAATCATTGAATATTATCCACATGATATTCACGTAGATCCATATATCAAAATTGAGTCATTAGCATCATGAATATACACCCTAGGGTTTGTAGACATCAAACCCTCAAGTCACTACCTTTCACCTTTTAAACTAGCTCTTTAAGACTAAGAACAAAGTGCATATATAGAAGTAACAGGACCTTGATAACCTCTCCAAAAACATAGAACAATATTCTTGAGTCTTTAATAACATCAATCAACTCACCTTTTCACACAAGTCTACCAAGGACAAGAACCTTCAAGCCCAGTCTATATATAGTTAGAAATGCATCATGTCTATAAATCGATCCTATATTAGAGAAAATAGAGCATACCTACACTTTTGATTGGGAATACATTTGATAAGTGAGAGCATGACCAATATGGGGATATGTTAGACCTGATTAGGGGATCACTTGTCACAATACATAATGCTAAGAAGGGTTCCAATTCCTATAGTCTAACAAAATCACACAACAACCCTAAAATAGTCATAGGTTTAATGTTCACCTACTCTAATAAATAAGAAAGTAAATCTAATCTAGTGCACACCAAATCTTATGGCACATAGTGGGGATTAGAAACAAAATAAACTAAACTAAACATGCATATAAGACATATACTCACATCAATGTATACAGAATCCTAATAAATGGAATAAAGAAACACAACTACATTATCTATCTACTATTACAAAGGAGAAATAAAGTTAGGAATACTTACCTTGAAGATGAGCCCATCGAGCCTCAATATCTCCCTTAACCAAGGTGATTCACAAGAGATTGTTGTGGTATGTAAGGACAACAAATAAAAATTAGGTCTAAGCTACAAAACCTATCTATGCATCCAAAAGACGTATCCACAAGATAAGATCCATATCTACAAATAAAGTATGCAACCCTAAGATTTATTCCTCAAGTAGAATGGTCAATATGTAGATGTTCATTCACACTTATTTTAATTTACTTATCTTATTATAAATAGTTGGAAATGAACTTCTATATATAGGTGGATCTTTCCCTAAATCCTCTCAGAGATGTTGGAACTTTGTTGTGCAGGGTTGACCCAGTTGACCCTATATGTTTTTAGGTACAATTCACTAGGTTTGAGCTAGGTTGGCCAAAATTCTAACAAACCCAAAAAGTGAAAAAAACCTTTAGCCTTTATAGGTTCGACCTAGTACAATTGATTATCCAAAAGGGAATTAAGGCAAGGAAATGAGGATGAAAAGATGAAAATGATAAGAATGGGTAGGACTAAGAACAATAATCTTAGGGTGAATGGTTTTAAGAGATAAGTGTGTACATGGTAAGTGGTAAAAGGGACAACAATCTTAAAAATCACCAATGGTCTGCCCACCCCTTTCCTGGTGCACCCCTTAAGGCATGCACTCAGAGAGATTGAGACTCGATAGGTTATTATAAGATACAAAGTGCTAGTATCAATAAAAAGTTTGAACATATTATGTGTATACACAGTCAATCTTTAAGTTGACTTTCTTGCACAAAAACACACATTTAGATTAGATACAAATAATGAGAATGCTCTTCATGGAGCTAGGAACATCATCCAATAGTTATAACATCAAAATAAGATCATTAGTCATTTTATAATCCTCTTTTGCTCAAATTTGGTTCAATATTTCAAACACAGACTACAATAGTCAACTTTGGTCTACATTTATTGCACTTGTATGAACACCTGAACCAAACCACTACTTGGAAGATATTCTTCATAGAGTCTTTTTCAAATTTGATTCTTACCTCACCTTGATCTAACATCATATATGAATTATACGAGCCATTATTTACCAACTATTTTTATTCACAAATTTCAATTTTCAAATCTCAACAGTCATATTTTCATATAAAATTGGCTAACTATGGAAAATAAATAAATAACCTTGAAAGGCCAACTTTGAACCACCATAGATTTTGATAGGTTTCATATAAATACATGAAATTTGAAACATATGAACTAGACACAAACTTGATCAAATCCATATGACCATTTTCTTATGAGTTCTCCACACATGCGAATGTTGATGTCATCAATTTGTTTACTCAAGAATATTTGTCAAGGTGATAAGTTAAACTTAGATCTTGAAAAGATATCTATGATGAATTAATTTTACTTCCACAGGTGCCCAAAGAACTTTTGACACCTCATATGACTGTTAGGTTGTGGAGCTAAAAGCTTCACTGATGTAAATAGGGAAGGAGGTTGTTGAGTGGTAGAGCAACTGACGTCAGTTTGATCAACTGATGTTGGTCATATACAGTGTCAGAGAAACTGACATCAGTCAGGAGTCATCCAATGTCGGTCACCTCTAGACAGATAGGGACTGATGTCAGTCACCTGTACAGTTCCACAACTGCTTGTTGACGAATAGTTAGTTAATGAACCAGTTGTTTACATGTTAAAGGCCAATTTTAGACTTGATCTATGGATCTAATTATTGTAATTAGATTTCTAATTATTGTTTGCATGGGATCTATATAATAGACTCATGGGCTATATTGTAAAGTGTGCTAGTTGAGTTGAGCAGGCTAGCTCCTTCAGTGTGTGAAGAGAGCAAGGGTAGCTCCTCCTAGTTCCACAAAGGTGCCGAGTGTGTATGATCAGGTAGAGCTATAGGTTGTGCAAGTTCTTGTAGAGATCCATAGGGGTGCTAGTTTGGAGAATCATAAGGACTTGGTGAGATAAGGACAAGGGTTCTTCAGGGTGTAGAGAGATCTACATGGTAAGTAAGATCATTGATCTGCAGGTGTTTATGTGTGTTTGATCTAGGTTTGCAAGTGTTGCAAAACTAAGTTGATTTGCAGGTAGCAGCAAGATTAGGGAGATCACAACACAATAGGTAGCAAGATCAGGTGGGATCTACTTGGAGTACAGTGTGTACTCGATCATGGAGAGCAATAGAGGAAGGCAAGGTAGATCCTTCCAAAGTAATATCATTTGAGTTGCAGGTTGTTACAAGTTCATGGGAGATCTACTTGAAGTACTTTGATTACTTGTGTATTGGCAGTAGTGGTACTAGCAGTAGTGATACTGACTGGTTGGAGGTGAACACCAACTCTATGTTTGAGTTGAGTGTTGGGACTGTAATTGAGAGAGATAACTCTTGAAAGTGAATTACTGTACACTTGGTGTGGGAAGCCTATAAGGTGTGGAAGAGTGTGGCGTCTCTTCATTTGTAACTCTTTTTTGGAAGAGTATTAATATAATTGGGTATTGTCTCTCATATTCTGTGTTATTTCTAAATTCTAGTTACTTGTGCATTCTGGTTAAATTTTGCATTTAGTTGCTTATACAAAGGTAATCAATTGTGTGCTTTCAGATCTTGACAAAGTGGTATTAGAGCTAAGGTTGTAGGGAATAGGTTTGTGTTTGATTATAGGTCACTTCAGGGGTTTCTGATTGAGTGGGAGTATAACAATGATAGAAGAAAGTAAGCTAAGAATAGAGGAATTGAAAAGCACGAATGGTCAATTACGGTGTTATGGAAAGATAGAGTAGGTAAAGAAAGATTACTGGTTGGTTGGAGATCAGCATGAAGGAACTGAAGAAGCAAATGTTGCAGGTGTTGTTGCACAAGATGCTCTAGGATGTTCTTTAGATAAAGTAGAATCTTGTTTTATAAATTCTGTTGCCTCTTTCCATGCAGACCAAAATAGAGTATTTTTCCATGATAAGGTCTTTCGAGACTTTGGAAAGATTTATTTAGGGGCTGGTGTGCCTTGTCAAAGAATTGGCAAAGGGGAAGTGCAGCTGAAATTGTAGGTGGCCAACACATGGGTGTTGAAGGAGGTCATACAGGTCCCATTCTTGAAGATGTGGCTAATTTCTTCAAGAAAGTTGGGTGATGAGAGATGCACAGAAACTCTCACAGTGGATGCACTTGAATTAGCTGGTGGTAAGAAGTAGGTATCCTTTATCTATCTACTTATCTTAATGATTCTTCTTTTATTGCAAAGACGTGGCTTTGTAGGCTTGGTCACAAGAGCAAGAAGGAGATGCATGTTCTTAAGAGGAAGTCAGATGTCTTTGATAGACTTAAGAATTGGAAAGCCTTGGTGTTCATGGAGGAGATGATGGATAGAGATCAGTGGATGGGACTGAGTAACTCTAAGCAGAGTAGTTTGGATAGGGTTTTGATCCAAAGAGAGCTCATGGGTAAAAAGTCATCACTCATAAGAGAACATAGGTACCAGCGTCAGTCAAGAGAAATCAGCGTCAAATAGATAGGTGTCGATGTCGGTCATGTGCAGACCAAAGCTAGTGGTGTTGGGCAGGGTAAGACTAACCTCAGTTAGGGAACTAACATTAGCAATAGGTAGACACTGACGTCAGTTAGGAAACTAGCATCGATAGTCAGGACAGTCACATGGAATCGATGTCAGTCAGATGCAGACTATGTGGTGATCAAGGTCGGTCACTGGAATAGATTTTGGATGGACAACAAGCTATCAAGGAGTCTCAAATGCCCATATGGAGGACTGAAAGGGTACGTAAGCCTCAAATTTTTTATTCCTCTTCTTTATACCTATTGCTCACTGTAGAGCAAGAAGGATCTAGGAAATAGTGGGAGCATGGCATGAATGAGGATGCAAAACCAAACAAGAGATTTGGTAGGGTTGTCAGCCGAAAGAAAGCACTAAGAGATGAATGGATTCCTTGATTAAAGAATAGAGAGAATGGATACATGAGACAAAAGGCCAAGTCATATGGTCTTGATGTAGCTACAAGACAATGGAGGTTTGACAGGTGGATGACAAAGCATGGCTTTAGTCAATGTCATTGTAACCATTGTGTTTCTTTACCAGGTTGGGTGATGATTACAACATCATCTTGTTATTGTATGTTGTGTGTTTGCTTGTTGCAGGGTCACACATGCAGGGTTACTGAGCTAAAGGTAAAGTTAGTTCAGTGGTATGTCATGAGGAATTTGGAGCAGTGAAATTCTTTGGCATGAGTGTGTTCTAGAGACATGGAAGATCACAGGTTGATTTTGTCTCTGGATGATTGTGTGAAACTGGTCAGCACGTCGATGGTTGGACAGTTCTATGAACAGTGTCTTGATTCACATGATGAGGTTAAGTACATGCGTACTGGACCTGAGGTTGCCGATGCAGTGAGAGATATCAGCAAGTTTGGAGCCAATCTGAGAAAGAAGCATTGGAGGGTAGTTCAGTGGATTCTCAGGTATCTGAGAGGGACTGACAGCAAGGATTTTTGCTATGTAGGGTCAAGTTCTTTTCTACATGTGTTTGTAGATGCGGATGCGACAAGTTACTTGGATGATAGGAGGTGCACCATAGGTTTTATGGTGATTGGTCTTCAAGGTTGAGCTTAAAGAGGGATACAAGCTAGGAAATAGATTAGATGGTATACAGGTACAGGTACAGGTGTAGCTTTTATCTCTAAGTGGGAGATTGTTAGGTTGTGCAGCTAAAAGCTTCACTGATGCAAACAGGGAAGGAGGTTGCTAAGTGGCAGAGCAACTGATGTCAGTTTGATCAACTAATATTAGTCATATACAGTGTCAGAGCAACTGACATCAGTTAGGAGTCAGTCGATGTCGGTCACCTCTGGACAGATAGGGACTGACATTGGTCTCCTATGCGGTTTCAGAACTACTTATTGATGAATAGTTAGTTAATGAACCAGTTGTTTGCATGTTAAAGGCCAATTTAAACTTGAGATATAGATCTAATTATTGTAATTATATGTCTAATTATTGTTTGCATGGGATCTATATAATAGACTCATGGGCTATATTGTAAAGTGTGCTAGTTGAGTTGAGCAGGCTAGCTCCTTCAGTGTGTGAAAAGAGCAAGGGTAGCTCCTCCTAGTTCCACAGGGGTGCCGAGTGTGTATGATCAGGTGGAGCTATAGGTTATGCAAGTTCTTGTAGAGATCCATAGGGGTGCTAGTTTGGAGAATTATAAGGACTTGGTGAGGTAAGGACAAGGGTTCTTTAGGGTGCAGAGAGATCTACATGGTAAGTAAGATCATTGATTTGCAGGTGTTTGTGTGTGTTTGATCTAGGTTTGTAGGTGTTATAAAACCAAGTTGATTTATAGGTGGCAACAAGATTAGGGAGATCACAACACAACAGGTAGCAAGATCAGGTGGGAAATACTTAGAGTATAGTGTGTACTCGGTCATGGAGAGCAATAGAGGAAGGCAAGGTAGATCATTCCAAAGTAAGATCATTTGAGTTGTAGGTTGTTCCAAGTTCATGGGAGATCTACTTGAATTACTTTGAGTACTTGTGTACTGGTAGTAGTGATACTGACTAGTGGTACTGGCAGTAGTGATACTGACTGGTTGGAGGTGAACACCAACTCTGTGTTTGAGTTGAGTGTTGGGACCGTAATTGAGAGAGATAACTCTTGAAAGTGAATTATTGTACACTTGGTGTGGGAAGCCTGTAAGGTGTGGAAGAGTGTGGCGTCTCTTCATTTGTAATTCTTTTCTGGAAGAGTATTAATACAATTGGGTATTGTCTCTCATATTCTGTGTTATTTTTGAATTCTAGTTACTTGTGCATTCTGGTTAAATTCCGTATTTAGTTGCTTATACAAAGGTAACTAATTGTGTGCTTTTGGATCCTGACAATGACCTCTCATATCATCCTCCATGACCTCCAAGACTTTTAATACTATCATACACTCACAAAACACCCTCTTGACTTCTTTGTCTATGCAAATAAGACATCAACACTTCATGATCTCATGTGAAATTCAGAACTATTTCATTGGATCTTGTTAACTCAAACTATAAACTTGAAAACATGCTCATACCTTTGATACTTCATGAATATTTAGATAGACCTCAATTAGATCTCATACTCTAGGCTTCTAATCAAACCATTTCATATATTTTTTCTTTTATGTTAGCTAATTAAGAGACCAACTTCAATAAGTTATATTATTCAACTTAGGTTTGATCTTATATTTATATTTATAATATTCCTTCTTATTTTATTGAAAATGAAAAAATGAATACAACTATGCAAAAATCAATCATGATCTTCACAAACTTATCCATCACTGAATACAAGAAGAACATTGTCCTCATCACACCTCAAGCTATGTAGGATAACTTGTAGACTATTAATCCCTCTCCAAAGGTGTGGCTTTGATACCAATTGTTTTAAATAGATACTAAGAGTGGGGTTGACTAAGTAGACAATAATATACTTTCAATTCAAAAACCATTGAACCATCATACATCAACTTGATCTAGTAATATTATCATGAAAGCACATACATATAAAACATGAAAAGAGATTATACATCACATGAACACATCATATGTGTTGGAAACCCTCATTGGGGATAAAACTAATTGAACCCTAAAAGATAGATTATTTTATTATAAAAGTAAGATCCAATATTTAGACCAACACCAACTGATCAAGGAGCATCCACCCCTAAATTTAGTTAAGTACCCACTTGACATTTAGCTAGATCCAACTAGAAAAGAGGCTAAAACCTCCTAGGCAACCAAGAAGAAACTTAGCTACCTTTTATCTGATTTCCACCATTGACCTAATGTCAAACACACCTGATTATGGACTTCTCTTTGTTGCACTCTTCACCCCTCAATCTCTCTCAAATAGCCCTAGGGCTTACTTGCTCAAACTACCTCTTCCAGGCTCATTAGGTATCATGAACTATGGATCCTTCACCAAATTTATTAGACTATCATGACTGATCCTATTCACTCTTTGATGGTCCTAAATGACTTATACCTTCTCTTTCAAAGGTTATCTCCTTCACTTAGTTCCACACATTTTCCACTCCCTTAAATAACCCAATTAGGCCTAATATATATACCATACATTCATCTAACCCATATTGGTTGGATAAGATGATTACCATACTTGTTATACCTTATAAAAAAGGTCATCATACATGTTACATGAAATAACCACACACTCATTAGGTTGTCCATTTCCTTTAAGACCCAAAACACCAATTAGGCTAAATAAAGACCTAAATGAATTAGGACTATAAACCAACATGTTACACCTTGGACTTTTTGATCCATATTAATACTTCACCAATGAATTAAAAAAATCAAACCTACCTCCAATATTCCCTTTATTATTCTCAAATAAGTCCATGCCTAACACACCACTACCTAACACACACCACACACCACTACCACCTAGAGGTTCATGGTTAATAGCTTCTTTCTCTACCTTTTGCTCACTAACCTAGCACACCACTACCACCTAGAGGTTATTGGAGGAGTAATATACAACTTAAAAAATTAAACTTGATCAATCAATCCATTATGGGCCATATCCAATAAGCTTTCTCCAATCGGGTCACTATAAGTGTTTCTAGGAGGGTTTTGACCAGTCTACATTCCTAACAAATGTTCATAAAGATCTATCCCTCAATCCACTAAAAAATAATTGGAAAGACTTCTTAGTTCCATGTGTCAACTCTCTCAAAATTATTAGGTCATCATGCAAACTTTACATGTTTCAATGAGCAACTAAACTTTCTTCTCAAGCTATGAATCCTTCATTTTGCATGCACAAGTGTCCTTCCAACATTGTTTATTTTATTTTATTCCTCCTTAGGATATAAAAATTATTAAAAACCTTTTACCCAAACTATCAAACCTCATTCCTTGATTATATGAGCTCTTCCATCTTGGAATCTCACCTTGATTCTCTAATTGGACTTCACTAGGTCATTATCCATACTAGGTCTAAGACTACAAGTCAAACTTGAATATATAAAACACTAGGATTCTTCTTGGAATGATCTCAGCTCATCATCAACATGTCATATGCACTCATTCCATGTTCTATAGTTTTCCTAAATGTTATCCCTAGTTTCAACAAGCTTAACATACTAGACTACCAAGCTTATGCCACCATGCAAGGCTACCAAGCTTATGCCACCATGTAAGGCTACCAAGCCTATGCCAACATACTTTGTATTCTCTCTTTGACCTATAACACCATTAATATGCTAGACAAAACATGAAAACTCTCAAAAATTCTTACATTAGCTCATATGCATCCAAACCTGCCTTGCACACCTTCATGCTCAACCTCATCATCATTATGACATCACCACTTTGTCATTATTATTGACTACATTTGACCCTACAGGTCAAATTTGGACCCCTATATGTAAAAACTTGATTTTTTTTATGTTTTATGGATCTAGTATTATGTCATAGGTTGTATTATAGGTCTTTTGATGTCATTTAATGCTATATTAGCCTTGGTCTTAATCATTTTAATCCTTATCTCTTTTTGAGCCATTTAGGAGTCATAAATGCAAATGGCATGGTTTTCAAGGTGTCTAAGTGTCCTAAGTTCCTTTCAAACATCCAAGAAATTAGATTCCCTATCAAGAATGTCAATCCCATATGAAACTTATAGGTTATCTAACTGAAGATCAAGTAATCAATTGAAAAAGGAGGAGTTTGACACTTGTATGGCCCATGAGGGAGGGTGACACATGGGAGAAGGTAATTTAATGTCTCTTAATATTCATAAGACTCATTTCCACACTTTAAATGCATTGAAAGTTCCAAATTAGAGCTAAAACTATTCTGCTCCTTCTTCACCCTTCTAGACACATAAAAGTGATCAATAGTTTTATGCTTGGTACAACCAATTGAGGGGGTTTCAAACCAGATTCATTTATGGGGTTAAATTAAACTTATATAGATTCATTCACATAACAATAATTAAATTATTATTCAACCATTTTTTTTAACCATCTTTATCAAGTCGACTATGTTTTTTTGCTCACTATTTCCTGCATCATATAGATTTTTCTCTATTATGGATGAGTCCATTTAATCTAGTTAGTTATGTTGACTCTAGATTATGTTTTATCTATTATAAAATGATATTAATTCTTGGTTTCATGTTTCATGGTGTTTCGATGAGAAATTCATCTCATGTTGTAGGAAAGTGTCACCATGTGATGTATCAGTCAAAGTTTTCCTTGTTTGTAGAATGTTGGTTCTATGTAGAGGTATCATGTAGATGGAATATGATGTTTCAAATGTATAAATTAAATAATATTCCATTCTTTAAGTGATTTTTTTCATCACACCATTATTTGATAAACATTCAATATTGTCATTCTCATAGTCAATCCTTCACTCACTCTCATTTGCAGTCACATGTATGGGGCTTATATAACTTATTCATGGAATTTTAATGAAAGTGTATAAGTTTTTTCAAGTAATCACTAGATGAAAATAGTTCATTTAGATTTTTTAAAAAGATTCAAGGTTTGTTGCAAGCTCATGCACCACATAAACTAGTCATTAGATACCCCTGCCTGCTTTGTAACAAGTGTTTACAAGAGGATATCACATTGGAGCAGAAGGTTTTGAGACTTGTATCAAGATTCTCATAAGGAAAAAAATGTATTTTAAATATTTAAAATTATTTTAAGTTGTTCATGAGGCCATTCATATACACATATTTCTCCATTTCATGTTCACTACCTCTATATCGCTCATACACACCTATAGGAGTCTCCTTGATGATATCATGATAAGATGGAAATTTTGATAGGTGTTTCAATATTTTAAGGTTTATAAGATTGAACTTGGATAATTATTTAAATAATTTATGTGATCATAAACATATGGATCTTTCATATTTCTCAAGTTTGTCTTACTGCTTGTATGTGAAAATACTCACCTATAGGTGACATTGCAGAGCTTTAAAGATCCTTGTATGGAGAATTAGAAACATGATAAAACATTATGTTGGATTATATAATGTGATTTGATCATTAAAAACCTATATGAAGTGTTAAATAGTTAAATTAAAGTATGGATCACCCTCAAACATAATATGACCAAGTTCAGGGACATTATAACTAAAAAGTGAAAACAAAGGTCTAGGTTAGTTTTGCCAAAGTCATACAGAAGGGTTACAAAGTGTTTGATACATATATATTACTATATATTCTATTATATATGAAAAATAATAACGTTATAAATAATGGAGTCAAGATGAATAATGGAGGGTGGTTATTGGAAAGCCTAAAGTTGCATATTTATGCACTAAACTCAATCATTATCATCTACAGGTGTGATCCTAAAAGATCCCTATTCACATAGTATTATAAAATTAGACCATAAAAACATATGTGAATGGTTATAAATAGTTGAATTTAAATTTATGATCTTAAATATAATAAAGAGGAGTTTAGTGGTGATGCCCCAAGGTCCAACATGCACCTACATGTTTTCTACTATGCAAAATGCACACCTACAACTAACTATAGGAGAACACAATCTAAGATGGAAAATTGAACATGGAATCAATAGGTTTGGTAGATAAAATATTGTTAAAAATTGTAAATTATATTTAATAGTGATGTATAACATTTTCCAAGATAAATTTACACTTATAGGGCCTTACTCTTCCCAACATAGTTGATTGTGATAACAGTGAGCAAATTTAAAGACTGTGAGTGTGGGAAGTGCATAACGATGAAAAAAATGGGTCAAAAATAGTGTAAAATTATTAAAATGGAATATATGGAGGTTTTTAAACATATTTTTCAAGATAAATCATGAAAATCAACCTACAGGTGTAATTTTGGAGCAAAACACAGTCAAATCCAGTACACAGTCTCTTCTCCAAGTCTGCCTTAGGTTCTAGTGATTTTGGAAGTTCAAATGGAATGACCAAGGAATAAAATATTATATGGAGTGTATTTTTAACTTATATAATCTATTAAAAATACATTTTTTTGATAAAATAGGGGAATTTCCATTTTTTTTTGTCTCAGATAGAGGGCACTCAAGTGTAAATTGGCAGGTTTTGGAGAAAGGGTGTTAAATGGATGGACCAGGACCTAAATTAACCTTGATAGAAGGTTTATAAATCTTAGTAACATATATAAAAATATTAAATAACCTTAAATATAAGGAGGAATCCCATATTGGAGGTTTAGACCCTCAAAGTTACATACAGTCCCATTAAGCAAGGTTTAGGCCTAAAAGCCAAATGGAGGGTCAAGTTCATTTCTAACCTTAAGTGAGCAATCCAATGGATTTAAAAATGTTCCTAGGATTATATTAGGTATTATAAATAATATGTATTTTAGGAATAATAGATATAAGGTTATAAAAAATCAACACATAATCCATACCAAGAAACCCTACAAAATCTACCTTATTAAGGGTTTGTTTTGGGTTTTTGGAAAGTTAGAGGGTCTAGAGACATGACCAAGGGATGAATTTTGTGTATATTTTATCTAAAACTTGGATAATCCCTTAAAATATTTGGTTGGTTTGGTAAAATAGGGTAAGTAACCTCTATTTTATCTCAAACAGAGGGCACATCCTTGATGCACAAAACCTGCATTCTTGAGGAAGGAAGATGATAAGATAAACCAAGAGCTAAAGAAACCTTGATAGGGGGTGTGATAATTTGGGTTACATATAAACCAACATGATAAATCAATAAAAGTAGATATAATCTCAGTAAAGTGGTGTAGAGCTTCAAAGCTACAGTCAAGCCTATTAGGCAAGGTTTAAGCCCAATATTGAAATGAGGGGTCAATGTCAGTTATAAAATTAGGTGGTCATTCTATCCTATTGGAAATTTTTTTGGGGATAAATAAAAATATGATAAATCTTATGGAAGGCATAAAAGTTGCATGGGAATCCATTTTTGGCTCAAAGGCAACATTAGACCTATGTAGATGAAAGAAAGGACTCGATAGGATAATTTTGAACTCTTACATATCCTTTGAATATTTGCATGGGTATCCAAGAAGTTTGTATGTGTTGAAAATGGTATTTAACCTTAAATTTTTGAATTTTTTTTATAGTTCCAATGTCAGGGCTTTATTAACGAAGCTTAAGAGCTTAGAAGACCTAAAACCCTTATTAAACCCTGGATAAAGACCTGATGAAGGAAATGAAGATGGTGGGATACCAAAATGGCATATATTTTCTAGAATGATGATTAGATTATTTAGAATACTCAGTCAGGATCCCTACCATTAGGATGAGTTGTACAAAATCCATACAAGCAAGGTATAAAACTACTTTTCTTGACTATTTTGTGCATTGTGTAGGTTCTAGGAGGTTTCAAGAGATGAAATAAACTTTGGAAGGAAGATAAATACTTAAGATAACTCCAATTTCCATTTAATTATTCATCAAAACTCATAAGTGAGCCTACCAGAGCTCTCATCTCAGCCAAGCAAAACTGACATAGTGAACATGATAGTGAGAAGGGTGGAAAGCTTCAAGTAAGTTGATTTTAAGGTGTGCCTAAGGACTATAAGGCCATTTATGGTCTTGAAAAATGTCATCCAATAAATTTTATATATTTTCATGAGAAATTGAAGCCATTTTTGAAGACAAGTGTATAAGGTGTGTGAAAGAGGATTTTTCTTTGACTATAGATGGTGATGGCTCATTTTTAGAGGAATTCAGATGATTAGGACTACAACCAATGAATGGAAAATAATTTATAAAACCATTAACTCTTATTCAAATTATTATAATTATCTCTAATTAGTTTTGGGATGTTCCAATAGGGGTGAATGATGAAGGTAATTTTTTAAGCCAACAAAAGGAATTTCATGCCACTTTACAAGAGTTTCATGCCTTAACTAACAATTATACTTTATGAATTTGCATGGTAATTTTCAAATCCTATTCTCATGCACGTATAACCAATTATCTTAGCATTAAAAGTGTCCAAGTGACCTTTAGACTTCCCTTATGTCGCCCCTCTCCCAAATGCTATAAATAGTGACTTTTTTGGGTCTTTTGAGTAGCCTCCATTAGTTAATGGTGAAACCCTAGCCAATTTTATATTTTATTGTCTATTTAAGTAATAAAAAATTGAATTTTACTAGTTACATGTTGAATAATTACGTCTGGTTCTAAATTTTGTTGATCTTGTCTAGTAAAAGATAGTCTTTTCTAGGATGTTGTCTTTGATTGTCCACCAAGTATGCATGAGAGTAATTATTGTAGGACTTTTCTAGTGTTCCTTCTTAGTGTATGATATTTTTATAAGTGGTTTATTAATTTATTCTTCAAATGATCATTCATTATTGCACCTAAACATCAAATATACCTCTTGAACCTAGCATATGAAACATTGATGCAACAATCTATCTTGAGTTGTGAGTTATGTGCGAAAGAAGCTTTGATTTGATTTAAGTGGTATAATTTCAATAAATATGAGGAAAAGTATTATTGGTGCATCAAATTTTAACTTTCAGTTTATCTTCTTAAACCTTTTTCTGCAAAATTGATAAGTAGGAAAGTACTTTAAAGAGTGCATCAAAGGAACTAGCCCTTCTAGAGATTCATCTTAGCTATTGTTTACCCACATCTTGTGATATGTTTCAATTATGAAAATTGTATGAGGAGAGATAAAAAATCTCCTAAATGGGTGAAAATCAAAGTGATAATAGTTTTTGGTATGCCCAATGGGATTCTACGTCCTTGAAGATTGTTCAAGATTGGTGTTGGTCTTGGCATATTTTTAGTTATAAGAACATATAAATTTAGTACCTAGCGACTCCAATAAGTTTTAAAATCTTTTTTTGTTGATAAACCCTTAATCTCCATGCCAAAGGTGACCACTAGGTCTATTGTTAAAGTTATAACTTTTGAGTTTATGCAATTGCCTTGTTATTTTGTCAAAAGATTTAGATTTGTGAATACTCATCCTTATTCAAGGGAGTTAGTGTTTAAAAATTCCAATTTTATACTTATTTCAAACCCTAATACACATAATATACATTCCAATATGGTTATAAACCTTCCTTTTGTAGCCTTCGCCAAATCATCTCCTTTGAATCTTGCCCTATATGACCAAATTCCTAGAGCAAACCTTAAAAGTGTTCCATTTTATAGTGGATAAGGTCCTATTACTCATATTGAACACATTAGAAACATGGAAAACTTACAAAACATCCATAATGTCACTTAAGATAATGTGGCCATCAAGCTATTGGCATTTTTTTCAAAGGGAAAGCTTTAGATTGGTATAGAACTCTACCTCATAATTCCATTGCTTCATGGGATGAACTAGGCAATCTATTATCTAAGAGGTTTGTAGAGAAGAGTGATATTTTGTCACTATCTAAGTAAGTGAATAATATCAAGAGGGATCCCCAAGAGGTCATGTAATATTTTAACTCTAGATTTTAAAATACATGGGATAGGATCCCAGCCTTTGTGAGACCTACTCTAAATTATGCCTTCTTGTATTACCTAAAAGCATTGAATAGTGATATAGCCATGATGATCCAATCCATGGGTGGGAATACACTACCTGGTGCCTATGAGATAGATATTAATTCTAAGAATTGTCTTGTTCAAGTTGGGAATATTTCTCCTAAACCACCAATGCATTATTTCTTTATTTGTATCCTCCTAATCAAATTGCATTACCTACCTTGGCTCCTTTGCCTAATAGCCAAGATAAGTCCACCTTTGCCCCCACCAATGAGATTCATGAAGTCAATATTTTTCTTCAAAGTGTTAATAATTAATTGGTTTCTCTAAAAAGATAATGAGCTCAAAATTATAGGCCTTATCAGCCTTACAATCAATTTAGACAAGTAGGCCCCCTTTTCAAGGTAATACTCAAGGACAAGGTCAAATAACTCAAGATAGACCTTACAAAAGTTTAAATCCTAATTCCCCATCATCTTCTAGAGATTTTATTCTTACTCAAAACAATTTTGTTTAAGAACAACCGTGTTACCCTTCCCATGACCAAAATCAAGGTCAAGTTGCATATGCCAATGAAATGCCTAGTCAAATCATGACAATGCAAGGTAGTCAAGTACCTCAATTTCCAAATTTTGAGGTGACAATGAAAAATGGAATGGAAAATGGAAAAAAATAACTTGATTCTACTCATATGAATCATCTAGAGGGAGATTTTTGTGCCATCAATCAGTTGGGAAGTTCAAACAATGTGAATACTAGTGTGTCTTCTAACACTAGATCTAAGAAGAAGGTTGTTGAAGAGACACAAGGGACAAATCAAGAACCTATTTTGACTCATCCATCACCCAAAATCATATATGGGTCTAACTCAGCTCCTAAGGTGTAGGAAAATCAGAAATCTCATAATTTAAGACCAACTCTTATACATCCATCTTCACATGTTATACCACAAGGTACTAGTGCTTCCAAAAAGCCATTCAAGATGAACAATCCTTATATCAATGTTATGGATAAAATTAATAAGTTACACATTAATATTTCATTATGGGACTCATTTGAAATACCAAGACAATAATATATCCTTCAAAAGGAATTGTTTGGACTAGGTAAACAAGTTAGATCAACTAGGACTAAAACTATTGTTTTGGTAAATGAAACTCAGCACATTGATGGACAAGTGAAGAAAAATGATCAGAATCATCCTTTTTATCTATCCTCGATCATTGGTAATTGTTTAGTTCATAATTGTATCATAGATAGTAGGGCTAGTACTTTAGTTATGCTTAAGTCAATAGCAGATAAACTAGGCCTCAAGTATGAACCAATGGATAAAGGAGTTCTACAATTAGATGGGTCACCAACAAAGACCTTGGGATTATTAAAGGATTTAAATTTCATTTTACATGATTGTCCTTCTTTTTCCATCACTCATGATGTGTTTCTTGTATATTTACCCTTATACTTTGTTTTTTATTTGTCAAGAGAGTTTACTACCAAGATAGGTGGATACTTAGCAGTAAATTGGTCATATATGGTTTTTAAGACAAAGTATGGTACCATGGTAAATATTGAATTAGAATGTATTCATCACAATCATTTAGAGCCCTAAATTCCTAAATTTTCAAATGTCAATTATACTATTCTTGATGAAGAATAACTTCACATGGATCAATCTCCAACTTCTTCTCTTGAAGGAGTTTCTAATTTGTATTTAGATGAATGGGGAGTTGAACACTATGAACATGATACTTGAAAATTAATATAGGAATCTGGTCTTGGAGTGTATTTACTTCATGAATAATACTCTTTCATTCCAAATTTGATGAAGCCAAATGAAACTATGGGTGCTTTATGGCAGCTTTTCTTTGATGGATCAAGAAGCAAGGTTGGATCAGGTGGTAGCGCAATGTTAGTTTCTCCATCTAAGGAAAGGTATTACTCTACTTTTAGATTTCACTTCAGTTGTACTTGTAGTGTATCAAAATATGAGGCCCTCATTCATGGCCTTGAATGGGATAGGAAAAGAGGTGTGAAGGAGTTGCAAGTTTATGATGATATTGAGTTGATTATGACTCAAGTGAGAGGTCAAAATGTGACTAAGAACTCTTTTCTTAAGTCCTATAAACATAGAGTGTGGGATCTTGTAGAAGATTTCCAAGCTTTCAAAATTTAATATATATCAAGAAAAGATAATAAACATGATGATAGGTTGGTATCCATTTGAGCTTAGTTTGATATTCTGAAGGAGATAAGAGATGATAAGAGTTAGACTCATATAAAAGTGATTATAAGTCCCTCTATACCTGATAATGTCACTAATTAGAAAGTGTTTTATAGTGACCAAAAATAGCTCTTTTTATACAAGAAGAGGCTGAGGTTTTCTCAAAGAATCAGTCTAAACTACAACATCAATATGGAGAATAGATTGTATAATTAAAGACAAACAAGCTCCCTAAGGGCTTAGTCACACTTGAGATTATCTTAAATGATGATGATCATATTAAGAAGGAAAAGGTAAGCATGTATACTAAGAAAGAAAAATATGAAAGAATACAAATCTTCTAAGATAAGTTGCTTTCTCTTGGGAAGGTATGTACTAGATAAGAAAGTTATGCTTTCATTGAATTATGCAAGGAATGTTTTGATGTCTTTACATGGGAATATAATAATTTAAAGGGTTTTGATCCAAATATATCTCAACATGCAATAGAGTTAGATGAGAATGCTAAGTCTATCAAGGAAAAACAAAGGCCAATCAATCCTAAGATTGAGCCTCTCATGAGAAAAGAACTTACAAAGTTGATTGAGTCTAAGATCATTTTTATTATAAAGCATTCATCTTGGTTGGCAAACTTTATCCTGATAAGGAATAAGAATGGGGAGATTAGGTTATGTGTTGACTTTAGATATTAGAATAGAGTTTCTTTAAAGGATAAATTTGAACTATGAATTTGACTCAAGAGAGGTGTTAGTATCTTGTTAGTGACAAAATGAAATCAAATTGAAAAACCAACACACTAACTAACATACATCTCTAGGCCTAGTTAGTAGGGAGAGCTTAGTGAGGGAAAGACATTTTAGAACAAAACTAAAAAATGGAAAGAAATAAGAAATATTAACACAAAACACTAATTTCTTACCAAATCTTTGATTTCTCCAAAAGGATCCTTTTTTGGCTTGCTCAGCTTGTGCTTCAAGAGATCTTCAGTGGAGTGCGGCTACCTTCATCTCTTCTTGGCACCTTTGGCTTTGGCTTAGATTAGCTTGGATTAATAATTTTGCATTATAATACATGGAATGATTTTTTAATGCATTTTGGCATTATAAGTTTGGTATAAAAGAGCTTAAAATTTAATGGTCAAGGCCTCCTATTTATAGATTTTTGGAATAGTTTGAGGATCAACCATGACCATCCATCTCAAGATTGAGATGTGTGGCCATGAGTAAATCTAAATATGAAATTCATTCTACAAATATATTCATTAATATTTGGGATAAAGGGGTATTTAATAGTAATGGAGGGTCTTAATGAGGCATAGAGGGTCTTCATGAGGCATGGGAGACCCATAATCTTGATATTTTATGCATGTATGGCTTATGGATGCCACCCATATGATGATGTCACCTGATGATGTAGTTAATAAAAATTAGTTTACAATAAATATTTATTCAACAAGTTATATGGAAAATTAACTTAAGGCCCTAATTTGGTTTAATTACCCTAAAATAGGATTAGTCAACTTTGGTGCAAATTTTGGCTCTTGGTGCACAAATTAATCAAATTGGTCAAAATGTCTTGTTATTGGTCCAAAATTTGACTGGATTGGAATTGGAAGTCAATGTTAGATGCATTGGATCTATTATCCTATTTAGGATGTTACTAAAAACTAATAAAAAAGTCACGTGTCTCATGCAAGAGATTTGATAGAAAAGAGCAATCTAGAGCACCCAGGTGCAAAATTGGCATTTTGACTCAAAATGATCTGATCAAAGTTAGCTGGCCCATAAATTACATGGCCCTATTTAATCATAGTCTAGCCAAAATCAGCATATGAATATATCAATTTGAACTCATTTAATGTATTTTAATGTTTTTAGGCCAAATTGTGCACTTTAGGTAGAAATTGGTCAAAACCCTGGTTGGAGGTCATTGGTGGCCAGATTTAGGTGTCTACAATTTGCCCCTATTTGGGAAGGCATTGCAATCTATAAGCATAATAAAATATTCTCAAATAATGAAAATGTATTGTATGCCTAAAACTACAATGATGATAAACTAATTGTATGATGCCCCCTCAAGGGAATGGTTGGCACAACTAGGTCAACAAATGGTCCCTCGATAAGAAGTGAAATGAGGGACCAAAGAAAAGAAAGATGATGGGGTGATAACATAATTATTTTGAAAAAGTAGTAAAAATCACTAATAATGCAAGTGGGATGGTGTACAATGGTTTGTCTAAAGGTGGTTATAATCATTATACCTCAATAGTGGCAATGTGGTATGATAACACAATGATTTGCCCAAAGGTGGTTATAATCATTGAAAAGATGGAGCTTCCCCAGTTAGGATAGAAAAACAATATAAAAAGGTACCCATATATGGGCAAAAAAAGAAAGTGGTGACAACATAATGATTTGCCCAAAGGTAGTTGCAATCATTGAGAAATATAGGTAGGATGGTGTGCAATGATTTGCCTATAGGCGGTTATAATCATTAGACCTCAATTATATCAAACATGATTGATTAGATAATGATGAGGGTAACTAAATCATAGAGGGTAATGATGAATTATAACAACCTACTAGTAGGGAGATACTCATATGAACTAATAAAGGTTGAAATTCTTTCATGGTTAATTACTCTATTTGGGATATGATTGGGAGTGAATAAAGATGTCAGTACTGAAGAGATGCTGATGTCACCATTACTAAATAGACTTCTTGAAGTTGAGGTTTGTTGTAACACATGTCGGTAGGCATCATGGTATAACATCATGAAAACTTGGCTAAAATATGCATAAAGACTAACTCCAATAATCCAATACTCAAATAGAAAACAATGCACCAATGATAAAAACCATGATGTCAATATTAGAAGATGAATATGGATGGATTCAAGTATAGGTGTGCACAAGGAATCACATAATGAACACACATAGACTGAATCAAGGAAACAATGTTGAAAGCAAATAAATATGCAAACAAATAAACAACATAATAGAAACCATATAAACATTGCCCCTAGAAAATAGGTGACAACTTAACAAATGAATAAAATAGGGTAATAGAAGAAAAGTAAGGGGGTGTCCAAGTTGTTTCCATATGCACTAGGTAAGTGGACATTGCCTACATAGTTACATGGATGTAATATCCAATAAAAAACTTTAGGCCAAATTTAGCTCTCCCAAGGAATAGGAAGAATGTGATAATTGATAAAAATAAACACAATGGATGTCATAGAAGAATAGGAATGGTCTTGAAAAATGGTAAGTGCATGAAAGCCAAAGGCTAAAAAGGATGGGGAAACTAAGAAACAAGTGATTTTACTTGAAACTTAGTAAGGGTTCCTAGAATTCTTAAGGCAAAGAAGTTGTTAGTGTTTATGGTTTTTATAATGATTTTAAAAATGTTTTTAGAATTTTTGAAGTATCTCAACTTGATTAAGAATGACAAGAAACTAAATGGTTCAAGCTCATAGAATAGTGAGAGCATTTAAACTTAGGTTACTTGTAAAATGGTGAGAGATTTCAAACTAAGGTTGCTCTCAAAATAGTGAGAGAATTCAAACTTAGGTTTCTCACAAAATGATGAGAGCATGGTGGAAAGGGTGATTGAGTTGACCTCAAAAAGTATTGAGTGCTACCTATATAGTCCCAAATTAGGACCTCAATTCATTGTAGTTCCACTCTACAGTAGAGGAATTTGAATAGTGTAGCAGCCAATTCAAACAAAATAGGCACAATTGGTAAAAAGGCATAGTATGGTATAGGAAGTGGCAATTTGGTATGTCAAGGCTCAATAAACAAATGTTTCCCCTAGTTTCCCCATAGGTGGTTATAACTAGGACACAACAGCATGGATCAATGGTACTAATTTGGCCAAAAGTGGTTATAATTAGTAGCAAGAATGGTGATAAAAAAGGAATAACAAATGAAGGATGTAACTAGCAAAACTTCTATTATATTACTCCAAAATATGATCTTTGTCTAAATTAATTGAAACAATTGATGAAATTGATCAGATTTCTCAATACTAAAAATGCATAACAAATGGAAAAAACCAAGGTTAAACGAGCTAGGCTTTAGAACACATTTGGTCAAAAGATCAGAAATGTAAAGTAGATATGGCTAAGAGGATGGATAAGAATGATATTTGTACAAAAAATAATAGTGATAAAATGGCACCACTAAAATGTTCCTTATAGATAATACACCTTAGTGATCAAGCATAGTACCACTTGACGTGAATAATATTCATCATCTTAGGAAGTTCATCTCCATCTAGTGTGGCAAGCCTATATGCTCTTGATCCATCATCTGTAGTAATGATGAAAGATCCTATCTGATTTGGTTTTAATTTACCTTTATGCTTCTTCTCAACTATGGTATTCTTTTGGTTTTCTTTAAGAATAAGATCACCAAGTTCAAATATTCTATACTTGACACACTAATTATAGTGGCCTTTGAGTTAATTTTGATATGCCTTAATATTTTTGAGTGTAGTTGTGCATTTTTCATCAAGCAGGTATAACTCCTATAGGTGAGCCACTCAATAGTCATGATCATTTAGGACATGCTTGAAAGATATGTGCAGTGAAGGTAATTTTAACTCAATGGGAAGGATGGATTTAGTACCATAAACAAGTGAATATGGAGTGGCTTCTGTGGGGGTATGATGATTGGTATGGTATGCCTAAAGGGTAGGGAATATCTATAGGTGCCAATCATGATTGACATCATTGAAAATATTTTTTAGAATATTTGCAATGGTTTTATTTGATGCTTCGGCTTGGCCATTACCTTGAGGGTAATATGCCATAGAAAAATGTGTGATGTTGTATTTGATACATAGCTTGTCAACATATTTTTTTTTAATGATCCTCCATTATCAGATATAATATTAGAGGGGATAAAATAGTGGAAAATGAGAGGGTTAAAGATGAACTTGGAAATTTGCTTTCCAATCATGTGAGGGGTATAGCCTCAACCCACTTAGTGAAATATTTGGTGGTGGTAAGGATATGTTTATGGCCATCATATGAAGTGGGATTGATCTTCCCAATGAGGTTGATTCCCCATGTAGAAAATGGACATGGTGTCAACATCAATTTTAGAGTTTTGGTTAGGGCATGAATCAGATTATCATGTCATTGACATTTGCCACACTTCTTTACATATGCAACTATATTTGCATCCATTGTAGGCCAATAATAACTAGTACGTAAGAGATTTTTGGATAGGAATACCCTAATAGAATGAGCTCCACATACCCCTTCATGAACTTCTCTTAATGCTAGTGTAGACTCTACTGAAGTTAAATAATGAAACAATGTTCCATCAAAACTATGGTGGTAAAGGGTGGATCCAATTAGAGTATAATGAGTGGAGTGATGGATAAAGGATTTGGTTTGTTTTTGAGATAGGTTAGGCGGTAGAACTTAGTCATGAAGGTGGCTTTAAAGTTCTAAGTACCAGATAGAATTAGGACCAATAATATCACAAATCATTGCCACAGTTGAAGGTTCATGAGCTAGTGTGACCAAATTCTCAATGAAGAATTGATACTCTCTAGCTTTGTCTATTTGTAAAATTAGAAAGCCAATAGTAGCCATGGCATTTAAAATTATATTACTAGCCCTTGGTATATGCTCAAATTGGATATTTGTAATTTGTTGTTTTAGGGTATCAACCATAGCCTTAAATGGAACTAGATTGTCATCTTTGGTTTGAGAATGGTCTATGACCTGATTGATGATTAACTAAGAATCACCATAAACTTGGAGATGAGATATGTTCTATTGTACTACCTATTGAAGTCTTGTGATAACTAATTCGTACTTAGCCATGTTGTTTGTATAAGGAAAATTCATTCTGAATGATTTAGGGATTAGATCCCCCTATGGTGTAATAAATAAGAGGCCTACCCCTGATCCATGTGAAATAAATGAACCATAAAAATAAAACTTCTAGTGCTTCTCCTCAAGAGGTGTGTCAATGATAGTCATTATGGATTCATTAAAAAAATTAAATGTGAGTGGCTTTGTGTTTGCAAGGGTGTTTTAGCAAGTTGATCTATAAGGATCTATCCTTTGATTGCCTTCTAATTGACATACTCTATGTTAAACTCACTAAGAAGCATGATCCATTTGGCCATTCTACCTTGTAAAGATATTTTAGATAGTAGATACTTAAGTGGATCTAATTTTGAAATGACTATGGTCTTATTGTTCAACATGTAATGGCACAATTTTTGAGTTGCAAAGACCATGGCTAGACAAGCTTTTTCAATAGGTGCATAGTTGTGTTCATATGTGACCAAGGTAAAAATTAAATAGTATATTGCATGTTATTTTCCATTATTATCATGTTGAGATAAAATTTCCCCCAAGGCATTGATGATAGTTGATAAATACAACAAGAATGGCCTTCTTGATATATGAGGTAACAAAATAGTGGGATTAACTAGATAGTCCTTGACTTATTGAAAAGCTATTTGGTAGTGGTCATCCTAGTGAAATGAAACTCCCTTCTTTAGAAGATATATAAATGGATGATGCTTATCTGCTAACTAAGAGATGAAGTGTTAGATTGACTGGATCTTACCCTATAGACTGTAGATTTGCTTCAAATTGGTTGGTGGTAGCATCTTGATTATAGCATGGACTTTGGCCAGATCAAATTCAATGCCTCTATGAGACATGATGAAGCCAAGTAATTTTCCTAAGGTTACACCAAACACACATTTATTTTAATTGAGTCTGACTTGTACTCCCACAATATTTCAAATATCCTGCGTAGCACTACTGGATGGTCAACCCTAGTTTTGGATTTTCTTAATATGTCATCAACAATATCATGCATCATATCATGGAATATGATAGTCATGGCCATTTGATATGTATCTCTAGTAATATTAAGACCAAATGGCATTACTTGATAACAAAATATTCCCCATGGAGTGGTGAATGTTGTTTTATGTTCGTCTTCTAGTGCTATTTTGATATGGTTGTATCTTGAAAAACCATCCATGAGTGAAAGCATTTCATAACCTATTGTGGAGTCAACAATCATGTAAATATTAGGTAATGAAAAGTCATCTTTAGGGAAATATTTGTTAATGTCTCAAAAATCAATACAAATTCTGATTCCTTTAGGGTTTTTGCTAACAGGTACAACATTAGATATCTATTTTGAGTAGTCAATGGATCAAATACATCTTGATTCTAAGAGTTTTTCCAACTCTTTATTTACTAAGATAACAATGTGAGGATGCATCTTACGTATCTTTTGTTTCACTAGTTTGGCATCAGGATTGACCACAAGTTGGTGCATAACCAAGGCTGGGTCCAAACCTAGCATGTCAGAATAAGCCCTTGCAAAGATATCTACAAATTCTCTCAATAGAGATGTAAAGAATTCATGTTCCTCCTTAGTGAGGGATATACCTAATTTTATACATTTTGGGTCTGATAAAGTCCCAATGTTTACCTCTATTTTATCAACTAGAAGGGTTGAACCATCTTATAGGACAGTAGGTAAAGGCTTAAACTATTGGACTATATCAAGGTCCTCTGTTAGGACTTGCTCTTCAATGTCTCCTAGCATGATGAATTTGAGTCCCCCAATGGGAGATCTAGCCATGAGACAAAAATAGTCAAATTCTTGAAAAATTTGATCAAATAATTATTATTGCATAAAATTAAACTCAGATCCATAAGTAAGTTCATCATTGGTGGTCTCTTGGTCTAAATTCAAAGAAGAATGAACACCTCCATCAAATGGTGCCTGAAACATGTTTTCACCACTAGAATAGCCTTTATATTTACCTTTTCCCTTGTTAAAAAGTGCCTTCAAGAGGTTTTCACTTAGTGACCTCAATGTTTCATTTTTTTTTTGGCTAAGGGTGTTCACTCACTCTCCAAAATAGGCTTCAGGATCTAATGTAATTGAGAATCTTGATTTATGATCTCCCAACGAAACATTGTGTCTAAGGCTTAAAAAGTCACATAATGCCTCATCATTCTAAAACTCATCAATTGACAAGTTGGATTCTTGTTGGTCCCAATCTATCAGTTGGGGATAATATAATGACAATGGATTGTGATAAATGATTGGGGTAAGAGTATATATGGCATTGTTATTGAATAGGTTAGTCTTATCTAGGTCATCAAAGGTGAGGCTATGATTAGACTCTAATTTGATGTCAGCATCATCATAACTAGCCACTGATGATGAAACTTGAATAAGATATGTGGGGTCAGCCCTAGGCAGTTTAAATCCAAGTCCATAGAGTCTTTTGTACTTAGTCATGGAAATTGGCTCAATGGTTCCTTATTAATTTAGTCCAAGGCCTCTTCCTTCATAATATTGATTTTCCATGATCCTATTAGGAATATGATACTTTGTTCTTTTATAACAATTAGCTTGGTTGTCATTGTACAACTA
The DNA here is from genome assembly GCA_037957365.1 of Torreya grandis. Classification (NCBI taxonomy): domain Eukaryota; kingdom Viridiplantae; phylum Streptophyta; class Pinopsida; order Cupressales; family Taxaceae; genus Torreya; species Torreya grandis. The sequence goes on from JARHVA010000862.1 coordinate 872,847, forward strand.
TGATTCATCCCCTTTAAGAGGGTCTAGTTTTAGGCCAGATGCTCGTACAAACATGATAGGTCCCTTATCTTTGTTCTTTTTTTTTCCAATGCATGTGTGGGGTATTTTTAGGTCACCCAAAGGTCTTTGGATTTTGAGAAAGATTGGAAATATAGAAGGTATCATAGGTCACATACTCCCCTAGGCCATTATCTAAAATGTTGAAGTCATTAAAAGCTTTAGGAGGTGGCATGCAAGAAAGAGAATCCAAGGTATTATGATCTAAGTAATTATCCTATGGAGGATCAATAAGTATGGCCTTTCCTTTATCCTACTTAGAACTTGGATTCATGCCATATTGGTAATTATAGCTTTGAAACTTGGCCTCAAGATGTTTGCAGTGTTCATATGGGTGTAAATCTCTTGGAATATTCACTTCCATCCTTGAGTGGGAGAACTTGATACATTGATGCAACATTGGTGGGACTACATTAATCTCATGTAATCAAGGCCTACCTAGAAGCATATTATATGATAATTCAAGAATAAGCACATGGTAAAGTGTATCATGGGTCAAAGGTCCAATGATAACTGGTAAGCTAATGGTGCCTTGTGATTGTCTCTCCTAATTATCATAGGATTTGATAGTTATCACTTCTAGCTAGAGATCTATCATTATGTACCTAAGAATCTTGATGAGCTTTAGAGACACTATGTTGAGGCCTAATCCATTGTCTATAAGGACCCATTTCACTTTATGCTTCTTTATGTAAACTTTTATATATAATGAATTGTTATGGAGTGGGCCAAGGGAAGACATATCGCTATGGTTGAATATGACATGTTGAGCTAGAGCTAGATATCCAGCCAAAGCTTGAAATTTATTAGGGGATATGTCACTAGAAATAGTAGATTAGGTTAAAAACCCATTAAAAATATTCTTGTGGATTATTGATGTTTGTAGCAAATCTAAAATAGAAATTTATCCTGGTGTCTTCTGCAATTGTTCCATAATATCAAACTTTTTATCTTGGTTAATGGTGAATGGTTTATTCTGAGGCTAAATGGTTAGTTGGATAACAGGCAAAGTGGTAGATGGTTATGGACTTGGGATGATAATCTTTAACTTCCAAGTTGTGATTGCACAATTGAGATTAGATGCTGAACCATAATTTGTAACAAATACTAGGAATGGTGTGGGACCAGATAAGATAAGTCTCGGTTGCTAGTGCACTTGTATGTGTTCATGTGGCAAGGGCAAGTTATTGGTATATGGTCCTAATTTTTTGGTTATCCTGTGTGCATTTCTAGGTTAAAGAAGGATTATCCATGTAATTTGGTTGAGTGGTATTATTTAACAATGGTCTAGATTGATTAGTGCTTAGTCTAGGATTAATAAAAATGGTATTAACACTACCCCTGTAATATGACCTATAACCTTGTTGTAGTTATGTACAACTACATGGTAGGTTTGTTGGTTGTTACTATTTTGACCTTGGTTTTGTCCACTATTCTGACATTGTGGGTTCTATTGTTGATTGTTTTGATTTTATTAATTAGCCTTTGATTTTGTTATTGTTGATTTTGTTGTTGCATCAACTGGTGTTGTTGTTGATTGTTATGCTGCAGCTATGTGTTATGTTGAGAAAAGGTGTTTTGATAAATCCCAAGAGTTTGATTGAAGGTCGAAGCACCATTATCCAATATTATCTCCCCATTCTCCAACATATTCTCAATAAAATGCTTTATTTTCACACATCTTTAGAGACTATGCTCGTTGACCTGATGATATTCACAAAATTCATTTTCATGATACCAATCAAGATAAGGAATACCTTGTGGATAATGATTTGGTATAGGCCAACTAATCAGATTGGCATTAGTAAGTCTATGAAATACAGACTTAATAGGCTCTCCTAGGTCACTAAAGACATGATGCGTAGGCATAGTTCTCTTTGGCGAAGGGGTTTATAATGGTAAAGGTTGTTGCATTTGTTGTATAGTTCTTGGTTTTTATGCTTATGATGTTGGTTGGAGAGGTTTTTGGATAAGAGTAAGTTAAAAAGGTGGTACATATGATGTTTTCACTATTTGGACATGACGTGACTTGGTTACTCCATTACCCACAATATTCTTATTGTGGTTGAATTACTTTGGTTTATCTTGGTTATTGGCCTATGTTGGTTGTGAATCTTGTGATTGGATTGGATGTTGGTTTTGGCCACTTTTATAATTGGTAGCTTGATTCTGATTAGTTAACATAATCTAGATGATCCCTTTATTAATAAGGGCTCACTCAATCAACAAGCCTTTGTTGATGATCTCTTTGAAAGTATGTGCACGTTGTAGCTCTAGATGATAATCTATCTCACTATACAAATTTTTAGAAAACATAGTGGTTAATTATTTATCTAGTAAAATATGAGTGAATTAGCTTGCAAGGGTTCTCCATCATTGTAGATAACTTGAAAAACTTTTACCAGCCTTTTGTTTTGCTTGTGTTAAGTCAACCAATGAAATATTTTGTTCAAGATTATAGGAAAATTGTTGCACAAACTTAGCAGAAAGATCATCAAAATCTATTATTGAATTCTTGGGAAACTTTAAAAACCACTCCAAGGCTTGTCTAGATAAGCTCCTTAGAAAAAACAACAAGAGGTATATATCGCTATATGCCATTGGTTGACATGTGACAAAGAACTCAGTTGAATGGGCCTTAAGGTCACCTTTCCCTTTGTATTTGTAAAATTTTGGTGGTTTATATCCTAGAGGGAATGGTATCTACAAGTACTCCATATTGAATAGATAAGAACACAAATCATCTAACTTAAACTTTTTAGTCTATTTTATTGGCTTGAATGACAACAATTAAATCCTTCATCTATTGTAATTCTTCAGATAGGAAACTGGAAGGAACACTGGTTTGAGGGAGAATATTGGTTTGGGTAGATGGTTGGGAGGTCACAAGTGGGACAATTTGACTATGGTATGATGGAGATATCTATTGGGGTACATTGGTTTGGTTGGGAAATGGACCAAGAATATGCATATGTAGATTAAAATTTAATTGGAAATGCACATTTGGTTGTGTAATATTCTAGTTTGGGTTGGCTATAAAGGTTTGACTTGGAGGATTTTGTGGTTGGGCTAGAGGGATATAACTATATTGTGCTTTTTTTGGTTGAAAAGGGATATAAATCCAACTAATCAAACCTTATTATTGAGTTGGAACTTGTGGACCAAGAACCTGTCTCTGAAATTGTGGTATATTTTGAATTGATTGTTGTCTAGTAGGTAATTTAGAAACATGAGAGCCTCTTTGTTGCATAAATCCTTATTGGGAAGTGAAATCATGTTGAAGATTCAACAGCTATCATTGAACAATATTTACATGCTATTGGTTATTCATCATTTGGTTTTGGATTGGTACACTAGTATGCAATTACGGAGGTCTATTTGCCACTACCTAACAAGGTGAAACATTAATTTTCCCTTGTTGAGGTGGAAATATACTCAATCTCTATTATGTTGGTAAATTAGAGTGTGCATGTTGTTATGGAATAATACTCATCCCTTGTTGAGGAGGAGTAGGATTCATCACATTTTGTTGTTGAGGTGTGACATTAAGTGATGTTTGACTACCTAATCCTATTGGTTATACGGTTGATGAAGTAACTGGTCGACGTTAGGATGTAGAAACTCCTACTCCATGTTATGATGATCCAATCATCATATTAACTATAGGCACATGTTGTTGACTACTTATTTGTGCATTAGTACCACTTTGATTTGGATTGGACATTACTTACACATTATCCACTATGTTTTGATCATTATTCTACATAGAAGTATAAGACACTTCTTCAATAATGGGTATATACAATAATTTGTCTACCAAAGTGTTTTACATGAATGGGTCTAAAATCTGATTGTCTTGACTAGTTAACTCTATCAAAACTCCTGTTGAAGGAACTAAGTCATAAGAGGTTTGCTCACCATGGTCATCTAATTGAAATTGTATGTTAGATTCAGGTAGATTTGATATGACATCTGCATTTGGTTAAAGTGGTCTTCCATGAGGTTTTTGCCTCTATTAGACATATTAGGGTCCTGATATATTGCTTGGACTAGAGCTAAAGGATTTATAGAAGAAGCATGTTGTTCATAAAATATGTTGTGGAACATTCTTACTAGGCTTGGTAAATTCTCATGAGGGAAGTCTACTAGAAACTTAGCCCCTACCTCTATGGCTCTAACCAAAATCTCCTATTTTTTTTCTAATAAATGATGATCAAACAAAAATGGGTCATATGTGGAAGGTGTATTAGTGGATCATGACTATTGAAGAACTGGTTTGTCAATTATGGGTATTGTAGTTAGGTATTGTGTCATTTGTTCTTGGTCTTGTTCTGAATAAGATGGTGTATTAACCAAATAGTTAGCTAATGGATATTGGATATGTGCTCCTAATTGAGTATTATAAGAGGGATACAGATCCATCTTATAAGTAATATTATCTACGTAGGAGTCTTGCACCATTTCTTCCTGCACAACCACATTATTAATCCCCAGATTGTACATGAGTCCACTACGAGTGTATGAATACATGTTAGAATCTATAGTCAATGCTTTGCGATACAAATGTAAGAGAGTTATACAAAATATAAAAGGATAATTTCTAAAAATATGACGTTCAAACTTGGTCTAGATTCATAAAAATGATTAAAAGGTTTATGCAAAGATTTGTGATAACATAAGCTAATGTTAAGTGTCTAACGTTACACATATTACACAAAAATATTAAGTAAATGAACCAAAAATCTAAATGCAAAATTCTAAGGTCAAAGTGTTTCAAATCAGTCTAATCTAGGAGATTAAAATTTGATAGGTCTTTTGGCCAAATGCAGCATCAAAAGCTAGGCTCAAACAAGGCATGTGCTAGGACTCTTAGCCAAACGACGTCAAAAGCTAGATTTTGAAAATAGATGAAAATTTTAATCTAAAAAATTTGGAACACTTCTAAAAAACATTAGGCATTTGATTCTTGGACATGTAATCGATAAAATAAGTATAAGGTATGAAACAAAAGACACTTTAGAGATAGTTTATTTCCTCACAAATAATAGTATAAAACTTGGTTCTTTTGATAAATAAGCTAAACAAAAGTGAATGGTGTAACTATGCTAGACAAAAGTTCATAAAAGTATACTCAAATTGGTTTGAAAATATAGGAAAAAATTGGAACTCTATGCAAGAGGGTCTATGAAACAATATCTTAAATGTTTTGGGCAGCATAACAATGCTAGACTACCCAAAAGATGTGACAAAATGCTTGGTTCAAATTCTCTCTAAGGCAAATATAACTTCTCAAAAATTTGATGGCATAACACTACCTTTTTTGACTCAAAATATTATGGTGCATAGACTCAAAGTGAAAGAGTTTAGCACAAAATGACTTAAGTCTATCAAGTAGTGATAACAATCATGAGTCTTAAACAACCTTCAACCCAAATTGAAAATTGAACCTAAGTTCCCTCAAGTTTAGTGTAAATGGTGAACCCACTTAACACATCAACCCTATGAAATTATAAAGGTATAATTTTGAATTTATATTATAAATGAAGGACTTAAACAACTTTGGTAAAGGTCTAGACTCAATTGGGCAGCATAATTATGCCAAAGTGGATGATATGACTCCAAGTTTTAATGAACTTTGAACAAGGCAAATTAATGATTTCACATGGGTAGTATAACACCTCTTTATTCAAAGGAAAATGAGGACCATGTGTTTTGGTTTGTATCATTTGTTTACACCAATTTTTGACTCAAAACAAGACTTTAATCTAGGAGAAAACCAACTAATTAATCACTCTTAGATCCTAAATTGACAAGGTTATTTGGTATTATTGGAATCTATCAATATACATCATTTGAGAGGATTTTAAGTGTTTATACAAAAGTAAATGACTATTATATAGTAGGATTTTTACACCCCCATTCTCTTAAATTATAGTACTATGACAGGAACCTTGAGGTGTACCTTGCACCAACAATACTTCCATGGCAAGTGGGTATTTGTCTAAAATCTACAAGTTTATAAATGTTCTAGGGGAATAAATTTCACAATGAATTTCATGTAAAATAATGTAAAATAAAATCATGGATTTTGTGTTTATGTTACTTAGATTATTGAAAACATTTTTAGTATTTTTTACAACCACTACATCCTACTATTCTCTTAGTGTAGTGCGATGTCTACAATGCCACTATGTCCCATATGTAACTCTAATATAGAGACAAATGAAGTCAGTGCTGTGAGATAAAACCCTGGGTCAAAGCTTCCCTAAAGAACTCATGGGAGGTAATGACATCCCCCTCACAAGCCAAGTTTACATGAAATAAAGAAAGCATAAAATAGAAAGACTTTAGGGTTGTTGTCAAGGTCACCCAATACTTTTACGAGTTTTTGGAGAGTGCTTTAGACGACGTTATTTCTATGCCTTAGACTAGGAAATTTACAAATAAGGAAAGCACTTTTGATTTCAAGGGTTCCCTAAATTGGAAAAATGGAAGAGCATAAATGCAACATCCTTATATTTTACAAAAACAAAGTGCTAATTGAAACAAGTAGTGAACACAAAAGCTTTGAAAGATGAGTTCATTTTTAAGCCTCAAATCAAAAGGTGTGGTGGTGTTATTTTGACCCCTTGGTCTTAAGTTGTAAATTTGAAAGGATAACTATAAAACATTTATTTTAATCACCTAAATTTTCTATTAATTACTAAAACAAAGTTCTTAGTTTATTTTAAAAGCATGCAAAAGATGGTCTAAAACATGTTTTAACAAATTCGAAGTCCATCAGCTAACTGTCTACCCTTAAGGCATCACCCAAAAAAAAATGTGTTAGGTTAGACAATGTTAACAAAAATATTAAAAAAATAATACCAAATATATGAACACCTGCAAACAACAAATTAGAAGGCTAAAAATAAAATATAACACATAACACATAAAAACATGTATATAAAATATAAAAACCTATAGTTAGTATTTTTAATATAACTTTTAAAATATAGATTGGTTTACTACAAAATTATGAGAGGTTATAAATAACTCTAAGGTGCACATCTATGAAAAATTTTAAGTCCAAAAAGTAAATAAAGTTTTTTTTATCAACTTTGTTCTAACAATTTTTACCAAAATAATAAAAAATAATAAGTGACAGTCAGTAAAATAGCTATAACTTCTAAAATATAAAAACACAATTTGTGAAATTTTTAGATAATATAAATGACATATTTACATATATGAATAAAAAAAATTAGATAAAAATATTAAGTAAATAAAAATTTATCAATTCTTTATTCGTCATTTTTACTCAAAGCAAAAACAACAAAAAGAGAATTAAAACTATGAAATACAAAAAAGTTTGTGGGTTGCACTCTCATGAAGATGGTCCCACCAGGCATGCCATTATGTGAACTATAAATTTGACTCAAGAGATTTGTTAGCATATTTTTAGTAAAAATATGAAATCAAATTGAAAAACCAACACACTAGCTCAGCTTGTGCTTCAAGAGATCTTCAATAGAGTGTGGTTACCTTCATCTCCTCTTGGCACCTTTGGCTTTGGCTTGGCTTGGCTCAATAATTTGACATTATAACACTAAGATGAAATAATTTTTGAATGAATTTGGTAATTTAAGTTTAAAATAAAAGAGTTTAAGATTCAATAGGTAAGGCCTCCTATTTATAGATTTTTAGAATAGTTTGAGGATCAACCATGACTATCCATCTCAAGATTGAGATGTGTGGCCATGAATAAATCCAAATATGAAATTCATTATATAAATATCCAAATTAATATTTAGGATATAAGGGTATTGAATAGGCATGGGGGGTCTTAATGAGGCATGAAAGGTCTTGATGAGGCATGGGAGACCCATAATCTTGATATTTTATGCATTTATGGCTTATGGATGCCACCTCATATGATGATGTCACCTAATGATGCAGTTAATAGAAATAAATTTTCATTAAATATTTATTGAATAAGTTCCATGTAAAATTAACTTAAGGCCCTAATTTGGTTTAATTAGCCTAAAACATGATTAGTCAACTTTGGTGTAAATTTTGGCTCTTGGTGCATAAATTAATCAAATTGGTCAAAATGTCTTGTTATTGGTCCAAAATTTGAATAGATTAGAATTAGAATTCAATGTCAGATGCATTGGATCTAATATCCCATTTAGGATGTTACCAAGACCAAATAAAAAAGGCATGTGTCTTGTGCAAAAGATTTGATAGAAAAGAGTAATCTAGAGCACCCAGGTGTAAAATTGGCATTTTGACTTGAAATGATATGATCAAAGTTAGCTAACCCATAAATTGCATTGCCCCATTTAATGATACTCTAGCCAAAATGGCACTTGAATATATCAATTTCAACTCATTTATTGCATTTTAGTGTTTTTATGTCAAATTATGCACTTTAAGTGGAAATTGTTCAAGAGCCTGGTTCGAGGTCATTGGTGGTCAGATTTAGGTGTCTACAATCATTATCATCTTCCTTATATGGAGAAAAGTTTACAAGTTATGGTAGGTAGTGAAAGGTTCTCATTTGTTGATGGATATTTAGGGTATAATCAGATTTTGGTGAAAGAAGGATATCAATACAAGACAACTTTTACCACTAAATGGGACACATATGCTTATAAGAAAATGTATTTTGGTTTGTCTAATGCTGGTGCAACCTTTCAATGTACAATGGATATGGATTTTCAAGGTCTAATAAATGATATAGTGTTGGTGTATCTTGATGATATTATAGTTTTCTCTAAGGATGTAAAGGACCACTTGAATCATCTTAGGCAGATTTTTGAGAGATGTAAAGAGTTTGGAATCTCTCTTAATGCAAAGAAGTGTGTGTTTGTTGTCCATGAAGCCAAACTTTTTGGATACATTGTTTCAAATAAATGTCTATCCATATATCCTAAAAGGGTAGGTGTAATCCTGGCATTGACTTTACCCAAGCATAAGAAAGGTTTGTAAAGTTTCTTTAGATAAATCAATTTCATAAGGAAGTTTATTATTAATTTTTATAATTTATTCAAGCCTCTAACCTCTATGATAAGGAAAGATGAAGTGTTTACTTGGACAAGGAGAAGGAAAGAGAGTTTTAAAAATATCAAGAAAGTTATTTCTCAAGCCCTAAATATTGCAAGTCCTAATTTCTCAAAGGATTTTAACTTGTAAAGTTTTGGAAATGAATAAGTAATCTCTACCATGCTCACTAAATCAAATGAAGAAAATTTGGAGCAGCCTATTGCCTCCTTTAGCCAAGGATGAGAAGGCTATGAGGTAAGGTACACTTACATAGAGAAGCAAGTACTTTTAGCTGTTAGAAACCTGAATAAGTTTAGGCACATGTTATCTAAAAATAAGATTCATATATTGGTACATCATCTTAATGTCAAAGACTTCCTTTTGAGTAGATATTTGAATGAAAAAAGGGCTGGCTGGATTACAAAAGTAATGGAGTATGATGTAGAAATCAAGACAACCAAGCTAGTGAAATGGAAGTGATTATGTGAGAACCTTTATTAAGACTTTAAAGAACAAAAAGAAGTTATTTTAACCCTTCAATATGATCCTATGATAGCTGCATCTTCACTAATGAGGAGTTGGACATAAGAAATGATCAAGTTTCTTCAAACTGGTTAGTGTCCACATGGCCTAGATAGAGCCAAAATAAGGTACTTTAGATTACAATCTATTCCTTATGTACTTGTTGATGGAGTGTTGTTTAGGAAATATTTCTTAGGTGTATTATTGAGATATGTTGAATCAGTTCAAGTTGAGAAGATATTGCTTAAATTTCATGATGGACCAGCAGGTGGCCACTTTTATCCAAGGACCATAACTACTAAGATTATGAGATATGGATATTTTTGGTCTAGCTTGTTTAAGGATACTCATGTTTGGGTAAGAAATTTTTAGAAATGTGCCCTCTTTGATGGAAAACAAAATCTTTTAGCCTTGTCTATTCATCCAATATAAGTAGACTAATTTTTTATGCAATGCGGTCTAGATTTTATAGGCTTAATCAACCCACCTTCTAGTGATGATCAAAAGTGGGTTTTAGTTGCCATAGATTACTTTAAAATATGGGTGGAGGTTTTATCTATCAAGGAAGAAAATTAAATTTCAGTTTTAGACTTCTATGAAGGCATAGTGACAAGATTTGGGGCTCCTTCAACAATCATTTCAGATAATGCATTGACTTTCATTGGAATGAAGACAAGTGAGTGGGATTTGAAACATGGTATTTATCTTAATAATTACTCTAAATATTATCCACAAGGGAATGAACTATCTGAGTCTACTAATAAGAATGTAATTAGGATTGTCAAGAGGATAATGGAAGAAAACCAAAGAACTTGGCATTCCAAGTTGAAGACAACTCTTTGGGCTGATAGAATCACCCCCAAAAGAGCCATTAGAAACTCACCATACACACTTGTTTATGAAAGAGAAGCTAGATTTCCTATTTAACTTGAGTTACTATCTTTAGATATCACTTACTAGCTAGAGTTGATGGAAAATGAAAGCATGAAGGTCAGATTATATGACTTGATGGAGCTTGAAGAAATAAGGGAACAAGCTATGCAGACTATGAGAGTTCATCAAGATCAAACAAAGAGATATTTTGATAATAAATCCATGTGAAGAACCTTCTAATAAGGAGATAATGTTCTAAAGTGGGATGACGATAGGGCTAATCCTATAAAACACATAAAGTTTGATGCTTTGTGGAGTAGCCCTTATGTCATCACTCAATGCAAGCAACATAATGCTTTACAACTCTCAAGGTTGGATGGAGAGGAATTTCATATCCCAATAAATGGGATCTATCTTAAACATTGATACTAAGGTTATCCTCTCTCTTTGTACATAGTTTTTATTTTTCTTATTTTCCCTAAGTGCTTATTCACATGTGTGAGTCTTGTTGGTGTCTTGCTTTATTTTGTGTTTGTTTGGTGTGTTGTGGTTATTTTTTATGTGTTTTAGGAAATTAATTTATAGTTTTATTCAATAATTAATTTACTCTCTTATCCCATGGATAGATAAGGCTACTGATCTTTAGTATAACAAGCATACTACCCCTATAAGTCACTAATTTGCTAACCAAATTTGACCTTGTAGGTCAAATTGGGACCCCTATAGGTAAAAAATTGATTTTTAGATGTTTTAAGGGTCTATTATTATGTTATAAGGTGTATTATATGTATTTTTATGTCATTTAATGCTATATTAGTCTTGGTCTTAGTCATTTTAATTCTTATGTCATTTTGAGCCATTTAGGGGTCATAAATGCAAGTGGCATAGTTTTTAAGGTGTCCAAGTGTCATATGTTACTTTAAAACGTCAAATATGTCATATTAATTATCAAATATGTCATTCCCATCTGAAAATTTTAGGTTATCTAATTGAAGATCAAGTAATCAACTAAAAAAGGAGTTTGGCAGTTATACAACCCATGAGAGAGGGTGACATGTGGGGGAAGTTAATGGAATGTATCTTCATATTATTTAGACTCATTTCCATGCTTTAAATTCTATGTAAGTTCCAAATTTGAGCTAAAATTATTTTTCTCCTTCTTTGACCTTCTAGACACACATAAGTGATTAGTAGGTTTATGCTTGGTACAACCAGTTGAAGGGGTTTCAGATATAACACATTTAAGGGGTGAAATTAAACTCAAATAGATTAATTTTCATAACAATATTTAAAGGATTGGTCAACCATGATTTATGAACCATCTTTGGCAAGTTGACTATGTTTTTTTGCTCATTGTTTCCTACACCCTATAGGTTTCACTCTATTTTGGATAGGTCTGTATAATCCAATTGGTGATGTTGAATCCAAATGATTTTGGATCTATTATAAAATTATATTCATTATTGGTTTCATGTTTCATGGTGTTTTGATGAGTAAGTCATCACATGTTCTAGGAAAGTGTCACCATGTGAGGTATCAGTCAAAGTTTTTCTTGTTTGTAGAATGTTGGTTATGTACAAAGGTCTCATGTAGATGGAATATTATGTTTCACATGTTTCAATTCCATAATATTCCCCTCATTATATGATTGGTTTCATCACACCATGCATTGACAAATATTCAATCTTGCCATTCTCATAGTCAATCCTTCACTCAGTCTCACATGCAGTCACATGTATGGGGCTTACATAGCTTGTTCATGGAATTGTAATGAAGGTGTATCAAATTTTTAAAGTCATTAAGAGTTTAATAGAGTTTGTTTATATGTTTGAATAAGACACAAGGTTGTTTACAAGCTCATGCACCACATAAACCAGTCACTATATACCCCTACCTACTCTGTAACAAGTGTTTGCAAGAGGATATCACATTGGAGGAGAAGGTTTTGAGATTTGTATTAAGATTCTCATAAGGTAAAACATGTATTTGAGAGATTGAAAATGATTTTAAGTTGTTCATGAGACCATTCATCCACACATATTACTTCATTTCATTTTCATTGCATGCATACAACTCATACACACCTAAAGGAGTCTCCTTGATGAAGTCATGTTGAGATGGAAATTTTGATAGGTGTTTCAATCTTTTAAGGTTTATAAGAGTGCATTTAGATACTTGGCTTTTGATGGAACTAGTCTCTTAGACTACTCTAGGGTTCTTTCATAAGCTTCCCAAAGGTGAAGCATATAACTATAAAGTCATAAAATTCATCACTACTTACATAAACATAGTATGAAGTGGAAACATCTCAATACAAGCTTGAAAGAGTTGTTATAAGATTGTATTAGTATTTTAGAATGCACTTTACTTTGACATCAACAACTGTCTACGTGATTATGTCTTTAAACCTACTTGCAGTCATTGAAATGGACTTGATTGTGACTTGGAGGGTCATCCCATGTGATCTTATATATTTACATGGGTGTTTGAATATTCTCATTCCATTATATGACCTTCAGAAGCTATGCAAACATCATTCTTTCAGTGTAAACAAGAGACATTCTTTGCGTGGTTTAGTTTCTCTCTTGGAAACCTACTACATTACTATGAGGGATCATTAAATGGGTTTTTAAGAACACTATACCTATGCCCATGATTTATAAGCCTCTTCAACTGGATAAGAAACTAAAATACCCCCAAACACCATGTAAACTAGTCAAAAAAGGTAGTTTTAGACCTCTTTACTATACTTTCTCCTCCACAAGTGACAAGATTCTTGGTCTAACATATGCCTATGAGCCTTGAATATGTCCTATAGATGTTTTAAAGGTGTTTAATATTTATTATAATCTATTATATATTCATTTACAATGATAGAGCTCTTTAAGGGCTTTGTTAGGGTTTTAGACATGTATATCTTCTTAACAATCATATGCAAAGCATAACCCCTTGATTGAGTAAAACATTCCATGAACATGGAGGTAATAGGCCCCATAAAAATAACCTATTGTAATTTGGTCCCATTCATCTACTCATTTGACTTCTCACTTAATAAATTTGACATTCATGAGCTTTATAGCCTTGTAGGTGAAGGCTGAGATGTCTATTTGAGAAAAAATGGGTTCTAAATGCTTAATTTTTACTTGGAAACACCTTAAATAGGATTGATACACTCATTAATATGTCTAAAAATGGTTTCCAAAGTATTTAAATCTTTAATACTCTTATCACTTTCATTAACCCATGCCAAGGGTTTCTTGACAATTTAGAGGTTTTGACCCTAATTGCTATCTTTTGATGTTTGCTCCTCATTCCAAAGATTCCAATTATTATAGAAAATTTATTCATGGTTCCTCAGACCTTTAATGAATCTCCAAACCTTAATTTACACACATAAGGGAAGCCTCTCTTTCATTTTGTTGTAATCAGGCTTGTAGGTGCGTATTTTAAACTTTAAACTCACCATTATAGACATATTCTTGGATTTGAGTCCTCTGATTCTTATAAAATTGAATGATATTGAATCCAATCTTAAGTTTTTTGAATTTTTTATATATTTTAAAAGGATACAACCTACATAAATTTCCAAGAACCCCATTTATAAGCCTGTAGGTGAATGTTGAGATGTTTGTTTGTGCAAAAAAAGGTTGTAAATGCTTGATTTTTACTTGGAAACACCTTATCTAGGATTGATACATACCTTAAGAGGTATAAAAATGGTTTCCATATGATTTGACACTTTAAAACTCTTATCAATTAATTTACCCCATGTGAAGGGTTTCTTGATGGTTTAAGTGTTTTGACCCTTTAAAACTATTATCACTTACTTTAACCCATGCGAAGGGTTTCTTGATAGTTTAGGGGTTTTGACCCTAATTGCCATATTTTGATGTTTGTTCCTCATTATAAGGATTCCAATTACTTTATAAAATTTATTCATCATTCCTTAGACCTTGGATTAATCTCCAATCTTCAATTTTCACACACAAGGGTAGTCTCTCTTTCATGTTTATGTATGCAGGCCTTTAGGTGCCTATTTCAAACTTGAAAACCATCATTACAGACATATTACTAGATTTAAGTCCCCTATTTATTAAAAAATTTAATTATATTTAATTAATAATAGGTTTTTTCAATTTTTTTGATAACTTTCATAGGGAGAAAACCTACATAAATTGCCAAGAACCCTTCAATTCTGCTTGCAGACTTGACATAGTCTATATATGCATAAATGAATACATTTTTCTATTGAAATTTGTGATAATTTAATTATTGAAATAGGTTTAAGGTTATATGAATTAGGGTAATAATCCAAAGAGTTTATTGGAAACCTCATTTTTGGCCATACACCTATTACTTGTTCCTTCAACACTAAAACCTTGTTTAAGAACACTTAGGCCAATGGCTTTCATAGCCTGCTACCTATAAATTTATATCAAAGATGATTTAGAGGGATTATAAATATGTTGGATGTTATTTTATTTCCATATAAATATATTTATGAGTGTCTCAAACTTTACTTTAGATGTATTACTCCTCAAACATCAAATTTACTTACCTACAAGACTATATTTCTCCTATTTAAGGTTTGTGTGTCAAACCGGTAATAGATAGAGACTTAAGAGGTGAATTAAATCTTATGTAAACATGGAATGGAGTGTGATATGTTATTTAATATGCATTTCATATTTTTTATATTTTTTCATGAACCCAAAACCATCTCAATAGTGTCAAATAACCATGAAACTTACACTCTTAAACCCTACAGACCTATACCTTGATATTTGGCTCATTCATACATTGGATATTTAATTGAAGATGGTTTAGGAGGGATTATTAAGTTTTTATGAGGTTTTTAACATCATTTAAATTTAATTTCAATCATCTTCATACTATAAACACCTCACAACCCCAATGAATTGTGACTATCATGTCCAAAATAACATATCAATGAGATTTTCTTGCTAGTACAATAATGACCAATGTTAATTTATATCAAGTTTTAAATTGTATGTGTAATTGGAACTCCAAGAGACAATTTAAAACCATTTACATGCATTCATCAAACATAGACATTTCATTTAAAGAGGAAAACCATGACAGTGGGCTTAATAGGGTTTAAGAGTCTGTAAAATTGTTGACAATGATTCATAAAGCTCTGCCCCTTAATTGGATATGGGATTATATTACAAGTAAAGTGAGGAATATAGTTTTTATGATGACATATAATGTGCCAATAAAAATTAAAATTTTAAGTTGTAATATAAAATTTAGATTATTTTGTAGGTTTGACTTGCATGGATTAAATTTGACAATCAGTTTCAAGTTTTAGGTAAAATGTATCTTATCTACTAGTGAATACTATATCCACTATTTTCTACTTGTTAAAATAATTTTTAACAAAACTTTTTTTTTTTTTTAAATTTACTTTCTTTATCTCAAAGAAGAGAAGAGGTTGAATTAAACTTTGATAATCCTTATGAAATTATCTAATGCAAATGTAAGAGCTAAGGTTATAAACATATTCATAAACCACCAAAGGCTTTTACTATAGTTATATATGGTATCTAATTTATTATATTGTCTTAAATTTAAATCCTATAGTGTTAGGTTTTAATTGTCAATGCCTTTACAATTTGTACTTGGAGATTTTGAAATGAGAAAATAAAATAGTAAACATTACTTTCCATAAACCCATAAACCATGGTTTCATTAACAAGATATGTTGATCCATAAATGGGATTGAATCCTCTCTATATCCAATATAAGATGAAAGAAAACTATGAATAAACCTTTATCACTAAGGTAAATGTCAAGCTTGCCTTTTAGGATAGGTTGTCATAGCTTTGAAATCAGTGCATGGAGATCTAGAAATTTAGGCAATATATTATTGAAATAATAAACGATGCCCCATATTGAGAACCATTCTTCATTGTATATCATTATCTCTGACACTTATTTGAAAAAATAAATATAGGGGTTTAAAGGCATATGGATGAGAGGCTTCAATGTTGGATTTGATTATTTGGGTTGAGTTACAGGTTAGACTTCCTCTATAAATGTTTCTTTCCCCCTTAGATCTAATCCTTGCTTTGTTCTGATTAGATACAAGGTGTTACTTTGAATCACCCCTCTTGAGCTCTATTTTGATCAGATACAAGGTGTTACTTTGAATAACCCCTCTTCAAATTTGGGCACATATGTTCTCCATCATATTTATAATTATTTGTTTATAAATATTAAATAGACTTCCTAGGAGTAGAGCACTCTAATGCACCATCTCACTAGGTGTTTGGTTTCCATCTATGGATCTACCCTTTCTTCCATCTAGATCTAGTCATTCCTATGGCTTGAAACCTTACTTCACATCATGGAATCATGTATTATATGTCCTCTTCCTTCAATCTAAATCTTCCATTTATTGTTCATGGTTTGATCCCAAAACCCTAGTTTGAGAGTCAATGAAATGAGTAGAAGGAATAAGAGATTTCATTCCAAAAACTCATGATTATATCCTCTTTCATTTATATATTATTTTTGGTAAAATTTATTTAAAAATATTATAAATTTGGGTCCCTACTATTGGTCACACATTTAAAACATCTAAAAATGACAAACTGAGTGGTTCAATATTGTGTTCTCAAGTATGTCTACCATAGTAGCTGAGGGAACACAAACCTTGGCCTTAATTGTGAAATAATTATATCATCTTCCATCCCAAGTTATTATCCATTTCCATCTAAACAAGCCTTAATCGAATGCCCATTGAATTTTGAAATGTGTTAGAATATGAATGAATTAATCAAATACATAATTAAATAAACATAACAGTCATTTAAAAAATAATTCTATGTATAAAAATATTTTCATGAGTCTTCCATCCCAATTTCAAATATATTTCCATCCAAACAAGCATTTGTGTGCATACCAGTAAACTTTTATTCTTCCATCTCAAGTTGAAATCCATTTCCACCCAAACAAGCATTTTTATGGGGGAACATTTAGTAGGTGCTTTCAGAAGCCATGGAACATTGGTGGCAGGGAAATAAAAAGGCAAAACACTTGATGAAGGTTTTTCAAATGGAGTATCAAACTAAGTGCTCTTAACCTCGAACGAAACTCTAGGGTTAAGCATGCTTGGTTTGGATTAGTATTGGGATGGGTGACCTCCCAAGAAGACCCAATGCTTCACCCCTATGAGCATCACCTAGATGCAATGTGTGATAAGTATAACATTAATTCTCATGAAACATGGGTCAATGAGTTTGACTCAAAACACTACATAGTTGAATCTTGATAGTAATATCATAATTTGACTCACTGTAGAAAAATACCTCCTACTTATCAATTAATGAGCTAAAGGGGCTCTATAATTAATGGTTAATAAGGAACAACACTTGCTAAATATTTTGGAAATGGGGTACCAATATAAGTGGGATTAACCTTGGAGGAAACTCTATAGTTAAGCATTCTTGAGTTGGAGTAGTACTGGGATTGGTGACCTCCCAAGAAGGCCCAATGCTTCACCCTTGTGAGCATAACCTAGATGCAATGATTTTTATGTGGACCATTCATTTTCATGAGAGATGGGTTCATGTGAATCACTACTCATGAAACATGGGTCAATGAGTTTAAATTAAAAACTACACATTTGAATCCTGATAGTAATATCATAAAATAAAAATGTGTCTGAGATATAAAAAACACATAAATGAGAATGAAAAACATCTCAATGTTAGCTATGAAAAATATTATTTATAATTTTAAAAATGTGAATGAATATCAACAACACAAAAACATATCAATAACATAACAAAATGAAATCATGAAAGGATGTGGTTTGATAATTCATAACAACAATTATTGGTATATGGATGGTAATCTTAATTTTGATACAAAGATAATAACATTTGTTGGTATGTGAATTAAAACCTTCAAGGCCTCCATCCATATACCATTAAATTCTCGCTAACTCATATTATGCATTAAAATGGCGTTATGTTAAACTATGAATTATGCATAAAATGGCATTAGGTTCCATCATCATTCATCACACATTATTTTTAGTGATTGACATTCTAACATGACAAGATAAATAAGATTAACATGACACTTTAATGTAGACAAATAAAAATGTATCACATATATAAATAACATAGCAATATGAATTCAGAAAAGAATATAGTTTTATAAAAAAATAGTAGCATGTGTTGTTATGTGAATGAAATTCTAACATCTGATGAAGTATCTAGTAGTTCATACAAAAATAGTAATATTTGCTGGTATGTGATTGAAAATATTAATTTTTATACAAAGACAATAATATTTAATGGTATGTGAATGAACACATTTGTCTCTTCCATACACATACTAGTATTTATTAATTCTTCCATCCAAAGTTAATGGTATGTGAATAAATACCTCAAAGGGCTTCTATCCAAATACTAGGGAAATGTTGATTCAGATGTGAATGAAATCATGGAAACACGGTGGGTTTAGATTTGGGTAATGTTTCATCCCTCTAACATGGAGACACTACAATATCTATGAAACATTGTATTTTGTAGAAGAGGCATTTAGGTTCCATGACTATGAGGGGAGATTGACTTCAATAAGAATAAGACATGATGAACATGTTATAGAGTTTATCTTTGGTGTAAATAATTGCCAACATTAATGGAAACATATCCTACCAAACATATTTAAATAATATTAATGACATAGGTATCTTCCAACATAGACATTGAATTCAAAAAATGGTATAGTTTGATAAAAAATAATAACAATTACTAGTATGTGAATGAAAAACTTTAGGGGCACCATTAACATACCTATAAAAGTGACTCATATGTAAAGTCATGTAAAAAAAATTAAAATAAAAAAAACATGAAGTTGGGACCCATGACATTTAGGGGAGAGTGACTTGAACAATGCACACTAAATATGTTGTAGATGCACATGGCAACATTAATTGTGATATTAATGGAAACAAATCCTAATAAGCGACTTCGAGCATTACCTTAATTACATATTAATAAGACAAACATATTCCAACATGGCCATTGAATTCAAAAATGGCATGATTTGATAAAAAAATAATAACATTTAGTATTATGTGAATGAAAACCTTGAGGGCTGCCATTAACATACCCATAAAATTGACTCAGATGTAAAGGAATTCAAACACAATTAACATAATAATAACATGAATTTGGGTCCCATGAAATTTAGGGAAGATTAAATTGAATAATGCATAATGAACATGTTGTAGATGACGCACATGGCACCATTTATTATGACATTAATTGAAACAAATCCTGACAAGCATCCTAAAAAATGGTCATTGCATATTAATGACACAAATATATTCCATCATGCTCATTGAATTATGAAATGGATTAGAATATATATGAATTAATCAAATACATAATTAAGTCAACATAAGAGTTAGTAAAAAAAAAAATTGTGTGTACCAATATTTCCATGCATGTTGAATTATGAAATGTGTTAGAAGATGTATAAATTAATCAAATGCATAAACAAGTAACCATAATAGTCATTAAAAAATCATTTCTATGTATACCAATATTTTCATGTCAGTTGAAATCTAAAATGTGTTAGAATGTGTACAAATTAAGTAAATACATAATTAAATAAGAATTGTAGTCATCAAAAACACATTTCTATTTACACCAATATTTTCATATGTCTTCCTTCCCAAGTTCAAATACTTTTCCATTAGAATAAGAATTTGTGTGTATACCATTAAATGTTCAACCTTCCATCATAAGTTCAAATCCGTTTCCATCCAAATAAGCATTTGTGTGGGAATGTTTAGTGGGTGCTTGCCAAATCCATGGAAAGTTGGAGGTAAGGAAATAGAAATGCATCACATATATAAAAAACACAATAGTGTGAATGTAAAACATATGAAACACATGGGATTTTATGCAAAATGCATTCTTCAATAGATATTGTAGTTTCAACATATTAGATAGATGAAACATTACTTGTCTTAATAGCTATGTCAAAAAATATTTGTAATGTTGAAAATGTGATGAATAACACAACATTAATTCATAATAACATATAAATAACACAATAACATGAATTCACAAAATGATTTGGTTTTATATTAAAACAAAAACATTTACCATTATGTCAATGAAGAACTTCAGATTGCTTCATTAGAATGTGTTTAATGAAAAACTAAATTCTTCTTCACTTAATTTTAATTTAATACTTTATGCTTCCTAATTGAAAAAACATTAATAATAAATTTGGAAATCAAACATTGGTTGGTCTATCATTTTTTGTTTATAAATAAATTGTATCTCATAAACCAAATTTGAACTTTGAATGTTGTGGAATGGAGAGGCTTAGAAAATGTGTGGATCTTCAATTTTGCAGGTGGACATAATTTGTGAAGGATATTGGTTGGTAATGTTAAAGATTGTGGAGGGAACTCTTGGAGCCAAATTTTTGTAATTTGAATATGATAGGATGTATAAAAGTGTAAGTGCATCAATTATAATATAATATAACTTGAGATATTGGATATGTTGTCTTCTATAACTTCCAATCAGAAGTAAAATTTTACTATTAAAATGCTTCAATATAACTTGATTAAGAAAAATAATAAAATTATAGAATATTACATAGTAATATAGCTGATTATAAATCATGATGCATACTTCATGTTAGAGGATAGAACACCAGCTCAGAACATGGCACAAAAAATTAGGAAACAAAAAATAAGATCAGACATGACATGACACTCAAAACCACATTACATCAATAAAGCACTCAAACACATTTCCTAGAAGAGAATTAATCACAATTCATAGAACCTAAGGAAGGAGGTGGGATATTGTCCTTGTGTGGAAGAGTCATCTAAGTGGGAGGCTCTATAGAAGGAGAACCTCTTGCCACCTAGTCATCTAAAGGGTCCAAATTCATATCTATCACATTTCCATTAGTGGGCTGAGTCTAAGAAGTATCCTATATAGTAGTGCCATTATGAAAACCCCTCTAAGAGAGAGAGAGTTGTATCAAATTTAAAACATGATGGTGGCGACCTCCACCCCCTAAGGGAAGTGAAGGGAGAAGTGGATATGACTACAAAAATGAAATGTATGCTTCTTGGTAGGGGGTAGTGACAGACCTTGGGGTGTTCCATCAAGTGGAATGTAGCTCATTATACAAGGAACCCACCCCTAGTGGTATAATAGCTTATGTATATGATGAACCTCCATGGTAACCTTTTTAGTTTAGACTTGAATCTACATGTAGGCTAACTATATAACATAAACCTTGTTGTTAATATAAGAAAGACAAGATCATTTAATATTGTTAAATAAAGCATTATTTCTAGCATTCCATAAATGGAATCACATCTCTTAAAAAAATTCATAAAAAAAAATAGTAGCAAGCCAATGGGCTGAATCCCAAGAAAGACAAGGATCCAAGAGAATGGTTATGGTTGATAATGATGAAAGAGGCTATGGATCCATTTACAAGTGACTTGAGCTACGAGTCAAAATCAAAAGATATGTTTGAAGGACTTTGGATGCTTACAAGTGGAGTACATGATTGAGTAATTCTAAAATGGGAGAGTCACTCCTTAAGTGGAAGACCTTTGTAAACTAAACACTAGAAGAAGTGGGCTAACTTGGGCTCAAGACTATTAGAAATAGTTTTTACATTATTATTTATTTAGATATTTACAGAGAGGTAAATATAATATTGTTTTTGATAAAGTAAGGTGGCAAACTAGGGGCCGAACCCTTTACAATCAAAAAAGACAAGAAGGCAAACAAACACAAAATGCCTTCAGAGAGACGATGGCATAGCCGAGAACAATAGATAGAAACAAAACACAAGCGATGGAAAGACTAGAGTTAGAGAGGTCTCCCCTTACATAACTATTGATTTGATAAGACCATTAAGTTTCTCATTCTCTGTGTTGTTAGCATACCCAGTATTACCCACCACTTCCAGCATAGACATGTTCAGCAGAATTATATTTCGAAGCCCTTTGGCAAAGACCTTCTCCAGCTTCTAAATGCACTCTAGATGGGAATATTTCCTTATTAATTTTGTAAGGCTTGTGATATTTTCCACCTTGGCCCCCCATGGCCCTGCCTAGATTCTTATGGGTCCCTTCCATAGTCTCTTTAATATTTTCTTCCTCTTCATTAACCTTTCTCTTCTTACCCTTCTTGCTCGTAAAGGAGCTGGGGGTATCAACATGGGTTATCAAGTTCTGAGATCCCTGATGGCCCTCTCCATGTGGACCACCTCCAAGAGCTATCCTTGTCATCAATGCGCCTCATTCTTGACAAGTCATCTCTTTTTGAATGATCTCCCTAATGTTTAAGGGAATATGAACACCTTGTCGCCACACCCTCCAACCTAAAAATTGCTGACCAAGGTTGGCACAAGCATCAACGACCCTGTTGCCTTCTCTTTAGGTATGGGAAATCTCAATTTTGGAAAACTTTTGTAAAAGAAATTAGATATCAGTAATGATGTCTTTTAGCTTGATTCCCATATTTGATGCTTTATTAACGACATCTATGACCATCTTAGAGTCTCCTTGTATATTCAAGTTCCTTATTCCTAGGGATATAGCTAACTTTAATCCCCATAGTAAAGCCATTGCTTTAGCATAGTTGTTGCTCTAGCATCCAATTCCACCAACATAGATAGTAGACATCCATCCTTTATCATTCCTTATAATTCCTCCTCCACTAGCTTTACCATCCAACTTGGATGCCCCATCAAATTTGAGTTTCATCTAGTTAGGTTTAGGGGGGATCCATTTAGTATTAAGTTTATGTAGTATTTTGGATTTATTATACCCAGGGATCTGGTTTAAAACCTTCCATTTTTCTACAATTTGGTTTTCAATTGAGATAAGGGTTTCTCTGCAACACGAATATGAGTTGTTGTAACACTTTCCATAATGGTCTTAGCAAAGGAGTTAAACACCTGAGAAGCATTTCTAGCAGTGTCCCTAAAAATTTTGTGATTGCACTCTTTCCATAAAGTCCAACTCAAACATGGCAGAGCTTGCTTCCATAATTCCATAAGCTAGGATGTGTGAAGGTTGGGTTCCAACTGAGAATTACTTCTTTAAGGTCAGAATTGTAGACCCATTCAATACCAAAGTTGTTAAGTATTTTGTCCCATAATTACTGGGCAAACTCACAGTGGATAAAGAGGTGTGCAACTAATTCTTCTTTTGAACCACATAGGAAACATCTGTTAACCAGAGTAAACCCTCTCTTTTGAAGGTTATCCTGAGTAAGGATTTTGTTATGAGTAGCAACCCACCAAAACATGTTAATTTTTGGAATAAGTTTATGATTCCAAACCTTTTTCCATACATCTTTATTCTAAGCTTCAAGAATGAGCAGATGGTAAGCAAATTTGATAGAGAATGATCCATTCTTATCTAGCCACCAGTATTATTCATCCTCTAGGGGGAAGAGAGGGATTCTGATCTCCTGAATGCACTGCTAGATCTCTCAAACTCTTGGGAAAAGCTCAGGCCGGTGAACACAACAATCTAAAAGATTTTTCTAGCTCCTCATCCCATTGTTATTTTCCATATAATCACTAACCCTATCTCCAAAAAACTGGGTAGTCAAGTTAGCAATCTCTCCATAGTTTCCCTATGTGATGAGAGCCTTGTCCTTTAACTAGATATCATCCCAAAATTTAATATGCCAGCCATTTCCAAGTTTCCATCTAGTTCCTTGTTTAAGAAGGCTTCTACTTTTTAGCATTTTGTTCCATATCACAGACCCCTGGGGTAATCTCATATGTTGAAGAAAGTTGGAATCATCAATGTTATGCATGTATTTGGCACACATTATTTCTCCCCAATCATTATTTTTATGGATCGAGTTCTAACTAACTTTTGAGAGAAGGGTTTTGTTCATGTTCTTGATAGATCTAATATTAAGTCCACCATGAGATTTTGGAAGACACACTTTTTCCCATCTGACTAAAGGCATTCTCTATTTGTCTTCCACTCCCATCCATAAAAATTTCTTTTGGATCTATTTCAGTTTCTCAGCAAAATACATAGGAATTTTAAAAAGAGACAGGAAGTATGTAAGAATACCTTGTAGCAAAGCCCAAAGAAGTTGCAGTTTACCAACACTGCTGAGTAGTTTCCATTTCCAACCAAAAAGTTCCCTCTACCTCCTTTTCATAATTCCATTCCAATAACCAGGAGATACCTCTTTGACTGAAAGTGGGAGACCTAGGTAGGTAGTTGGTAGGCCAACTTCAGCACATTCTAATATATCAATGATTATATGTCTAAGTTTATTAGGAGTGTTGAAGAAATACACATTGCTTTTCTAGAAATTTATCCTTTGTCCTAACTCTCTGGCATAATTATTTAAGATATTCTTTCATCTTTTAGCTTCAATCACTGATGAGATGCCAAAGAAGATGGTATCATCCACAAACTGCTGTACCACCATAGGATGAAGGGAGGAGGCAGGTTTGATGCCCACTAACTTTTTTGAGGCTATATCTGCTTGTATGTATCTTCCTAGTGCCTCTGCTATAATGATGAATAAATATAGGGAGAGAGGGTCTCTCTAATGAATTCCTCTCAAGGATGAGAAAAACCCTCTAGGAACACCATTAACCAATATTAAGAATTTTATAAAAGAGACCGCGTTCAATAATAAGCGAGACATTTTATCATTAAACCTAAATTTTTTGATCACTTGGAATAGAAAATTCGATGAGACTCTATCATAAGCTTTAGAAATATCAAGCTTGAGAGCCATCCCAGGGATTCTAATCTTATCCATGAAGTGGATAGTCTCATGTGTGGAGATCATAAAATCAAGAATCTGCCTACCCAAAATGAAACCTTTTTGAGCAGGAGAAATAATTTTGTCTAGCAAAGGTTGAATCCTCATGACCAGCATTTTAGTACATAACTTATACATAGTGTTGTATAGACTAATGGGCCTAAAATTAGTGAGGTGTGAAGGTTGTGATTTTTTAGGAACAAGTACTATGAAGGTATTATTAACTTGTTTCAAAAGTTTACCTAATCTGAAAAAATCACAAACAACAGCCGTGAGGTCCACTCCTACTATCTCCCAATATTCCTGAAAGAATATAGGAGGAAAGCCATTAGGACTCAGGGCTTTGAAAGTACCCATGGAGAATAAAATAGCATGGACTTCTTCCTCAGATATAGGCTTTAACATATCTAGATTATCCTCTTCCATTATCAAATAGGGGATTTTATCAATGAATTGATTCATAGGTCTATCAATTCTATCATTATTATTTTCTTCCATAAGCAGATTCTAAAAGAAAGCCCTGGCTTATTCCCCTATTTCATTATCCTCAGTAATAATGCCACCATTATCTAGGACAAGCTTATTTATTGAGTTGGCTTTCCTATGTTTCATAGCTGAGAGATGAAAAAAGGCAGTGTTCCTATCCCCCTCTTTAAGCCACTGAACACGATATTTCTATTTCCAGAAAACCTCTTCTCTTTCCATAAGATTCTTCCATTCTAAAGATAGAGCATTCTCTTCTTCTAAAGTGTCCTCAGAGACATCCCCTTGATCTATCAATTGTTGTATATCATTGAGTTTTCCTACTATATTTTTATTTTGTTGGAAGACCTGCCCAAAGCTATATCTATTCCATCCATAAACTTCTTGTTTAATGTCCTAGAGTTTCTTG
Organism: Torreya grandis; assembly: GCA_037957365.1. Lineage (NCBI taxonomy): Eukaryota > Viridiplantae > Streptophyta > Pinopsida > Cupressales > Taxaceae > Torreya > Torreya grandis. Next base: position 899,061 of record JARHVA010000862.1, read on the forward strand.
ACTATTTTGAACATAAGAGTACCTTGAATAGGAATTTTCCACCATTGGGCCACCATTTGTCTAAAATCTTTGTGTTTGATCCACATAACTTCAAAATGGAATGGGGAAGGTCTGGAATGTCCCTGTTCTCTCCTACTGAGGAAAATCAGGCAGTGGTCAGACATGGTTCTAGGGAAATCATGCACTTGCATATTATGATAATCCTTCTAGTTACTTAATATAAGAAATTTGTCTAATTTAACTTGAATCATTTGATCTCCTCTTCTTTTATTGGTCCAGGTAAAATTTTGGTGTTGCAGCTCTATGTCTAATAATCCCCAATCATTGATGAATTCAGCAAAGTCAAACATGTTATCCGAGTAATCCATAATTCCACCCTATTTTTCAGAAGGATATAGAGGAGTGTTAAAATCTCTAGCTAACATCCATCTAATGTTCTGGGGTTATTCTTGAAACTGCTCAAGTCTATCCATAATTTTTGTCTCAAAGCGCTGTTATGCGGTCCATAGACATTGATCAATGACTAGTTCAAAGATTTCATAGAAAAATTGGTAATCAAGAAGTGCTTATTATAAGCCATAAGAGACCCCTAGATTTTAACACTATTCCACATTAATTAGATGTAGGGAGATTCCTATGAATTTCAACATTGACACAAAGTCTAGCATACACACATCTAGACTTTGTTCTGGTTGTATGATCTATAGTGACATATTGGCTAATAGAATTGCCAATAGCTGTGAAAAAAATTTCATCCCAAAATTCCAAAGGGAACCCTGGTAGTCTTACCCAAGTAGGAGCAGACTTATTAAGGTCTGAGTTAGGATCAAATCCTAGTTTTCATGACCATAAGGCAAGAGAATGTGGGCCATACAGCCATGGTCCTCCAACAAGAGTAGCTATCATGTCCTCCTTATTTGTAAATCTAAAAATGAATAGGCCTCTTGTCATGATATTGATTGAAACACTACCCTTAACTTTCCATCTAGACAAAACCCATTTCCTAACCATTTCAATATTAGGCCAAAAATAAAAAAACTTACCTACCAACGTAAGGTCCATGGATGCCACAATTTTCTCCACCAAATCATCTAGGATATTCAAGGTTGTGCCCTCTGAGATAATAGAGAGGCTCGACATGCTTTTTGAGGGGCACATCTTTTCACCTATAATTGCCTTCTTCCATCTGTTAGATGGACTATCCACTATCAAATTTCTAAATAGATCCCCAGAGGCACTACCACCGGCAATATCCTCCATGGGATCCATGATCCCGTTGGTTGCACTCAAGGGGCCCAACTAGGTGGGAAAAAACCAGTTTCAAATGTTGTCCACACAGAGCCAACATCCAGTATCCTCGAGTTACCGATAAATATAATATTGTTGAGTTAGTTATTATAATATATTATTTGTTTAGTCAGTTGTATATTTTTATATGTTATAACAATATTACACATATATGTTTGAGGAGATATTCAGTGGAGATATGACCTCCCCAATTATAAGAAAGAGTTTTCTTATATATTTGTAATAGTTTTGTATGAAATAATACAGTGAATGTGTAATATAATATTATTAATTTTTATTATCACCTGTGTTTTTGGTTCTTTGTACAACTCTAATTTTACCAATATATGGCACCATAGCGAGTTTGGGCACATCATGAAATCTTGAGATTTTGTACAAGGTAGAATAATTTTTGTTCATAATTCCCCATCTCATGAAAGGAAATGTTTTATGAAGAGATTAATGTAGGTAGTTTAGGTCCTTAATTTTTAGGCCATACAATTTTTAGATATGTGAACCAAATCTTTAGGGGGATCATGATCAGATTTTTACGTCTCTATTTATAAACATCATGGATTTGTTTTGTATTGTCCTCATCAGTGCAACATGTGAATGTTTTCTTTCCATATAATTTGGATCATCATTGTCTTCCAAAAATTTGTGACTCTATCAAGCACCTTTCTGCTCATGAATCTGTGTCCCTATCTATTCTTTCATAGCTTACTCATTTTAAGTCAATTTGTATTGACTTCATATTGTGGGTTCTATGTGCATCAAGATTTTTCATAAAAGATAATTATCTTTATATTTACTCTTGAACCATTCACTTTGTTCCTATTTATGTGAAGCTCACTCTTGTGGAGACAAATCATACCAATTTTAGTAGGGCATCTAGACTACAAAAGATGTAAGGATAGAAGCGTATAAACATGGCTATCAAAAGTTTCTTTGACATTCTAGATGTATGCACAACTCAAAAATAATAGAGTCAACCCATGGTTTCATAAATCATAATGTGGTTTATCGAAATTATCTCTATTCCCCACCATCCACATGCAAAGTTTGATCATTATTCAACATTCTCTACCAACTAATCTCAATAGTGATATCAAAGGTATTGTAGTCCTATCAACAACTATGTACATATAGTCTTGAAGATTTTCATTCTTTGCTCTTTTAATACATATCTTATTCTTTACAATGTCAAATGTTAGCATGGAGTTTTAAGTTTGGTCATCTCTCTTCATAGTATCTAGTGGCACATGCATTTTAAAAGGCCAGTTTTCTTTAAAATATATTCAATTTTTTATTTGAAATGACTTTTATTATTTTTTAGATTTCGAAATCAGTTCTTATATGTCAAAAGGTCATGTCACTCTTTGGTTAAGTCTTTATTTTAGTATTATTTAAAAAGTAATTAAATAAGATTACTTTAAAAAAAAATTCTAGTCATTGATTCTTTAGTCTAATATGGTATATTATTGTTAATCAAAGTGATTTAAGTCACTTAGGTTTAGGACTAGTAAAGGGTCTAGTAAAGTCTCTTGCCCTTTATTAGGTATATTGTTTTTAGTGTCTTTTATCAAAATATAATCTTTTGAGTTCTTATATGTCATTTTGGTTGTTTTAGTGTTATTTAGCAAAAATTTAAAAAAATGAATTAAATGTGAGAGTTTAAAGCCATTTCTATTTTAAAAATACCAAAATATTCCTTTTGGGTCCATAGTCAATATATGTCTTTAAAAGAGTAAAAAATTTATCATTATCATTTAGTCATACTATTAAAATAAAAAATGAATAAATATTCAAAATCTTGTGTTAGATTTATAATGGATGCACTTTCGATGGAAATTGACATCCCAAATATGCAAAATCAAGACATCAAAATTCAAAAGAATTTTGATGCTAGACATGAGGCAGACATCGAATAAGAAGATGTTCAACCATGAAAATGTCAATTCTTGATTACATGAGAATACATCAAGCACTTACAAATAAAGTATCTCCCCATTGGAGGATGGAGGAAACAGAGGTTGGAGGTTTCAGAGCCTCTCGCTAGTCACCAATGACGGGGCCCAGATGATTTGGTGACATATTGTATGGTGTGTTTTTTATAGTTTCCATTATATGTTTATAAATAAGAATAAAAGTAAATGCTTGTTCAAGTAATTTAATTAGTGAAAAATTCCAAACATAATTCCCTGATGTAAAAACATAGTGAAAGGACCAAAAACATAAATGTAAGTTAGTTCATGGATCTTGAAAAGGTTTGTGGTAGATCAATAAAACCATTGGAGGTGGATAATTGATGAGGTTCATGTTCATGTCAAGGTTTGTGGTAAACCTATTTAAAATCATGGAAGGAGTGATCCTTTCATTGTATCAAGGTCATGATCCAAATAGGGCATGCCATAGGGGTGAGCATACTATAAGTGACTGTGAATATTTTTGCACTATGTAAAAACTAAGGGGGGGAATGTTAGAAATTAATTCTTATAGTAGAATTTATTTGGATATTTATCGAGAGGTAAATATAATATTGTTGAGTTATTTATTATAATATATTATTTAGTTAGTTGGTTATATATTGTTAAATGTTATAACAATATTACACATATAGATTTGAGGAAATATTCAGGTGAGATATTGGTGGAGATATGACCTCCCCAATTATAGGAAAGAGTTTTCCTATATATTTGAAATAGTTTCATATGAAATAATGTAGTGAGTGTGAATTATAATATTATTGCTTTTTATTGTCACCTGTGTGTTTAGCTCTCTATGCAAATCTGATTTCCCCAATAAAGATAAGCCATCCAAATTTGGGCTTCTCTAGAAAGCCACATATTGGGGGAGGAATTAAAACCCCATCACCTATTGAGCTTAATAAGAAGAGAATGGTCTCATAAATTAATAGATGAGACCTAGGGAATAATTCTTAAAATATGTGTCATAATTCCATTGCCAAACTTTCCACCATGCATGGGGCAATTACAATCCTAGCTTGTACAACATTATATATGGCATGAGATCTTAGATGCAAAGAACATAAGTTAAGTCAAAATTATTCAAATGTAATTTATTTTTCAAATCTAACCAATGAGTCCAATCCCTAGTAGAAACAAAGTCTCAAATACTATGAATTCCTTTCCCAAAGAGCCTTAGTGCTTTGATCCTAGGGAATTTAGCCAATAGAACATTGATATTGGTTATTACGAGAGACAACCATATATTATGATCATTAAAAGATAAACTAGTGTGAAAACCATCACCAATCCATTTCAAATGGGGCATGACAACCTCAAAATCCTTCCATGTCCTTTTGATCACAAAATAAATTTCAATTTTAACTCAAGTTGACATGATGAGAAGGGTATGAAATCCAATATTGTTTCAACTAAGTTTGCCATAAGAGGATCTAGAGGATATTGTTGACCATTTTTTGGTCACTTAGAGTTAAAAATTGGCACCCCCTCTTTTGTGTATAAGCCTTCAATCCATGTTTTGGATAAAATCATTCATCAAGGTTCCCTGTTAGACCTGTTCCATAAAAAAACCAAGTTTTTACCTCATTTCGTTTAACCAAGTGTATTTTGGGATTGTCAAGAGGCCTTAAGGAACTTTATGAGTAGGTTCTTTCCAAGGACTCAATTTAGTCTAAGCGGCTCACAAAGGCATAGATTTTATTTGGAGGGCACATAAGCAAAGAAAGTGAACCATTTCCATTTTTTAAAAGGGTATCTTTCGAGCTAAGATGGCCCTTGTAGAGGGTGTGGGAGGAAGAAGACAAGACAAAGACCAAGGACCGAGAAGTAGAAGATCGTCGAGAGCCCAAAGGCCCGATAAGTAAAGAGAAAAGGAACCAAAGAAAAAGAGAAATCAAAAGAAAAAGACAAGCCAAGCCTGAAGAAAAATTAGCTCAGGCAAAGACCAAGTGGAAAAGATAAAAATTGAAACTGTTTCAACTACTGACAAAGATAAAGGGTAGAATTAAGGACCAATCAGAATAAGACAAGTCACATGAACAACTCAGTAAATGGAGTTAATACATTTGGGTGGAAAATATCTACCAAAAACTAATAAATAGATTGGTTTTCAAACTATAAAGGAGAGCAACCCATGTTTTCAATCTTCACCATTAATGCACAACCAGTTGCACCCAACATTGAAGAGAGCATGGTCTAGCCAAAACAACTTGGGGATGGCTTTATGATCAAAAATTTGGTTATAAAAAAGGTTTCAAATTAGAGTTTAAATTATTGTCGAGTCTAGCTGAGATATAAGTGATCTCAAATTGTTTGTGGATGGTTAGGGAGATGTACATTATCTCTAATGTGTCCGATGAGGAGTCTAAGAAGACTTCTATTGTGAGAGATGGTTTTTGTGGGCATGATTTTGGGAATATGTGAGAAGACTGATGTTTTGAGGTAGTCGACATTGATTATAAAATTGATGTTGGTCAAAATAAGCTGTTGACATTAGTGGCAGTCGGCCGACATCAACTACCTAGGGCACAAATTTGTCGACATAGGTGGCCTGCCAAACCTGACAAAACTAGATTAGCGGCCCACCAAAATTCATTTGTGACTTGTGACAAAGTGAAAAAAGTGAGCTCTAGAGTTGTTTATTAATAGTGACTTCTAGTTGACCATGGCAGTAGCATGAGGTGTGAGAGTGAGATTGGTTGAGAAAGTGAGTGAGGTGGGAGCATTATAGAGAGGTTGGAAGTGTTTGTGGGCCACCAGGGAGTTTGGTGAAGAGATGAGGTAGATGGAGATGGTAGAGGGTGGAGGAGGCCCCATGGGAGGACCACCACCAGTGGCACCCATCATACCACTATGGTGGCGGTGATACGATGAGGTAAGGGTGTTTGTTTTGAGGTTTTTGATTAGTTTTGTAATTTGATTTATTTTTTTTGTATTTTTTGTGTTTTTTTAAGATCGAGGGGGAAGGGTAGTTAGAAGGGTGGGTAGGCTAATTAGGTTAGTTTAGGAAGTTTTTAGTAGGGTTTGGGTGGGATTTGGGTAAAAAATGGGGAAGCCCTAATTTTAGGGCTCGCCTCATTCGGCCCTAAGGCTGAACCAATCACCGACACCGGTGATTCCATTGATAAGTGTTGTCATCAGCACAATAACCAATGTCAGTTGCTATATAGGTTTGTTTAGGTCTTTAAAAAGTTAGAAACTGATAATTTAGAGGGCCTAAGTCATGTCAAGGTCTTTTCAGGTGGAGTGATAGGTATATAGGTTTGGTTAGTTGGTCTTTTAGGTAGGAGAATGGGTGAATGGCCAAGCTAACCTTAGAAGACCCCATGTCAACTGAGTGCTGCCTACATAGCCCCTATTTTAAAGGCCTCAAGCTGATGTAGTTCTCCCAAAAGGGAAGAATAGTCATAGAGATTGGTAGTTATTTGTTAACCTGGTTATGGTTTTATTGGTTGGATGCAGGTGAGGCAGACACTAATATTGTAGGATCATCTCCCAACATTGTTGACATGGATGTGTCATGACATTACTGGTGAGGAGTGGACCCACATCACTGTAGTGGGACTAGGCGGGCTACGGTGCTACTGTCGAGTGGTGAGGGATGTGAGCTTGATGGTAGCTTTGATTGATTGGTGGAATCATACCACCAACACTTTCCACCTGCCCACAAGAGAGGTGACTATTACTATAGAGGATGTGTATTAGATTTTGTGGCTACTGCTACATGGAGTAGACTTATATGCATGCTCAAGAGAGGCACACAATATCCACATGGTGATGTTATTTGGTGAGCACTTTGTTGAGGTGACTTACCACTCAGCTAGTTTTTCATATGAGCCAGTGTACACTGCAGATGAGGATGCACATCGGTTAGCCATCTTGATGATGATTGGCATCACCATGTATGCATTGCCTGATGCAGAGGGAGGGAGATTCCTGATCGCTATGACCAGGGTTTTGGTGGATATGCTAGAGGGGTAGACAGTGTTTGCATGGGTGCCAATTTTTTTGGCTCAGCTATACAGAGAGCTCTAGGGGATCAGTCGGTGGTGGCGGTATAGCTTGTGTGTGGGCCACCTCCTGCATTGTTGGGTGTATGAGCATATCATGGTTACATGACCCCTCAGCCTTCTAGTGGCTATCCAGACTGGCTTTCAAGTTGGATTCAGATGATGGAGGGAGGTTATGGTGTAGATGCATGTTGACAGTGTAGTCAGAGATATTGACTACTACAGGGGGTCCTAGATGCCCTGATTCTCACAGATATCATTTGACAGCCTTACCTGGTGACATTTTATCTACTTTTTGTTTACAATAATATTGGTGTCTACTTTTTGGTGTTAATGATGATATTTTGTCTATATTTTTGTCTACTTTATTGGTGTCTTAGATATTAATATCTCTCAAACCTCCTCACCTTCATCAGAATCTCATCATCAGACTATGGTCCCTTTACCACCTTCCCCTCCTTTATTTTAAATTAACACCATTAATGTGGCCATCAGGTCACAAACATTAAAAGATAAAAGAAAAGAAAAAGTTTCTATTCCTTGGAACTATCCCTTCATCAAGCCTTCTCAACCAACAAAACCCAAGATTTCTATTTTGGGCACACCTCAACCAGCATCTCTGAGGGAATTTCCTCCTAACCTCTCTAGTCCACATAACATTTGGTATAAACAACTTGTGGACTACTTAACATATTCTATCATCCCACCTCATCTCTCTAGCAATGCATGGTGGGCTTTTATCAAAAGTACTGCTCACTACACCATGCTAGGGGGACTTCTCTACAAACTGGGTCTCGACAGCCTCCTTCTCTGATGCCTAACAACCACTGAGACTTCCCATGCCATTAAACAAGCCCATGATGGGATGTGTGGGGGACATTTCAGTGGTAACTCGATTGCAAAATGCATACTTCACCTAGGCTATTATTGGCCCACTCTCTACCAAGACTGTAGTGACTATGTTCGGTATTGTATCAAATGCCAACAACACGCTAACTTATTTCATGTCCCTAGCCATGCTCTACAAGTTGCTAAGGATTTTTGGCCCTTTTCTCAATGGGGCTTAGATCTAATCAATGAGATTAACCCTCATTCATCTCTCTGACATTAGTCCATTATCACCATAATTGAATACTTCACTAAATGGGTGGAAGCTATTCCCCTCGTCTCCACTAAAGTTGACAAAATTGTCAACTTCATCAACAACCACATCATCTATCATTTCGGTGTACCCCACAAGATCATCACTGATAACGATAAATCTTTCAAAAACAAAACTGTCCAAAAACTTTGTGACTCTTTTGGCATCAAACTCAGTTTCTTCTCACCTTAGTACCCACAAGCAAATGGACAGGCAGAGGCTTCTAACAAAATCTTAACAAAAATCCTCATGAAGGTGGTCAATGACACTAGAAGGGATTAGCACCTCCACATTCCCTTCGCTTTGTGGGCCTATCGCACTAGCATTCGAACCTCTACGGGTGCTACACCTTTCTCTTTAGTGTATTGAACTAAGGTTGTCTTGCCTCTTGAAGTATAGATACCTTCTCTACGCATCTCCTTACACGACATACTTTCTAACGATGACTTTCATCAAGATCGATTAGCTCAACTTGAGTTACTTGACGAACGTCATCTTGCCACCCTTAACCATCTCCATATCTACCAAAACTGCATCAAACATGCCTATAACAAAAATATGAGAGAGCGAGAATTCAAAATCAAAGATCTCATCCTCAAAGAAAACCAACATGTGACCAATATGGAAAGAAGCAAACGAGGCCAGTTTGCTCCTAATGAACTTGGACCTTATATCATAATGCATAAGTATGGACCATGGACTTATCATCTGTCTTCTCTTGAAGGATAGCCAAAACCTGAGCCCCTTAATGCCTTACATCTACGACCCTTCTACTATTAATCAAGTAATCACTCAATTGATATTTAACTTGAGCTCATCCCTTGAGCAACCCTCGTCATCCTCATTCCTATTCCTTTCAACCCTTATTCCCCACAAACATTAGTTAACTCTTTTTACATGAATGCTTTGTCCTAATAAAAGGGAACCCTTAAACCTCTATAGTCTCGTCCATGACTCAAAAATTATGTCAAGAAACAAAACATAAAACTGGGATGCCTAACCACATATACAAAGGTCATAAACTCTAAATACAGACTGCTCCCTTGAAGGACAGCTGCATCATTGCTATAATTAATAGACTGCTCCTTTGAAGGATAGCTATATAATGAACTTAAAACATATAAAATAAACTATAGACCATTCCCTCGAAAGATGGCTATGCCTAAAATTTTGCTACAAATAGCACCCTCTCAGAAGCTTCATGCATAAATCAGTTTCACATGACCACCAAAGCAAAACAACATCCCCAAATAGACTCCTCGCATCGATCTGTCTACAAGCTATTAAAGTCATGGACTTGCCTATAGTCGTTCTCAGGGTCTCCTATAAAAGGGGTAAAGTTATCCTTACTAAAAAGGGTTACCCTATCCTAAACACACCTATTACCCCAACATACTCAAGGGATTTTGAGCTCACTTAATGTCAAAGTGATTTGACTACTTCTCTAACACAACCAATAGTCAATGACGTAATGCATGAACGGGGCTTTTGTTTCCAAAAACCCCTACCTATGCTATCATTATAGTCATTGTCAATGAAAGAGCAATGCGCCTTTCACTTCTTACTTGACTTCGTCACATACCAATAACATGACAACTAAAACATATTTCCCCAACCATTACCATGACATCATGGTTTATTTAATGCAAATATCAATTTGTGTTATATAAATTATCATCAACCAATCACATTAATTTCTATGGAAAATAATACACATGGAACTAACAACCAAACACAATTTATGTCAAGCATCTATCATCACTAATATGAAAAGTGTTGAAGCATAAATAAACTCATTTCATTTTTAGCATACATCCATCACCAATATAAAAAATTATTAGGAATGAAAAACCACAAACAAATGTTACAACATACATCATCACACAATATGAAAAGGGCTGTAACATCATCATACATCATCACATCATTAATCATGCATCATTAAACATATGGTAAATGCTAAAAACCATCACATCCACAACACGTCAATATCTCATAAATCTCATCATATATATGTGTACATCAATGTTTACAACAAGTACAATATATGTCTCTCTCTCAAAAACTATATACATCTCGCATCAATGGCTCACAGGCCGGTATATACATAATCTCTAACTATAAAAAGCCTCAAGGCTGTGGCTATGGTGGTGGTGGTAGTGGTTGTGACGATGTTGTATCATCCCTAATCTCTATCTATTGCCATCTCTGAGAACCCAAGGTAGTATCACATGACATAGACCTCTGGCGACTCTGCTCAGCTCGCATCTCAAAGTATCATTGTATCTGAGGAAACCCCCTGATGGCCCCCTCATAATACGTGATCTCATATAATGTAGTGTTGTACCTAGATATAGGTACAATCTGTGGTGGACCCATCAACCCTGACGCCATACCCTATAACAAACTCTATGGCTATGGATGAGCTGGCTGCTATGATGTTGAATGAGCTGGCTCTTGTAGTGGCTGCTATGGTGGCAACTGAATAGGGTCTTGCTCTCCAAAAACTTGCCCTGCTAATGCCTATGCCTGGGCTGCAGCCAACTGCCCCTACAATGTGGTAACCTATTCTGTCAAGGCTGCCACCTACATCATCAAAACTATCACTTATCCCTATAAACCCGTGACCTATCCCTACAAAATGGTCACCTGTCCTCATGCTACATCCCTCTCTTGAATGGCATCATCTCTCTCTTGTCTAGCAGTGTCCCTATCTCTGGTGACTGCCTACAAATCAAGCTGTGGTCCTCACTGAATCCTAACATACTACCCTACCCACCATGCCGAGTAAGCCTCTGTGCACCCTGGATCAACTATATCAGGACCTACAGGTAGCTCCTCAAAATTGGGCCCCTTTGTCTCCTTTGGTAGTGGGAGTGGTGCCTCGATGTCATCTCATCTATATCGAGGGAAGGTAGGAGGCACATCCTGTACCAGCCCATACTAGTGCTATACTCTCTCTATTGGTACTCTCTCGAGCTCGTCAACTCACCTGCCCCTAACCCATCTCAGACTCTGGACTCTCACCAGCTATTTTGCCTAGTCTCTGAATGCTGGGTATACTAAGTGCAGTCTCCAAATAATTTCTATGGGGATTAAGGCATCTAGAACCCCCTATAATAGTCAATGTCTTTGACTACACCGTCAACATGTGTCTGTGCCATAACCTCCCTCCATCACCTGAACCTGACTCTGAATCTGACCTGAATAGCCACTAGAAGGCTGAGAGGTCATGTGACCATGATGTGCTTGTACATCCAACAATACAAGAGGTGGCCCACACACAAGCTGTACCACCACCGCTGACTGATCCCTTAGAGCTCTTTGTATAGTTACGCTAAAAAGATTGGAGCCCATGCAAACACTATTTGTCCCTCTAGCATATCCACCAAAACCTTGGTCATGGCAATCAGGAACCTCCCTCCCTCTACATCAGGTAGTACATATACGTGATGCCAATCATCATCAGGATGGCTAGCTGATATGCATCCTCATCTACAATATATATAGGCTAGTATGTAAAGCTAGCTGAATGGTAAGTTGCCTCAGCAGCGTGCTCACCAAATAGCATCACCATGTGAATATCATGCACCTCTCTTGAGCATGCATATAAGTCTACTTCATGTATCGGTAGCCATAAAATCTGATACACATCCTCAACAGTGATAGTTAACTCTCTTATGGGTAGATGAAAGGTGTTGGTGGTGTGATCCCACTGCTCAATCAGTGCCACCATGAGGCTCACATCCCTCGCCACTTGGCAGTAGCATTGTAGCCCACCTAGTCCCACTACAATAATGTGGGTCCACTCCTCTCTTGTAATGTCATGACACATCCACATCAGTAATGTTGGGAGATGATCCCGCAGCATTAGTGTCTACCTCACCTGCATCTAACTAACAAAAACACAACCACGTTAACAAAATGACTACCAAACTCTATGACTCTTCTTCCCTTTTAGGAGAACTACATTGGCCTAAGGCCCTTAAAAACTAGGGCTATATAGGCAACACTCAATTGACATAAGGTCTCTTGGGGTTAGCTCGGCCATTCACCCATTCATCTACCTAAAAAGACCAACTAACTAAACCTACATGACTATCACTACACCAGGAGTGCCTCGACATGCCTTAGGCCCTCCAAATTATCATTTTCCAACTTTTTAAGACTTAAACAAACCTTTATAGCAATTGATATCAGTTAGTGTGCCAATGACAGCACTTGCTTAATCGACGTCAGTAGATAAGCGACCAACGTCAATCGTTGGTCGGTCGACGTTAGTGGAACCACTGATGTCGGTGACTAGTTCGGCCCTAGGGCCGAACAGGGCATGCCCTAAAATTAGGGCTTCCCCCAATTTCTACCTCAAAACCCACCTAAACCCTCCCAACATTTCCTAAACTAACCTATTTAGCCTACCCACCCTTCCCCCTTGATCTAAAGCTAAAAACACAAAAAATACAAAAAATAAATCAAATTCAAAAACCAATCAAAAAACTCAAATCAACAGACCCTACCTTATCTCGTCATCACCGCCGAGGTGATATAATAAGTGCCACTGGTGGTGGTCCTCTCGCAAGGCCTCCTCTACCCTCTACCATCTCCATTTGTCTCGTCTCCTCAATGAACTCTCTGGTGGCCCATAACCAGCTCCTCAACCTCCAATAACACTCAATCTCACTCACCTTTCCAACCAATCACAATCTTACACCTCACACTAATGAACCAGTCAACTAGAAATCACAATCACACTATAGACCTTAGAGCTCAATTCTCACTTTTGCAACAGTCATAAATGACTTTTGGTGGGCCACAAATCTGGTTTTGTCAGGTTTAGTCGGCCACTGATGTCGGCAGAACCATGTCTTAGGCCGCTAACATTGGCCGATTACCATCGACGTTGGTAGATTATTTTGATCGACATCAATTTTTCCACCAACGTCAGCACCCTCAACACATAATTTTCTTCACAAATGACCCAAATCATGCCCAAAACAACCAGCTCTAACAGTAGAACTCATCTTAGACTCTTCTTGGGGCACATTGGAGATCATGTACATCACCCTCAACAACAACGATATACATTTGAGCTCACTTATATCTCAGCCTAACTCAACAATTGACCTTGGAGATCGTGACTATCTCCTCAGACCATGACCACTTTTGGGACAACTACGCCTTGGTTGTTTTGATTGCATATGCTACCTCACGAATAGTTAGCAAATTGTCCATGAGACTCACACCTATTGACGGATCACGCTCCAGTTGATCCCCAATCTTTGTGACATTTTCATGTTTTTTAGGAGCACTTCCTAAGCCTAAGATACTTGGAACATGATGACCATTGGAGCTATAGCATTGATCATTTAACCCAATCAGCTATGACTAAAAAGCTGGGGACTGATTACTTTGATTTTAGCACTCCTTAACCTTGACCATGATAATTTGACCTACCTATCACGTGAAGAGGCATATGTGCAATCTCAACTATTGCAGCGTTCACACTCAAACCTCACCTTACCCATCTACTACCTATCAAATCGGCACCTGATATCAGCTCACCTTCCCTCGACTCCCACTTTGAGTGGGAATACCTCATCCCATACCTGGGGCAAACAACATCTATTTTTGTCTTGCAGTTCATCAAGACAAACCACAAGACAAAAAGGGGCAAATGTAGACACCAATATTGTGTCTACCCCCCTTGGTCCCCTTCTAACTCTAACACTCTTAAGCCATACTTTATTAATTTAAAATAAATTATCTATTTTAAATTTATCATCCCCTCACCTCGACACCTCACCTAGACACCTTGACTAGACACCTCACCCCAAGACCATTTTTTACCCCATGACTCACCCCAAGACTAATTCCTTCAAATCACAACTACCTAAGACCTATTACAACTCTCTAACTAATTCCCGTGCCTAATAAATCTATCTTTTGACCATTCTCCAATGGAAAATGCACTTGGTGGGTGGAGAAATGGGCAAAAGGCTAAAAATAGCCCTTTTACCCATTTTGTAGCCACTGACATCGATCAACTGTCGACTGACGCTGATAGAATCACCAACATCAGTTACTTAAACTAGGTTTCTAACCTTGAGTTGCCCCTTGACTCTTTGATATCGATGCGCACGCTTTGAAACTAAGCATTAGCATTCTATTATCGCTCTCTAGGCTACAAAAACTCTACAAAAATCACTCCAAACATTGGATTGGAAATATTGTACGAGATCTTCGACATCAACCATAACAGGAACAAGCATCCTGACACCCTCAATTCTTCATCAAAAAGCTAATATTCTTCTAGTTTCTAATTCACAATTCTAGAATAACTTAGTAATTAGTTTCTATTTACTATTTCTAGATACTATAAAAGAAACCTGTATTCCTCCATGGAAGGGCTGAAAAGCCTTCCTCTGACTCTTGCCTTATTCTCACATCTACCCTCTACCTTTTGCCTTTCCTCAGACCCTATCTTACTTCCCGTAACTCTACACAAACCCTCCAACTCCTAGAGTCTTTTGTCCATCATAGAAACAACCTAAAACCCATCCAAAGACATATTGCCCCTACTGACATCAGTAGTATAACCGATGTCGGCACCTTTTACTATTGATATTGGTAGCATAACTGACGTCGGTGACTGTGCAGACTAGAACCTATCCAAACAGCCCCTAAAACTAGACAAAAACCTTTGACTAGCTTGCTGAGACTCACGGATTACAAGAGACAGGTGTCTTCCTCTACAGCCAAAGAGGAGCTCCTACAATGTCTGGATAATGGTGCGCAACTTAATCCAGGTAACGTACAAACCCCTGAACTTCAACCTTTAGTTTCTTCTTTCTTCTAAATGTAATTAGCAAAAAAACATAGAGAAACATTCTAGCACACCCGGTGGGACCATATGTTTCTCTATGTTTTTGTGCTAATTATATTTAGAATAAAAGAGAAACTAAAGGTTGAAGGTTAGAGGTTTGTACGTACCTGGATTAAGTTGTGCATCATTATCTAGATGTTGTAGGAGCTCCTCTTTGGCTATGGAGGAAGACACCTATAGATAAGAAGAAGACTCAAACAAAGAAAATGTTAAAATAAGATAAAGTGGACTGCCAAGCTATGTGCTTGGTCCCAAAAGTGTAAAGCTCTATGAGGGATGACAGTCCACTATTTAAGACAAAGAGAGTTGTATGAAATAAATGATAAAAGACTTACAGAAATAAAAAAGCTGAATGTTGTGTACCTGCCTCCTGTAATCCTTGAGTCTCAGCAAGTTGGTCAAAGGGTTTTATCTGGTTTAAGGGCTGTTTGAGTAGGTTCTGGTCTGCACAATCGCTGACGTCGGTTATGCTACCGATGTCGGTAGTAGGAGGTGTTGATGTCAGTTATACTACCGATGTCAATAGGGGCAATAAGTCTTTGGATGGGTTTTAGGTTGTTTCTATGATTGATAGAAGAGTCTGGGAATTAGGTGGTTTGTATAGGGTTATGGGAAAGAGAATAGGGTCTGAGGAAGGGCGAAAGATAGAGGGTAGAGGGTAGGTGTGAGAATAAGGTAAGAGTCAGAGGAAGGATTTTCAGATCTTCCATGGAGGAAGTCAGGTTTCTTTTACAATATTTAGAAATAGTAAATAGAAACTAATTACTAAGTTATTCTAAAACTGTGAAATGGAAACCAGAAGAATACTTAGCTTTTTGATGAAGACCCGAGAGTCTCAGGATGTTTGTTCCTATTGTGGTTGATGTCGAAGATCTTTTACAATGTTTCCAATCCAATGTTTGGAGTGATTTTTGTAGAGTTTTTGTAGCCTAGAGAGTGATAATAGAATGCTAATGCTTAGTTTCAAAGCGTGCGCATCGATATGCGAAGTGGCAGGGGGAACTCAAGGTTAGAACCTAGTTTAAGTAATCGACGTCGGCGATTCTACCGGCGTCGGTTGACAGTTGATCGACGTCAGCGGTAGAGAATGGGTAAAAGGGTTATTTTTAGCCTTTTGCCTATTTCTCCACTCGCCAAGTGCATTTGCCGTTGGAGAATGGTCAAAAGACAAATTTATTAGGCATGAGAGTTAGTTAGAGAGTTGGAATAGGTCTTAGGTAGTTGTGATTTGAAGGAATTAGTCTTGGTGTGAGTCATAGGGTAAGAAATGGTCTTGGGGTGAGGTGTCTAGGCGAGGTGTCTAGGTGAGGTGTCGAGGTGAGGGGATGATTAATTTAAAATAGATAATTTATTTTAAATTAATAAAGTGTGGGTTGAGAGTGATAGAGTTAGAAGAGGACCAAGGTAGGATAGACACAATATTGGTGTCTACATTTTGGTGTTCATGATGATATTAATGAAGTCCCTTGATGAGCTCTACGCTGTATAATAATTTAAACTCTGATTTGAAACCTTTTTTAGAACCAATTTTGGTGTTAATGATGATATTTTGTCTACATTTTGGTGTTAATGATGATATTTATGTGCTTCTCTAATAAAGTCCCAATTTCCTATTACTCAATTTACTTGTGGCACAAAGAGTACATCCCCTTTTATATTTAACAACATTTTCCTGCATACGAGGCCAATAACAATACATTTTCAAATGTGCAACCGTTTTAGCAACTCCAAAATGACTAGAATAAGAGAAGTATGTGCTTCTCTAATCATGTGCACCCATTTCTATTAAATTTGTGCAACAAATGGCTTACAAATTTTTGAAACACTACACAACTTCCCTCAGGCCTGATCTCTATCCAAGAATTCCACCTTCGCTGATAAACTCAAGCTCGGTCACATAGAATCCTTCCTTAGTCTTCAATCCCCTTCCGAAATTGCTTTTGTCCTTTATTCAATCTATTGGTATATCCATATAATAATAATAATAACATTCTCTTTTTAATTACAAAACATAATTAAAAAGGCTTACCTTCTGTGTATAAGGTTGGATATTAAATAAAATCCCATTAGATAGCTATCTCCAAGCTTAAAACAAGCTCTCAACATCTTAAAATAAAACACAGTCATAAATCTGTGTCAATACAAGTAAAAATAACTCCCTTTTATAATGTTTCAACCACTGTGGCTGAAGCGGTCAAGACCTTAGCCTTTTAGGTGCCAGGTCTCAAGTTTAAACCTCCCTCCTCCTTTCTAGGCACCTAGCTCTTCTCCCTAGGCACCAAGCATGGAGTTTGAATGCTTTGACTTCTTCTTCCCTCCATTTTAGGTGCCTTGGACTTTGAAATTTCCTTGGGTGGCGTGATAGGCATGGCAAGGTGGCATGGCATGATTGAAAAATTCAAATAACATGTGATAAATAACACCTAACCAAATTTTTGACCCCTAATCATTTGCCACGTGTCAAATGGAGATTGGTCCATTTGGCATTCCGCAACTGTGCCACGTCATTTTTGACACAAAATTTTTACCTGTTGAACCAAAACTTTAACGGCCTATAACTTTTGCATACGGTGTCCATTTTTCAAACCGCAAAAAGTGTCATAAAGCTCTTGATGAGTAATACAATGTGCAAATGATTTGAACTAAATTTGAAAACTTTTGAAAAATAGAACGGTACATGGATCTATTTGGATCATTCCTCCCCACTGGGAACTTTTGGACCTCTGAAAGTTGAAATTAATTGGCAATGAGGTGAGGGTATTTTTCCCTCACCTTTTCGACTTCCATCCATCTGGCCTTGCTTGGGTGCATCTCTTTGAGACCAACACAAAGATATTCAACATTTCCTCTTTGCGAACTCCACATATTCCTATCAAGTATAGTATCTTCCTACAATTCTGTTAGATATTCAGGAGAAAAATCATCAACAGAAGGAATGGACACACTTTCATCATGATCAATGATCATTGGAGGCTCATACAATTTCAAATTTTCCACATTTACAACTGAGTAAATCTACATGTAAGATGGTAAGTCTAATCAAAAAGCATTTGTGCCAATTTTTTCTGTTATCCGAAAAGGACCATATCGGATTGGTTTCAACTTTTTACCTTCACCTGTTAGTCTTTCCTTACTAATGTGAAGCCATACCATCACCTACAACAAATTGGTGATCAATACGATGTTTGTCATGCCTGGCTTTGTACTTGGCTTGACTTTTCTCCAGTTGAGTACAAACAGTCTGATGAATGAGTTGTATTTGTTCAATGAACTTCTTGGCTTGAATGGCTTCTTTTGGTTCACCAACAGTTGTATCCTGTCCATAGTAAACATCTAGAGGAGATTTAGGCAAGTATCCATAACAAACTTCAAATGGAGATTTCATAGTAGAAGAATGAAGTGCTCAGTTATATGCATGTTGTATGTAACACAATTGTTCATCCCATAACTTTGGATTTTTATTGCTATAACCCCTAAGCAAATGTACCACAGTGCGGTTCACAACCTCTGTTTGTTCGTCGGTTTTTGGATGAAATGCAGTGCTCTTTTTTAATTTAGTGTCCATTAGTCCCCACAAAGTTGACCAAAACTCCCCAATAAATCGAGAATCTCGATCAGAAATAATTGAAGTAGGCAAACCAAAATGAACCCATACATGTTTAAAGAACAAATATGCAGTGCCTTCACCAGTAATCTGCTTAGTGCAAGGAATCAAAACACACATTTTGCTAAATCTATCCATAACCACATATAAATAGTCATGTTTTCTTTGTGTCATAGGCAATCCCCCCACAAAATCCATAGAGATACTTTCCCAAGGGCGAGTAGGAATAGGTAGAGGAGTGTAAAGTCCCAATTTCCTGTTAGTCGGTTTACTTGTGGCACAAAGAGTACATCCCCTTATATATTTAGCAACATTTTCCTGCATACGAGGCCAATAACAATACATTTTCAAATGTGTAACTATTTTAGCAACTCCAAAATGACCAGAAATAAGAGAAGTATGTGCTTCAAATGTGCAACCATTTTTCCATTTTTTTTAAACTTGTGATAAAAAATTTGGTTCTGAAAAAGGTTTCAAATTAGAGTTTAAATTATTGTACAGCGTAGAGCTCATTGAGATATTTCTGACGCTTTTCACGGTTCAAAAAATGGACACCGTATGCAAAAGTTATGGGCCACTGAAGTTTTGGTTCAACAGGGAAAAATTTGGTGTCGACAAGTGACGTGCAATTATTTGCATGAGACAAGTGGACCAATGGGAGGTTGACACGTGGCATGATTAAGTTCAGAAATAAGCTCATTGACCAAGCCATGTGGCAAGCAAAGGTGGTGAGTTTGAAGAAGTCTTGTTTGGTGCATTTATCAAAGGTATGCTGACTAAGTGCCAAGTTTCCCACAAAAAGGGGCGTTGACACATTCAATAAGACATTTTAGCTTCTTAAAAACATGCAGCCACCTTCCACGCAGTGCATGTGGGATAATGAATTAGTCTAAGTGCCAAAAAACAAGGAGGAAAATTCAAATGCATGCTTGGCACCTAGGGAGTAGACCCAGAGCGTGCCCAACAAGGCAAGGCCAAGTCAAAGCGCCTAGAAAGGAGGAAGAGGTTTTGAACTCTTGACCTCCCGTGTAAAAAAATAAAGCCTTAGCCATTACACCACAGGCTTGTAAATCAATATAAATGCATGAAATTGCATTTATTTTACACGGATTTCTGACTGTGTTTTATTTTAAGAGGCCGAGAGCTTGTTTTAAGCTTGAAGATAGCTATCTAATGGGATTTTATCCAATATCCGACCTTATACATAGAAGATAAGCCTTTTTAATTATGTTTTGTAATTAAAAAGAGAACGTTATTATTATTATATGGATATACCAATAGATTGAATGAATGACAAAAGCAATTTCGGAAGGGGATTGAAGACTGAGGAAGGATTCTGTGTGACCGAGCTTGAGTTTATCGGCAAAGGTGGAATTCTTGGACAAAGATCAGGCCTGAGGGAAGTTGTGTAGCATTTCAAGAATTTGTAAGCCATTTGTTATGCAAATTTAATAGAAATGGTCCTCACTATTGGGTGGACCCGGAGACGTAGGCAATCAATGCCGAACTCCATTATCAATTTCATGTGGTAATTTGTCACGATTGCATGTTTTATTTTCAAGTATTATGATTTTTAATTAATCAAGAACTCATGCAATATTTGAAAAATTGACAATTTACGACATTTAATTTTTAAAACAAAATCCATTTTTTATTGGTGAATGGAAGATATCAGTCTTTTTGACAATTCTAATCCAATTCGATAATCGAGAATATTTTGCCAAACAATTTGCAAGTTCTTTTGAGTATTTTTGAGAATTTGTAAGTTTGAGAAAATTTAGAATCAGTATGTTTAAAACTTCACTTTGAGTTTTTCATTGGTGTTTACGGATCAAGTTGGTATCAGAGTAGTTGAATGCAGGGTTTGCTTCTAATTGTGTATTGACAATTGCTTCCAAAATAGTTGGATTATTGGTTTGCAGATTGATTATATTGAAGTGTGTAGTGTGGAATTAGTGTGTTTGCAAGAAACCATGGGCAAGTTGTCACAGATTGAGGTCATCAAAGATGAAAACACAATCTTGAGATGCCAAAAATTTGCACTTGAATTGCAAGTGGCAAAGTTAAAATCAGAGCTTGAATCCAAGGATGAGCTCTTGATTAGATTGCAATGTGGTGAGTGTGAAAAGGTAAAACCTTCAACTTCAGATGTAGAAACTATGATTGAGTGCTGTGTAAGTTTTTCACCACAAGAATCTTCATCTTCTTCTACCATTTCAGATTTAGATTCTAGTAATATTGTTTTTGGTGATTTTGAAAGATACACTAAGGGCATAGGATCTAAATGATTGTTTAAAATGGGTTATAATGGAGGAGGACCTGGTAGAGATAGCCAAGGTATAACTAACCCAATTCAGGTTGAGCATAGACCTCTTCATGTAGGTTTGGGTTATACTAGTGTGCAGGTGGATGATGGAGAAGTTTCTTTCATGGCTAAAGAAAGACGAGCGTCCAATAGCAAAGGTTCTAAGCCACTAGTTCAGAGGTGTAAAGGTAAAAGAGATATTGAGATTCCACATCCTGATTCTTACACTAAATCTTTTGATCTAATTGATACTTTTAAGAAATTTTGATATAATGGACAAAAGATAATTCAATCTTTTCCATGCACTTTTTGTGGGATGAATAACCCTAGTGCTAAGACTTATTGGAAATGAAAAGCTTTGTTTAAGCAGATTGCATGTTTGAAAGACCATTCCCATGATAAGATGGGAATTGGCAAAAGGGGACCCTCACCTAAGAAGGATGTTTTTACTCATTATAAACTGAGGGACATAGGATTGATAGATTTTTTAAGCTTCATGCATCTTCACATTCAAGTAATGTTAGAACTAAGTTGATTTACAAACCTCTCACTAAGGTTAATGAAGTTAACTCAATCCATAATGTAGTTGACAATACAACCTAGGATAAGGTAAAACCTACAAGTGAAAATCCATTTAAGAGGTTAAGTCAACAATATGCAATTGATAAGGAATCCATTAAGGAAATCAATTTCACTAGGAAGAAAGAAATGGTTAAGTGGATTATCACTACATTCTTTTTGCAAAGCATGGTTAAAAATTCACCTAAGGGAATGAACAAGCTTTGATAAGATGTAGATTAGAGTTGGTGGGAACACTTCAAGATAGGTTTACCATATGAAGTTTTTCAATTCTCACTTTTTGATAACTCTAAGTTTTTGAATCTCCTATTTACGCTGTGTGAGTTGTCTAGAGGACTTGAACTCATTTGATCAATTGGAGATAATAACAGAAAGCATATTATATGTTGAGTTGATTCCTTACAACACTTATTTGACTATTATTTTGAATATATTTTGGCACATGGATGTATAGATGCATGTTTAAGACCCTTTGGGCATGTTTAAATGTTAGGTAGCATACACTTTAGGTTGTTTGCATTTGCTTAGCATATAAGTCCCATACTAGGGCATTGTATTGCAACATGTCCACAACATTTATTGTATGTTGTCAGCATTTTAAACTTGTCTTATAGTTATATTGGGAGTTGTTTTAATTTTTGGCAATTCACCGCTTTACAGGATGTGACATTTAGACAGATAGTTTTGGTATGTTGTAATCACTTTTGCAGTTGCAGATTCACTCACTCATGCCTTTGGATTAGGCATTTTTTCAGTTTTATTGTGAATCATTTTAATGCAATTGTTTATACTTCTTGCTATGATTAGGTTATGTTTTCATGGATGCAGTAGACCAGTTATAAGATTTTAGAGGATACTGGACTTTTGGAGACCAAAAGCCTTCCATTGGGGAGGTGTGATCAGAAATTTGGTTCTAAAAAAGGTTTCAAATCAGAGTTTAAATTATTGTACAGTGTAGAGCTCATCAAAATCTTTTCGACACTTTTCGTGGTTCGAAAAATGGACACCATATGCAAAAGTTATGGGCCACTGAAGTTTTGGTTCAACATGGAAAAATTTGTTGTCGACAAGTGACGTGGCATTATTTGCATGCAACAAGTGGACCAATGGGAGTTGACACGTGGCATGATTAAGTTCAGAAATAAGCTCATTGATCAAGCCATGTGGCAAGCAAAGGTGGCGAGTTTGAAGAAGTCTTGTTTGGCGCATTTATCAAAGGTATGCTAACTAAGTGCCAAGTTTCCCACAAAAAGGGGTGTTGACACATTCAATAAGACATTTTAGCTTCTTAAAAACATGCAGCCACCTTCCACACAACACATGTGGGATAATGAATTAGTCTAAGCACCAAAAAATAAGGAGGAAAATTCAAATGCATGCTTGACACCTAGGGAGTAGAGCCAGAGTGCGCTCAACAAGGCAAGGCCAAGTCAAAGCGCCTAGAAAGGAGGAAGAGGTTTTGAACTCTTGACCTCCCATGTAAAAAATTAAGGCCTTAGCCATTATGCCACAGGCTTGTAATTGAATATAAAGGCACGGAATTGCATTTGTTTTACACGGATTTCTGACTATGTTTTATTTTAAGAGGCCGAGAGCTTGTTTTAAGCTTGGAGATAGCTATCTAATGGGATTTTCTCCAATATCCGACCTTATACACAAAAGGTAAGCCTTTTTAATTATGTTTTGTAATTAAAAAGAGAATGTTATTATTATATAGATATACCAATAGATTGAATGAAGGATAAAAGCAATTTCGAAAGGGGATTGAAGACTGAGGAAGGATTCTGTGTGATCGAGCTTGAGTTTATCAGTGAAGGTGGAATTCTTGGACAGAGATCAGGCCTGAGGGAAGTTGTGTAGCATTTCAAGAATTTGTAAGCCATTTGTTGTGCAAATTTAATAGAAATGGTCCTCACTATTGGGCAGACCCGGAGACGTAGGCAATCAATGCCGAACTCCATTATCAATTTCATGTGGTAATTTGTCATGATTGCATGTTTTATTTTCAAGTATTATGATTTTTAATTAATCAAGAACTCATGCAATATTTGAAAAATTGACAATTTATGACATTTAATTTTTAAAACAAAATCCAGTTTTTATTGGTGAATGGAAGATATCAGTCTTTTTGACAATTCTAATCCAATTTGATAACCGGGAATATTTTGCCAAACAATTTGCAAGTTCTTTTGAGTATTTTTGAGAATTTGTAAGTTTGAGAAAATTCAGAATCCGTATGTTTAAAACTTCACTTTGAGTTTTTTAGTGGTGTTTACGGATCACTTTATCAATTTTTAGGAGTATCCCATGCTTTTATAGGCCCAAGATAGCAAGGGTGGTGGCTTGGACATCTACAACATAGCTCTCCCATATGTAATTTGAAGAATACAATAGCAACATGGTCTCTTGTCTTAGAAGTGTTTAACTCTAGCATGGGTCTCCTTTCCTTGTTCTATTAGCATCTTGATTTATATAATTGTAACTTCTCATTTTGATAGGGGATCTCTCATCTTGTATGGTGAATCCCTACAGGTATTTACCTTGAATCAAGAAATAAGAATTTTTACCTCCATTTGAGCTTGCACTTTTGCATATGTCTATGGTTTTATCTTATGTTATGTCATTTTATTTTCATGCTTTCATAAGTTTATTCCAGCATATCTAGTGTATAGTGATTTTCCTTTTTTTTAGGTCATAAGAAGTGTCTAGAGTGAGTATAGGCAAGTGAATGGGATGCCCAACAATGTGTTTAAAACACCTCTTGTGCTAGTTTCTTCCTCCCTATATCTTCATAAGACCCTTTAATAAAATACTAATGCAAGGAAGTTTTTGCCACCTAAATGAAGTGTATGTTTACTATCCATGGTGCAAAGTGTATGCCAAAGTTGAGTAGACCAATTATTTTGGTACCTCACCTCTTAGCCTAGGTCCCAATTTTAGTATTTTCTCTCCCTTTTCATCCACCCCCATAATTAGTAGTAGGAGATTCAGGGTCTCAAGGTGCATCAAGGGGATTTAGCCCCTAATCTAGAGATTCATCCCTCATGTTTGCCACCCATAAAGAAATGGATGTCCTCATTGTGTCATGTGGATCAAGAGAGATTATCCTCCCTTCAGAGGGTGCAATCCACCATGTCAATAGTTTTTAGCACGCCAGTGGTACAAGTTTTTTGTCTAAAGAGTTGAAGAATTTTGGTGTGTTCTTCAACCAACCAGCCTTTAGAGGCTTTTCATCAACATGAATAGTGAATTCGAGTTAAATTATCTAGTTAAGTAGTCTTGGTACCATCAAGAAATCACTTTGGTATATATAATCCCATTGCTAAGCAACATGGGTCTTGTGTTCCTTCATATATTTTTATCAAGCTCAGGTTGTTCATGGAATCACCTTAAGTAGATCTCTTAGTTTCCCTTCACCTAGTGTAAGGGAGATAATGTTTGAGTTTGAGAAGCAAGTGATGGAAGTAGATAGATTAGATGAGCATAATAGATATCAACAAGAGCTTTTGTACAAAGAGGAGTGTTTGTTCAGGCAAACTCAGGCCTTACAATCCATGAAGGAGGGACTCGCAAAATGAAGGAGCCCATTCATTCAAGGAAATTAGACTTGTATGACTTTTCCCATCCCAGAGCATCCCCCTCCTACTCAAAATAAATTCCCCTATTTTACACCAAATCCTTTCTACCATATAGCCCTTGCTTACCAAATCCAATATTCTGGCTCATCTGGTACATTAATCACTCTTACTCTTAATCCTTTATATCTAGCATTCCAAAACCAAAGGGCATTAGAATAGCCTCTCATGGAGACTAACCTTCTCAATTATTTATAATGTGGACCCTCTTTTGATGGGAATCACCCTATATCTTTTGGAAAGCAATACATCTCTCTTGAAGCAGCTCTTCTTGTACATGAGTAGACCCTTTCCAGTCTCCCTCATGAGTAGACCCTTCCCAGTCTCCCTCAACCTCCTCAAGTATTTTAGCATAGTAGTGCCTATCATGAACTAGCTCAATAACTTAAAGAGGATAAAGTTGTTGCTTATTCACAAGGGAAGATTTCCAATCCCAAGGTCATGAGTTAGAAGCAAATAATGGAATCATGGGGTAGGAAAAAAGAGAAGGAGAGGATTATTCATTTTGATAGAAGCCTTGAAGAAGATGAAGTTGATCCTACTCATCATGATGATGCTTGTGACCTCCAAGAAAGGTTCTTTCAAGAGAATATATCCAAGAAAAGTGTAGAGTTAGAGTCCAAAATGAGGTTCTTCAGCCAAAGTGTGATGGACAGTTTAGACCTAGCAGAAGATCCTACGTCTAAACACACCCTATCTATACCCCTCCAAGAGAGCTATCAAGCCACATCTGATGTAAATAAAGTGATATATAAATGGAAGGAAGATAATCATTAGATTATAGGTCAAGGAATGCCTCCTCTTCCACATGATTTTAACCATTAGCCTTCCACTTCATCCCTTCTCAAAGAGGAACTTATTTTGAAAGAGGCAAGTGAAGAAGAGAGGATCCAATTCATGGCTGATCAAGAAGATCTCATGGATGATAGTGAGGAGGAAATCATAATGGATTCTCATTTTGAAGGCATCATCAATAATGGATAAGACATAGGTCATGCATACATGTAAATGTTCTAGTAATATGAAGATGAGGTTGATAACTTTATTTGTCAATAATGGATGATGAGGAATATAAGCATGGTGAGATCTCTCCCCCTTGTTTGATGAACTTCCTTGTTACTTTGATGAGGATAATGACCATGCCATGGAACCTGAGTTAGAGGAGGATCAAGAGAATGTCTTTGAACAACTAGAGACTCTTGTTTTGAGCAAGAAAAGGAGAGGCCTACCCATCTTGATGAAAGCTTTGAAGAAGAGATGCTTGAGTAAGAAGATGATGTCCCCTAGGATGAGAAAGTAGTTTATAATCACATTTTATACATCACAATAGTCACCCTTCTTCATGAATCCCATGATGAACCAAAGGATCAATTTGATAGGCTCATCAATGAAGTAGAAGGGGACAAGTTAGTCCATGATGCATATCAAGGGGGCTATGAGCTAAATGAGTCCTATGGTGATGAGCTAACGACCATTGATTTCTTGGTGAGATATATTAGCATGAAGGGCTAGCATGAGGTTGTCTCTAAAGAGCAAAGTAAATATATATATGTTGGAGACATGTTTGACCCTAATTCACTCAGATACAAACCAATCAAGGTGGTAGGAAAGAAGGGCAAGTCACCAAGTCTCCATTCCTTTCAGTCATTTATCTGGCACCATAAGTTTTCTTGCCATGAAGGAGACTTGAGAATTTTTCCCTTTGATCCAAGAGGGAGGAAAGTATATCTAGTTAGTTGTACATAGTAGTTTGCTTTTAGTTGTGTTTGTTTTCCCTAAGTGCTATTTGTAAAAGTGTAGTGTTTGTAGCATTGTTGTGTGTTGTTTATCCTTGGTTCTTAAGGTAAAGCTTTATTGGTTCATAGGTCTTTCAAAGGCTGTTGCTAACTTTTTATAGTTCCATCTTGAATCCATGCCTAATGGACTTTGAGGCTACCAATCTTCTTTATCATAGCAGGCATGCTCCCCTTGTGAGTTGCCAAATGTGTTGATCATTTTTTGGTCATTTAGAGTAAAAAAATGGGAAACCCCTCTTTTGTGCATAAGCCTTCAATCCATGTTTTGGCTAAAATAATTCATCAAGGTTCCCTGTCAGACCTGTTCCTTAAAAA
Source organism: Torreya grandis (assembly GCA_037957365.1). Lineage (NCBI taxonomy): Eukaryota > Viridiplantae > Streptophyta > Pinopsida > Cupressales > Taxaceae > Torreya > Torreya grandis. The sequence continues at coordinate 926,601 of JARHVA010000862.1, forward strand.
AACCAAGTGTTTACCTCATTTCATTTAACCAAGTGTATTTTAAGATTGTCAAGAGGCCTTACTTAAGGAACTTTATGAGTAAGTTCTTTCCAAGGACCTAATTTAGTCTAATCAGCTCGTAAAGGCACATATTTTCTTTATAGGACATATAAACAAGGAAATTGGACCATTTCCATTTGTCTAAAGGGTATCTTTAGATCTTAGATGGCCCTTATGAAGGGCACAAGAGGAAGAAGACAAGATAAAGACCAAGGACCGAGAAGGAGTAGAAGATCACCGAGAGGCCAAAGGCCTAATAAATAAAGATAAAAGGAACCAAAGCAAAAGAGAAATCAAAAGAAAAAGATAAGCCAAGCCCAAAGGAAAATTAGCCCAAGCAAAGACAAACTAAAAAAGACAAAAATCAAAATTGTTCCAACTGTTGACAAAGACAAAGGGCAGAATTAAGGACCAATCAAAACAAGAAAAGTGGCATGAACAACTCAGAAAAGGGACTTAATTTATTTGGGTGGAAAATATCTACCAAAAACCAATAAATATATTGGTTTTCGAACTATAGATATTTAAAACTATAAAAAATAGTGGCATTGAATTCCTATTTTGAGTGGAACACCTTTACCCATACTCAAGGAAATTCAACCTTCAACTTGTGACACTAGAAAACCATACACTATGGTTCTAGATGTTGTGTTGACCCTTGGATCATCTTTGGACCCCCTTGGGACCACTTCACAACCCTTTACCCTATAAACCTAAGTCAAAATGACTAACTCTAACCATTCTACCTTTATCCTATCAACTATCGATGGTCAACTCCTAACCGTCGATGGTTAGCTTGACTGTCGATGATTAACCTTTAACCACCTTAAGGGTTAACTCTAGCTCAACTCCACCTTGATTTTTTATTCTTATCCACTTGCATAATTATGTATGTTAAGACTAAAATTAGACACTGTGTTAAACCTCTTATTGAACATATTATGTCACCTCTCCCTTCCTTCTATAAAAAGAGAGGAATAGGAGGTGAAAGGGGTATTAGTAACCATCAAGAGGAGCAATTCTCAAAGCTTCTTGTATTAGAACTTATTTTGTAGGTCCTCTTTTGACAAATATATAAAATCATATAATGAGCATGATAGAGAGAACAAGTTTTGTCAATCGTAGCCAAGACACTGACACTCTTCTAGAATTACTCTAGGCTCCACAACAAATTTTCAACCACACACCTCAACATTCTTAAGATCAACAATAAAAAAGATGATTATCTATTTTTAGTAATTAGTTATTTTATTTCTCTCTTAACTAAACCTCTAAACCTGACATCCCTAAATATTCCTCTCTATCTTGAAACTAGACTCCACCCTGAACCCACTTCCCAAGATCACTCAACCACCTTCCCAACTAGACCTACCCTTATCTAAGCCAAATATGATAGTAATAGTCAATGATCACTTAACTATTGATGGTTTTTCCCTATACCATAAATGGTTACCCAACCACTGATGGTTATCCAACTGTCGATGGTTACTATGTGATAATTCCAACATCAATCTAATTCCACCTATTAGACCCCAACCGAATCCCACTTTTTGACTTTTTGCCTATCACAAAATATCACCCTATTTTTTGAACCATGTATAATTCACTTAGCATTAATATTTAATCATTTACTTCTATAATTAGGCAAATTCATCTCTTTTCAATCACTTCTTGTACTTAGTTTCAATATCTTCTATTATTTATGTAGGGAATTTATTTTTCATTTTCAAAAATTGATTGTTTAAAAGTGTGGATTGATAGCCTCCAAGGAAGCTTTTACTTCTTGGATCTAGCTTGATAGGCAATCCACCCTACTATATAACTAATCAATCATTTATTTATTACTTTTTTATATGTAGGTCATTCATCTCAAGCTAAAGAGGAGTATCTACAACTGCATGCATCATAGAGTAGAAAACCAAATCCATGTTCTACTAACCTCACCCTTATTTCAAGGTTTACAAATTTTTTCTTAAAAAATAAAGTAAAATTTATGTGAAACACCAAGATTAAATGATATTCAAGATTTACTAACCTAAATAACCCAAAAACTATCTACGGTAAATAACTATATACTAATTAAAAATAAAAATAAGTAATTAATTATTACTTATTTATTTATAATGGTGAATTAATCACCTTGATATTCCCCTCTTATTTCAGCATTGTCTCAAGTGAATAGGAGATAAATTCTCTAAATGCCTCAAATTTTTCCCATATAAGTGCTTAGTAAAAACATCTACATGTTGTTGATCTGTTAGGCAATACTGAAGCTAGATGTTGTTATTCTAAACATTTTTTTGGATGAAATAAACTTACACATCAATATGTTTAATTCATTCATGAAATAATGGATTATGAACAAGCTTTACTACTTCATTGTCTACATAAAAAATTGTTTGTTGATTCACTAGAAATCCAAATCCTTCAAGTATAGTTTGAGCCAAATCACTTCACATATAACTCCTATGGCATGACATTATAATTATATGGAGCACCTTGAAACATAATTTTTATTTTTAATCCCCCATGATATTGGTTCAAATCCCAAAAAAATACAAATCCTAAAGTGTATTTCCTATCATTAATGTTGCTTTCATGATCTGAATCTGAGTATCCTGTCAAGAAGTTATCATTCTTTTTATATTCATAATTTTCTGATCTAAATTAGTTTTCTATCCATAATTTGAAGTTTCTCAAGAATTATCTTGGCATATTTTATCTAAGATACAAAAATGTGATTTTCTCTTTGCAATTCTTCTAAGCCAGACAATAGTGTAGAAGCCCTAGATCTGTCATGTCAAATGATCGATTTAGATATTTCTTTGTTAATTCAATCATCTTCATTGAACTACTAGTGATGACTAGATCATCAATATATACAACTAAAATTAATACCTCCCCCTCTTGTTGTTTTAGGTAGAGATTCAGATCATATGAACTCTTTTCAAATCCATGTTTCAAGAGATGCTCATCAATCTTGATATACCATGCCCTTGGAGCTTGTTTAAGACCATATAGTGATTTGAAAATTCTAAAAACTTTATTTTCTTTCCCAAATTTGACAAAACCTTTTGGTTGAGTCATGTAGACTTCTTCTTATATGTCCTCATTAATAAAGGCACTTTTCATGCCCATTTGATGAACTTTCTAGACAAACTATGTGGCTAGAGCAAAAATCATCCTCATAATTTTGATCTCTGATGTGGGAGTAAATGTTTCCTCATGTCAATGCCTTCTTTCTAAGCATACCCCTTCACAACTAGTCTTGCCTTGTGCTTTTCAAGACTACCATTTTCTTTATATTTTATCTTGAAGATCTATTTGCATCCAATCTATAAGCTGCCATGTTTTATTTTTCATCAATGAATTATATTCTGCATCCATAACATCTTTCTAAGTTTTTAACTATAAGGCTTCTTCAACTATAGAGGGCTACACAGATTCAACAACTATACTCATTAAGGCCAAATTAACCTCACCATGAGCCATACTATGAGTCCTTGGTCTAGTGGTGGATGTGTTTGGAACAACATCTAATTTTACATCTCTGAGTTTATTTGTATACCATTTAGGCATACATTGAGTAGTTCTTATGGGTGGTGGAGCTGCACCATTATTCCCATAATCATTATTATACTCATCTAGGATATTACCATCTTCTATATTTTCTATGGGATTGATTTATTTATTAGGAGCACTTGTGGAAGGATTTTCTACTTCTTTCTTTATAAAAAACTCAACATCCATGTTAGTGTAGATTTGTCTAGTTTTTGGATCTATGAGTCTATAGGTAAGTGCTTATTTATTGTACCCTAAGAACACATATTTTTTGGTTTTCATATCAAGTTTAGTCCATTCTATTTTTGGAATGTGCATACTTTTTTGGCATCTAAAAACTCAAGGATGTGTTATAGATGGATTTTTCCCTGATCAGGCTTCATGTGGAGTTACTCCATCAAGAGCTATAATGCATACTCTATTCAGTAGATATATAATAATTTTAATAGCTTCTCCCAAAATGGCTTTTTTAAGCCTAAATCATGTATTAAACATCACACAATTTCTATAATAATAGGATTCCTCTGTTCATCAATTGTATTTTATTATGATGTATAAGGAGGTGCCATTTGATGATGAATGTCATTTTCTTACAAAAAATGTTTAAAATTATTACCATTAAATACACCCCCCCCCCATGATTTGATTAGAGGGTCTTGATTTTTTGGCCATATTCTATTTCAATAGCCACTTTTAACTTCTTGAAAGTTTCAAAAGATTGGCTCTTTGTTTTTAGACAGTAGAGCCACATTTTCATAGAATAATCATCAATAAAGAGCATGAAGTACTTAAATCCAACATGGCTAGGTGTCTTGGTCTGTACAAATCGATGTGAACTAGATAAATTTTACCATTAGATCAATAGATAATTTTTTGAAATGGAATTCATTGTTGCTTATCTACTAATCAATCATGATATTTATCTATACCCTTTTAAGAGGTGGTAAGCCTCTTACCATGTTGTCGTGGTGGAGTGTGTTGAGATATCAAAAATTGATGTGGCCAAATATTTTGTGTTCTTTATTATGATTGCTTGATTATTTTTTTGAATGAAATCAAACTGAAACATATGGTTCACATTGGATGCTTGTGTAACAATTTTGGATTTTCTAGATTTGTCTTTAATCAAACATAATTTATTTCCAACATTACAGTCAAAATAAATCTTGAAATTATGATCTAAGAGTTGACTCACTAATAACAAGTTTCTATTTAACCTAGATACATAGAGAACATCTATAATTCTACATGTTTGTGTGCCTAATGTGGCTAATTCCTTGCACACTATATGAGGTATCGTCACCCAAATAAATATGATTTTTGTTGGGTGTGTCCTTAAAATTGAAAACCCAATCTTTTCTACATGTCATGTGTCAGGTTTCACCTAAGTCAACATACCATATGTAATTTTGTGATGTGGATTCATCATGGATATCTGTAGAGTACAAGTAGTCATCTTCTTCATCATGTTCTTCTTGTTCGACAATATTGTCTTATTGCTTTTATCTCTTCTACCAAGTCCCTTTTTTGACCACTAGAATATCCTTTTTTAAAGGTATTGTATTAATAATCTTTAAGTTCATGTCCTTGATGACTGTAAATGAGACATTATTTTTGTGAATTTCCTCCTTGTGAATTCTATGTTGAATTATATTTTAATGGAGATTTCACTAGTTTCTTTCCTTTTTGTTGATGAGAAGCCAATACATGTTCTTCTTGGTTGTCATGAGTATTGAAAGACTCTTCTTATTGCAACATATTTACCAATTTTTCAAAACTTGGTTTCTATTCTATGATAGTCAAAGTGGTCACAAAAATCCTATATGAGGGTGGCAGTACTCTCAAGATAATAGGTACAAGAGAGTCATCTAAAACTATCTCACCCAAGGATTGAAGTTACCCTCAACATTAAAACACATCTTAAAAAGGCCTCCACTATTTCTCCTGATCTCAATTTGAGAGAGTGGATTTGACTTTGTAGATGCAGAATAGTACTCTCATTTTTTGGCCTCATATACAGTTTGGATCTTGTCCCAAGATTTATTAGTTTTTTTGGCTTTATAGATATATGATTGAACTTCATTTGATACTTCAAATATGATTATCAACTTAGCCTTTTGGTTGGCTTTATCAAAATTATGTTACTGATCAATGTCTATTGCATGTTGGGTATATGAGCCATCTACTATAGAACAAATTTTTTAAACTCCAATTGAGTTCTAAGCTATGTCTTCCAAGCAGAGTAGTTGTCACCTTTAAAGAGATGTGAATCTAGTAGACAGAATTTTGGAGCATATGTAGTCATTATCAAGATTGTGGGTGATGGATTGGTTCCTTATCACTCTAGGTATACATGTATCCCTTTTTATATCTTGTCAAACTGATATACTAGACCTTTCTTTATATGTGTCCTTTTATACCCATTGGTATGGAGAAGAATCTCACCCTTTCTCTATACCCAATGGTATAGGAAAGAGGTGTAAACATATGGGAAATATTTTGATACTTGGTACCTAGATAGTACTGAAAAGGGTTCCTCGAATCAATAGGACCTACGTAGATGGATTTATATATATGCAACATAACCTTATTGTATATTTGAAAATTCCACCTATCAGGATTTACACCTTTTGATTGTAATGAATGGGTAAATGAAGGAAAGGCTATGAGTGTGTGTGCCTTAGTTCTCTTGGATGATTTAAAGGGTCGATTCCCAGACATTGTTTTATAGCTATGTTAGGTGTTTATGCAGTAACTCAAGTGTGATGGCATTACTAATAAACATGAGTCATAAGCATAGTTATAACTGGACATTGTGTTCAGTTTAAAAACTCATGATTTTGTGTAATACAATATACCATTTCTTGTAATACAATATGAAAATGAAATTTACAATGCTTATAGAAATGAAAATTCATTTCTTTCATTGTTTGGGCTCTTTGGCATCTTTTTAGAAAAAATTCACCTTTTTTAAAAAAAACTATTGCCTTTTCTTTTTTAAAATTTTTTTTATATGATTTTTTTTACTAATATAGTTAGATATAACTATATTTAGCAGATTACTATATTTGGAGGGCTCAGCGAAAATTTCTTTCAAAAGATTATTTATGGGGGATTTGAACCTCCCGCTTATGATTTACTAAAAAAGCTTCTCACTAACTCGCCTATGTTTTATTTCAAGTATTGAAAAGGACAAATAGGTATTTAAAGGCTATAAATGACTCATTTGAAAGCAAAACCACTCCTTACCCAATACCACGAGTTGGCCAATAAGTGATTTTTTTTAAATTTACATCAAAAGATTTTTTTGAATGGTGGTTTTAGATATATTTCTAGAAAATAAAATATATGGATGGTGGTTTTAGGTTTTTTTTAAATATAAATCTTGAAAATTGATTTTTTTTAAATGTATATAAAATAAATCAAACCACCAACCTTTTTTTAAGGTTGATTTTATGACAACAAGTGGATGCTAAGCCAATGCCTCTATTGAGTTCTTGAAGTGCCAATCCTCTAACACTCTTTATGTTTGGCATAATCAATATCATGGCTTCTAAATAAATCAATATCACAACTTATTTATACCAAACTACTCTTTTGACAAGAATGTAACCCTAAGAGATAAGTAAATTGACGTATGTCTGAGTAATAAAAGATGTGGCAAAAATAGAATAAAAAATGATCATTTGTACTCCCAGACTGGTAACACTTATGTGGTGTAAGACATTAAATAATTTTCCATGATATGTGTCACTCGAGGGATGCAACTTTGTCTACAAGGGTCTGCCCACACTTTGTCAACTTCAGACCAAGTTTGCCCAATTTTGAGGAACGATCATTCCAAAAAAATGAAAAAAAATGGAACTTGGAGTGTTGAGAAATAAAATCACATTTTCAATATGATTGAGCCAGTAGGTGGGCATAATTTATATGGCTTATTTACTACTTATATACAACTACTAGCTACTTCTGGTGGCTTTGGTGTGGGAATGCATGGGCTTCTCCTCGTAGGCTCATAGAGATATTATAGCTCTAATACCAGATATGGATAAACAATAAAATTCTATGCATTCTAACATGAAAAACATTATAGAGCTCATATTTATACATGAAAATGAGCTTGTAATAGTTCATATGAAATAGGAAAGATAAAAACAAAGTAAATAGAAAATATTCTAATTATTACATGGGAGTTACAAAATACTAAGATTAAATGATATTCGAGATTTATTAACCTAAATAACCCAACAACCTATCTATGGTAAATAATCATATACTAATTACTAATTACAAATAATAATAATTAATTAATTATTACTTATTTATGTATTAGGGTGAATTAATCACCTCAATAGATTATGTGTACTAAATATTAATATATATGTGTATATTTGTGTGGTTTGTATTTCCCCATGTGAGAAATAATGGGGGGAATGTTAGAAAAAAACCATTATTATTACTCACATTTAAGTTTCATATATGTGTGAGTATAATACATTGTTAGAAGTAAATAAAGGTGTCACGATTATACCTATGTTTAGGGGTAGTTATGTGATTGTAAAGAGATTCAAGGAGGTTATTAATAAGTCATAATCCTTAGATATAGAAGTCCATATATGTATAAATTTGTAATTTTTTGATGAATAAATAAAGTTATTGTGATCAACCCCAATCTTGAGTATTTTGATCTTTCATTCATTTTTCATCTTTGTATGAAAAAGGTGGTAGAGGAGTTTTGGTGTCAAAATAATTGTCTTAACTACCTTTCAAGACCTCTTCAGATAAAAACGTGATATCAACTTTGAATTTGTCATGTATATGATTGTTTCAAGATATATAAATGTGGATACTTATTTGGAAAAAAAAAAAAAAGGTACCACAGACCTATCTCAGGTTATCAAATCTGTTATGGAGGAAAACATGACACTATACATGTTTGAAACTACCTTGTAAGTTGTCTTTACAGACTACCATGAATACAAACTTGATATTTTAGACCACCATTGAAACTAAAAGTTTTTATTTATATTTTTAAATCATATTACATACAAAGTGCTTGTTTGAAAGCCATGGTTAAATAACTCTGCAAGCTTCATATCAACACAAAGATTAATATATATTCTTTTGAAATTCATTGTTTGCTTCAGTGGCATGGTATCTATGGATTAACTCACATCTTTGAGAGACCTATTTTTCAATGCAAAATGTTGTCTTGAAGACTGCAATCTAAGAACTTTACAAAACAACCAAAGGAAAGCCACACTTGGTGATTGTAAAGTAGCCTGCAAGTTCTAGGAGCTCGTTTTACATGCAAAATGACCGGAAGAAGTCTACATAGTTGAAAAAGAGTTTAAAATTCTACATAAACTAAAATTAATACTTTTTTAAGTTTATTATATATGTTTTTAGGGTTTTCAAGCCTATTTTACAATGTCAAAAGTTGTCATGAAGTCTAAAAATCAAAATAGAATCAAAACTTTGCATAAATTATAGTTTACCTTCTTTTTTAAGTCCACATTTGGCTTATAGGCTTTAGGAGTCTAAAAATCAACATGTGGGTTTATAAGAGATATATTTTGATGCAAAAAACTTAAGAAAAGTCCAAAATCCTATGAAATGATAAAAATATTACAGCACCAAACAAATGACATGCTTACTACCACCATTGAAAGTGAAGATTTAGATGAAGACTAAACTATTTTCATGCAAATTTTTGAGGGGGTATTAGCATAGAATGATGGGTAAGGCTTGCATAACCATTTGAAAGTTTTTTAATTAGCATGAAGAGTTTTAGGAATGAATATTTCATGTAAGATAACCTCTTGAAATCTACACAATTTAAAAAAGTGGCTATAAAAGCTACATAGATTAGTTATAAAATTATATCTATCATTGAAGACTATTAGAGACCACAAAAAAAAATTTGCTCAATTTATTTGAGAACATCTTGCATGTTTAGAAGGAATAGTTTCCATGGCCATTTTGAAGAAATATATGCATCTTGGAAGAGCGTCAAGCATGAAAAAAATAGTTACAAATAAAGTATATACTTGTTTATGGTAACCAAGCCATGTGGAAAGCTTGTATAACTATTTAGAAGCTTTTGAAAGGCATGGTGGGATTGGTGAAGTCAAATGGTTTTCAAAAACTTTTTCATTATTTCCAAATCATCGCTTACCAAATTTTTTGACCTAAAACTACTTTCAAAACCATCAAATGGTTTTCAAAAACTTTTTCATTATTTCCAAATCACCACTTACCAAATTTATTGACCTAAAAATGCTTTCAAAACCATCAAATGGTTTTGATATTTCCAAATCACCACTTACCAAATTTCTTGACCTAAAATGGCTTTCAAAACCATCAATGAGAAAAGCCAAGCTATTAACATGAATATGAGATAGGAGGTTATACAACTTTTAAAAGGTATGGCAAGATTTTGGAGTGGGTTTTGCATGTAAAATATACTTTTTTAAACTTTATAATGTAAAAAGAAGTTATACAGACCGCATGATATGAAAAGTAAGCTACATGGAACGCCAAGAAGGTATCAAACTTTCAACATGGTAATTGCATGTAAAATATATTTTTGAAGTTTGCATAATGAAAAATAACACTATGAATGCCACATGGTTTGAAAACTAGAGACTATTAAAGCTTCATTAAATCATTTGATCATGTAATTTTATAATGCAAAATGGTCACTAAAACTCCTCATTATGCAAAATGAACTTTTAAACTCTTGATTACTTTTATGAATGCATTTTAACTTGTAAAATAAACATTTGAAGCTTGCATTATCTTTGTGAAACTACTCCATCATACTTGTATGACTAAAAAGATTATTTTAATGTTTAAAAATGAATTTTTATAAATGTAGAGACAAAATGAATTCTCACAGTATGATTTGTATTACAATTAGGAGGGGTTATTAGGGTTTCTAGAAGGTTGAACATGAACCGACAAGGTATTTGGAATTATGTAAACATTGATCATGATTTGAGATTTGAATATTAATGTAAGGTTTCTCTAATGATTACATTTATAATTTCAACTTTGATCCAAAGAATACTAAGCTTTAATGATTCTGTATGCAAAAATCTTAAAAATTGACTTTTTGAATTTTTGTGATAACAGTATTATTAGTAAAAAAATCATATTCTCTTGAGTCCAGAATGGGTACTTTATATCCTAATTAGGTGTAATCTGAGGCCAAGAATGTGGTCTTAGGTGTTATTTTCCACTCTCAATGTGGTGTCAATACTAGTTTTTAGACAAGAATCCCCATATGTGGATATTT